>CM053574.1:129218742-129305077 GCA_028646485.1 Cryptoprocta ferox | reverse complement strand
AGGAGGGGCACTTTGGAGCTCTGAAATACTGGCCTGCAGGCTGGAGTGGGAGTGAAACCTCAGAACATGCTCACAAAAGAGGAGATGTAAGAGCGTAGATTAAAGACACAGTGATTTAAAAACATGAAGGGGGAAAAAAGAACCTTTTTCCTAATCCCATAAAGACCTAAAGCCAGTTTGAAAGTGCTCACCAAGTGGTTACTCTAAAAACAGACCCAGGAAAGCCTGATGAAATTCCTGAACAGAGCAAAATCTGTGGGCTATGTAGGAAATTAAAGCATGTCAAACCTCGTGTGATGCATTTAAAGCTATTTTTATGAAAAAAGTGATAGCTTCAATTGTGTATTTTGGTAAAAGGTGAAGGGTTTATGTGATCTGTAGCGAAATGAGAGAATTCCAATTGTAAACTTTATAAACGGAAGGCCGGCAGTGTGCTAAGCACAGAGCTCATGGACTCCTGAAAAACTGAGGAAATAAGAGCAAATGATGCTTAAAGATAGAAGAAAGATAAAAAAGAAGATAAGAAAGGAATAAAATAGATGGAAAGCAATCATACACTGGAGGGGATAAAGGAATCTAATTATTTGAAACAAAAAATAAAATGAGTAACTTTTAGGAAGAACTAAGAAAAAAAGAGAGTATAAACTCACATTAACAAAAATGAAACCTGGGACATTTCTAGTGCTAGTACTGATGCCAAAAAGAGAATAAGAGGTTGTGATGAACTAATTTTTGCAGTCATAGATAAGGGGAAATACGAGTTTATACTCTTTCTATTTTCTGTACAAGAAGGATGAAATAATAAATCAGGGAAAGCGAAGGCCAGATGAATTACCTTTCACTAATGCTCTAGGTGCTAGGGATGAGAAGGAAAGAAAAAGAAAAAAAGAAAAGAAAAAGGAATTAAGAAAGAGAAGTTGAAAACTCCTGCTCCGTGGAGGTTAAATTCTGTAGTGTGAGATCATCCGCTTGAAACTGTTTCACATTATAATAGAGTGAAGGGAAATAGTTTCTTATCTGGTTTTCAATTTATTTTGTATCTGTGGTTGTCTTTTACTATTTTTTAAATTGCGTACTTGTGATTTCTCCCTTTATTTCATGAAGGGATAGCTGAAACTAATTTGTTTGCTTACTGTTGGCTAAGGAATCAGCACAGGGTTTTTAGTTGTTATCTTTAGGATTTGCTTCATTCTGCTTTTCTTGTTTGTTTTGTTGTCCTAATTCTTCCGCTGAACGCTTAAATCATTTCCTTTCTTATTTGATATAAACAAATAGACTATTAAATGTCCTAAGAGCACTGCTTAGCAAAAGTCAATCCTATTTGATATGCAATGTTTTTATTATTAATATTTTCAAGAAAGTCTCACAATTTGATTTGTTTTTTGGCTGTGACTCAAAAGTCCTTTTGAGATATTTGCTACTTTGTTTTCATTTCCAGGCTTTTTTTTTTTTTATTTTTCTTACCCATTTCTAGATTATTGCATTGCGTTCTGATCATTTCCTCTTCCTATTTCTATTTATAAAGTTTAATTGAGGGTTTTTGTAGATTAATAGTATTTTCATTTGTGTGACTTTAACACAGATACTTTTATTATTTAGGTCTGCAATATCGTTTGTTTTGTTTGTTTATAATATGTAACAAACTGATTGAGATGGAGTAAAGTCTCCTACAACTGATGTTTTATCTGTGTATTTCCAGTTATTCCTCCTGTGGTTGAAGTTTATGAGTTCTGATGCTATAATACTGAACGTTCTATTACTTAACATTATATATATTATTAGTGTAAAGATTTTTTTTAACAAAAAGATAATGACTCCTATTTATGACAAAGAGATTTTTTTCCAAACATGCAAGAAACACAAAATGTATTCAACATTAACCACCCTCAAAAGGTAGAATTTTTTTTTGGTTTTGTTGCTTGCTGTTGGTTTGTTGTTGTTTTGTTTTGTTAGTTTTTTGGTTTTGAGAGAGAGAGGGAGAGAGAGCAATGTGAGAAGAGGGAAGGGGCAGAGGAAGACGGAGAATCTGAAGCAGACTCCACACTCAGCCTGAAGCCCGACATGGGGCTCAATCTCATGACGGTAAGATCATGACCTGAGCCAAAATCAAGAGTCGGACGCTCAACCAACTGCGCCACCCCGGCGCCCCAGAAAGGTCGAGTTTTGTATAAGCTGCTCTGAGGAGTCGTTCTGGAACACTGTGAGAATAAACCCTCCGATGGAAGTCCATTTGTGGCTCTGCAGCTCTTCCTATCACAGAGTTTCTCTATTCCCTTGCTCCCTGAGTCTGAGCTGACCTTGTGAGTTGCTCTGACCAATAGAACACCGCAGATGCGATCCATTTCCAGTTTACGCTCTCTTGGAAGGCTTCTTTGGGACCACCACGTAAGAAAGTCAGTCTATCCCACTGGGGGATGAGAAGAGAAATGGAGAAGCCGCCCGGCGTCCCAGCCCAGGGCCAGCATCTGGTGTCAAACATGTGAGGGAGGCCATCTGGAGCCTTGCAGCCCTCGGGGCTGTCAGAGGCCCACGGCCACGGCCACGGCAGCGAGCGGAGGTGGGACCAGCAGATGCACCAGCCACAAAGCCACAGAATCGCGAACATAATAAATCATCACTGTCATAAGCCACTAAATTAGAGTGGTTTGTCACTTAGCAATAGATAACTGAAATAACACACTCACTGATTATAGTTTAATAAAAATAGAAATCATTTAAAAAGCTGATCAAAGAGTTGTTTACTTGAAAATGTAAAACTACGTTCACAGATAAAATCTGAATCAAAGAGGTATGCAAAACGGAAGTTAAAAAACTACCTGGGAAGCAATGAGAAGGGAAACAGTTCATATTAAAACAGCCGGATGATAGTCACTAACGGAATCAGAGCAGTGAAAGCAAAGCTATCATCAAAACACAATAATATTCTGAAGAAATCAGAGAGGGAATAAAATAAGCCAGAATCATTCATGAAATGAAAATTAAGTAATAAACATTGATGGTTCGTTGTTAATTATGTACTGCTAGTTAGAATGTGAGAAAAGAGAACACTTTCAAAAATGCAAAATTTAAAAAAAAAAGTTGTTTTGGAAACCAATCTAGCAATACCTAGTAACACCGAAAACACAAACGCGCTTCAACTCAACAGTCCTGCTGTTGGGAATCTATCCATGGGGGTGAGAGGTAGGGGGTGGGGGAGGAAACGGTAGAAAAGGACTTATATATATCTGTCTTGAGTAAAATTAAATCCCATTATGTTTAGTCCTCTGTTGGAAATCAGCAACTTCTTTTGGTGTGTTTTCCTACTACTCAAAATACAAAGATAAAGACTCCATTGTACTCAAACTGTTTTATTACCAACTCTGATGGCCCAACAAATTTACAGGAAAATTTGTAAAAGCCGTATTAGATAACTGGGGAGACTGATAAGACTTATCTAACATGTTAGTAAGAATTCATAAATCTTATTAAAATTACTTCTGAATTTCCTGCGTTTAAAATGGACTGATTTTTTTTGTCTATTCCTCTCTAAAATAAGTCTCTTTATTCTAGTTTAAAAAAGAGGGTGATTTCCAGAATTTTAACCAAAAGCATAATCTGTTATCTCAGAGTTTTAGCTGTTTACATATTTTAAACTGAATAATGAGCTTCTAATAGTTTAAAAATTAAACACAATCCAGACCCAAGTTGGTGTTTCCATGCTCAAGGGAAGCAATCATGAGGAGTGCAAAAGTCCTGTGAAATTTTCATTATCACTATCAACCAGCAGTACTACTAATAATTAACCGAGGATAAGAAGGAAAATCGAATAAAGTATTAAGCTGTATCTGCTAGTGACTATTAAAATCCTTCTCCACTTCAGGGACACCTGGCTGGCTCAGCCAGGAGAGCATGTGACTCTTGATCTCAGGGTCCTGAGCTCGGGCCCCATGTTGGGATTGAGATTACTTAATAAATAAAAGTTTTAAAAAAATCCTTCACCATTTCAGAACACTAATCTTAAATCATGATATGTAGACATTTTTGACTTTTATAAAATTGCATTAATATACACATAACATAGGGGGCACCTGGGTGGGTCAGTTGGTTAAGTGTCTGACTTCAGCTCAGGTCATGATCTCCAGGTTTGTGGGTTCAAGTCTTGCGTCCGGCTCTGCGCTGACAGCTCAGAGCCTGGAGCCTGCTTCGGATTCTGTGTCTCCCTCTCTCTCTGCCCCTTCCCCGCTCACCCTGTCTCTCCCTCTCTCTCAAAAATAAATAAACTTAAAAAAAATTTTTAAAGCATACACATAACATAAAATTTACCACCTTACCCTGTATAAAGTCACTCTTTGGTTTCTCTTTAACATAGGTGGCTTCTGAATTTATAATTTTCACCCAAACTCAGACAGGGAAACCTGTTGCACTTTGGGAAACCTCTGGATGTCATGGATTTTGCAGCACGAAGAGGATTTATACATCACCTTGGGCTCTAGAAGGCTGGCAAAGACGGTAGACCACTCCACTCGACTTGGTAAAGAGAAACATGTTTTGATTCTCAGGAATATCCTTTGCCTCTAACACCTCCTCTGGTCCCAGATTGTTGTTGTTTTTTTTAATGGTGGGAAAAAACACACAACATAAAATTTACCATCTTGACAACTTTTCAGTGTACAATTTAGTAGTGTTACATATATTCCCGCTGGTGGGCAGCCATCACTACCATCCGTGTCTGGAACTATTTCATCCTGCAAAACTGAACCTCTATTCTCACTAAACTAACGAGTACTCAGCCCCAGCCCCTGATAACCATCATGGTCCTTCCTGTCTCTAGGATGCTGACTACTCTAGATACTCATCTAGAGACTCTAGATACTACTCTAGCTGACTACTCTAGATACTGTAGATACTTTGTCTAGATATAGACAAAGACTCTCTGTCTTTGTCTTTACATACAGTCTTTGTCTTTTTGTGACTGGCTTATTTCACGTAGCATAATGTCCTCAAGGCTCATCCCTGCGATGGCTTGCATCAGAATTTCCTTCCTTTTCAAGGCTGAATACTATTCCATTGTGAGTATGTATGTCTGTGATTAATGCAGGTGGCCCATATCTACTCCGTCAATGGCCTGAGTGAAACAAAGACGTTGACTTTTCTCGAAGAAGAGGGAAGTCCTCCTGCCTGGCTGAGGCCATAGGTCTTGTCCTGCCTTCAGACCTGAACGGAAACCTTGGCTCTTCCAGGGTCTTGAGCCTGCTGACATTCAGACTGGAACTTACCGCATCAGCTTTCCTGGATCGCAGGCCTTTGGATTTGTAGCAGAAAATGTACATATATACACACATCCCTTTGTTCCAGTCTCTCTGGAGAGCCCAGGCTAAGGCAGCACCACGTTTTGTTTATCCACTCACCCATCAGCGAGGGATGATGATCAACTCGGACTGCTTCACATTTGGGGGGTTGGGGACAATGCTGCTAGAATGTTCGTGTGCAAAGACTTCTTGGAGATCCCGTTTTCAATCCTTTTTAGATATATACACACAGTAGTGGAATTGCTCAGTCTTAATGGTACCTCTATTTTCAATCTTTCAAGGAAGCTCCGTACTGTTTTCTGTAGTGGCTGCACCACATTACAGTCCCACCAACAGTGCAAAGTGGCTCCAATTCCTCCACATCCCTGCCAGCACGTGTTACTAATTTTTGACAGAAGCCATCCTCATGGATGTGAAGTGATGTGTCATTGTGGTTTTGACTTCCATTTCCCAGATTAGTGGGGAACCATGGACAATTTTTAAAGCTCTTTAAAAGATGTCCTTAAAAGAATAGCACACACGCTAACTGACTACACTGTGAAATAAAGCTACGGACAGACACAGGTCTTGCTGACTGATCGGCAAAATTTCTCGCCTATGCTTGCAAAGAAAACTTCTATCTTCCGTTCCCGTGTAGCTCTTTTGCTCTCACGTGACGACCACACTCACAACACTTCTGAAAACAGATGTGTGCGCGATTCCCCCCATCAGCAACTCTCTGCAAAACCAACTGGGTGTCTTACAACATAACTCAGTTCTGACTGACACCATCTGCCTGGAGAGAGGGTCAGCTCCCCAGGTGAGGGACTCAGTCCCACATGATTGCCTCCGCCCCTCTTCAGATCTTCAGATGCCAATCACAGGTCCACATTGTCACCCGTGCTTCTGATGGACGTGCTGTAAATCAGAGGTCCCTAACACCCCTTCCTCTGGTTTGATTGATTAGCGAGAGCAGCTCACAGAATTCAGGATCACCGTTTCCTTACGGTTGACCAGTTTGTTATGGAAGGACATGATGAAGGATACGTGTAAACATCCTGATGGGAGCACAGGGCACGTGGGAAGGGGTGCGACATTTCCATAACCCTTCAGGAACACCACGCTCCCAGCCCCTCCATGTGTTCACTAACCCAGAAGCTCTCCACACTCCAAACACGTAGGATTTTTATGAAAGCTTCCTTAGGCGTGATGGATCATTAATTCCATTTCCAGTCCCTCTCTCCTCTCTGGAGAAGGGGGAAGGGTGCTGAAAATTCCAAGCTTCTAAGCATGGCTTGGTCTTTTTGGTGACCAGACCCATCCAGGAGCCCACCAGTAGTCACCTCATTAGAACAGAAGACACTGCTATCACCAATTTAGGAACCAGAGTCAAAGACCAATTCATATATATATCATATATATATATTTTTTCTATGATCACTTATTTATAATGTGAATTAAAACTACAGGTATACTCACTGATCTTCGATGTTTCTCAAATACGTGATTCCTTTGCAGATACACTAGTGAAGCAAATTAAGAAACACAAGGTTGCTGAGCTGACCGGGTGATTTAGTTGGATTGATTTCATAGTTACTGTTATCAACCCATGTTAGCAACATAAACCTACATCCTCTACAAGAGCATGTCTGCTCACACCCACACTCTCTAGGTCACCGTCTCATTCTCACTCGGTCTAAGCCCTGGTGCCTGACCACTCCTCTCTCCAACTGAGGCACTGTTTTTCCTTTGGATTTGGTAGTCTTGTCCCATGGACCACTCTACTTTTTAAGATGACTTTGCATATTTTTAACCTATTATAGTCTGTTCTGCAATATAAAACATAAAACCCAAATGCAATGTACAACCAGATGAAGACCCTGGTTCAAAAAAAAAAAAAAGGCTTCAAAGACATCTGGGGAGAAAATGAGGAGAGCTGGATGTGAATTGGTTACTTTATTATCCACTATCTTAGGTGTAATACTGGTAATGTGCTTATGCAGGAGGATATCCTTATTCTTTTTTAATTTTTTTAATGTTTATTTTTGAGAGAGAGATAGAGAGAGAGAGTGCAAGCTGGGGAGGGGCAGAGATAGAGAGAGACACACAGAATCTGAAGCAGGTTCCAGGCTCCAAGCTGTCAGCACAGAGCCCGAAGCAGGGCTGGAACTCGCAAACCATGAGATCGTGATCTGAGCCAAAGTCGGATGCTTAACCTACTCAGCCACCCAGGCGCCCCTGTTGATCTGATTTTCAAACCACACAGCATTTCTGTCAGTTTCCAACAGGCAAGCACTCAGAACAGAGACTGGAAAGGCCAGGGGGGTGGCTTCCAGCAAACAGGGAGGCCTGTGCCTGCCACCCAGTGGGACCTCAGAGGCATGTCTGTGTGGTGCGGGCACGAGAGGCAAATGGTGCCCTTGGAAGCCATGGAGAATGAGCTCAGGGCTGAGCCTGGGATGGAAGGAGAGGCGCTGCCCTAGAATCAACTCTGGATTAGAACGGCCCAGTGCGGGCTACACAGCAAGTACCTCAGCAGTTGTCTTAATATACTGACAATCAGAGGCACTGCCCCAGTCGTGTTAGGTCCCATAAGTCAGATGGCTCTTGGGGCGCCTGGGTGGCTCAGTCGATTAAGTGTCTGACTTCAGCTCAGGTCATGATCTCACAATTTGTGGGTTCGAGTCCCACACCAGTCTCTGTGCTGACAGCTCAGAGGCTGCTTGGGATTCTCTCTCTCTCCCTCTCTGTCTGCCCCTCTCCTGCTCGCACTCTCTCTCTCTCTAAAATTTCATTAAAAAAAAAAATAAAAAATGGCTCTTCAACCATCCTTAAAAAAAGAGATTTGTACACCGGGCCATCAGAACCATCCTCCACTCAATCACCAAGGCTGACGGTCCAGCCAGATAGATCAGGGAGCACTGAGGCAGGTTAATTCGACTTAGGAAACAAGGGGGGGGTGCCCCGCTGGCTCAGTCGGTAGAGATATGACTCTTGGTGTCAGGGTTGTGGGTTCGAGCTCCATGTTGGGTGTAGAGATGACTTAAAATTAAAACTAAAATCTTTAAAAGAAGAAGGATAAGGAGGAGGAGGAGGAGGAGGAAAAGGAGAAAGAGGAGGAGGAGGAGGAAAAACAAGGTAACATGATGTTTCCTGCTCCCAGTATAAGGAGTCAGTTCTCTTTCAGAGAAATCTATTCTTTCCAATTAGAATACTTCTCATCTATTTGTATTGCATGTGCATGTTTGTATTTATTAACCCTATTAATTGTTTATCTCCCCAAATGCCACGAAGGCCGAAGTGTGCCTGTTTTGCTTGTCTTTATAGAACCAAAATATGGTACAGGGAGACATGTACTATAGCTGATCCATTCACTGGAAGAATTAATGCAATAAATAATATCCACTGTGCAGGCTACGTGTGTTTATATATTGCCATATCTACATAATCATGAATTTAGGAGAGTTTATCTAAATGTCAACTTTATTTATGGAGATTTGTATATCAAAATCTTACCAGCATATCCTAGATTGACAATATATTAGACTTCTGGTAATTTACTATACTTCAGAATGGCAAATGTGATGCATGCCAATTAACCAGAATTAATGACTTAAGGTTGGTTAACTATTACACAGAGTGACCTTGTCTGTATTACATCTTAGGTTCTATAAGAAAGGTAAAGATTGTTAGAAATGATTTTAACTGGCAGCACTAGTGGACTTCAAGACACATGGTCCTGAGGTGTGGACTGACAGGACCCAGTGCCTCTGCACCTCCAAAGATAGGAAGAGAGCAGGCGCAGGCATCACGGTTCCCTAGAAGTATGGGTCTTGTTAAGCGCGCCTCTCTCCATTTCACAGGAAATCCTGCTGTTTGAGCTGCTGATCCACAAAGCATGCTGATCCTGTCTCAAAAATGTTATCAGACCACATTGGAGTGGCCCAATGATCAAGGTGTTCGATGCACCGGAGGGCAGAGAGAGGCACCTCAACCCTCTATCCAATGTGGCCATGCCTGCTTGACAATTAGCGTCTGCGCACTTGGAAGACGTCAGTCTGACGTTCTCATCTAACGTTCTATCTGGTTGCTAGGGTGTCTAGGCTCATGGGCTTCTGCCTCGAGCAGCTAGACAATATAGACGCTCACAAATATAAGGTGAGGACGATCTAAAGCTGCTGATCTAGCAAATAAATTTCACAGGTGTTTCAAGGGACTTGAAATCTGAAGTTCAATATCAACTTTTGTGTATCCAAATTATATTTAGAGCCTCAAAACTTCAACAATATGGAAGTGCTTCTCTTACATTTTTTAAAATACTCCTAAGTATATTAAGTGAAAAATACATGGTAGAATAAATCATGTATAGAATGCTACCATTTCTAAAGAAGAGATCAGTGTGGGTGGATACATAGATAGCAGATACATGGAATATGTTATAAGTATAGGTGTATGTGTACAATAATGACGGTGGTTAGAATGGTAAGTCACAACGGATATAGTTAAAATAACTTTTCTTTACTTCAGGCAATTTTACAAGCCACAATGCCCCCAACCTCTAACACTGAATCCCTAGAAAAGACTTCTATAAAGTAGGGGAGGGGAAAATTATTAAAGCAATCACGCAGAAAAACCCTCCTACAGATTTATCTTTTCAATGTTTAGTACAACAAAACCTATATTTTTGTCTAAAGATTCTTTTTTTAATTAAAATTTTTAAATGTTTATTCATTTTTGAGAAAGAGAGAGAGAGAGAGAGGCAGAGAGAGAGACGGAGACACAGAATCAGAAGCAGGCTCCAGGCTCTGAGCTGTCAGCACAGAGCCAGACATGGGGCTTGAACTCACGCACTGGGAGATCACGACCTGCGCTGAAGACAGACACTCAACTGACTGAGCCACCCAGGTGCCCCATGTCTAAAGATCCTTTTTATTAAACATTATTTCATTTACACTTTAGGTCAATACAATTTTGAGTTCTATGCCAATTAAGGATCTTTCTTCTTTCTCCTACCTACAGCAATCTATTTCCCTGGCATGTAACTAATATCAACAGTTTAATGTGTTTACTGTGTATATTATATATGCATCAGATAACATGAATTCTATACCAACACTCCCCTCTGTGTGTGTGTATGTGTGTGTGTATTTTTGTTTTGAACCTTTACTGAGAAAAAAATATACTGAGCTCAAGAACACTGTGGTGTGTCACTGGGTCAAGGGCTGGCATACATACATACACATACACACACACATACACATTATATATTGCACTGCATTTCATTTTCTTCAGTAAATATATCATGGGTATTTTTGCAGATCAAAAAATATAGAGTTAATTCCTCCTGTAATATATTCTATTATTTCCCACTGGTGGAGTTTCAAGCCATTTTGCGGGGTTTTTTTGTTTGTTTGTTTGTTTGTTTGCTTGTCTGCTCTGGCTACTACAAAAATGCCACATGAAAATATAATTTTACACATGACTTCATCTAATTATATTTTGGGGACAGACTCCCCAGAGTGAAAACACTGGGTTAAAAATGATGAAACGAATCTTTAAGTTGAATACGTAGATGCAGTTTGGTCTCCAAAATGTAACAGTTCACAAGAGCGCCCGGCAACACTATCTTGTGCCCTCGTCAGCATGGGGTGTTATCAACCATTTAAATTTTGTTCCTATTAACCCTGATAAACAAAACAGTGTATTGTTCATACACTGACACCAAATTAAATTGTTATTCTAACTATCTCCATATTGTAATGTCCTACTCCTACATTAATTTTACTAAAAATTAAGTTCTTATGGTGTTAGAAGTTTATGTATTTTGAAAGAGAGAGAGAGCGCATGAGTACAAGTGGGGAAGAGACAGAGAGAGGGAGAGAGTCCCAAGCAGGCTCCATGCCCAGCACGGAATCCAATATAGGGCTCGAACAAACGAACCATGAGATCATGATCTGAGCCAAAAGTAAAAGTCAGATGCTTAAGTGACCAAGCAAATCAGGTGCCCCAAATTTTTATGGTTTTAAAATACAATTGCCAACAAATCTTTCTAGAACTCATATATTCCAAAACAAACATATTTGTACTAAAGATGCTAACAAAACAAACAAACAAAAAACCAAGCTTATCATGTCCTCCTCTCTTTTCCAAGGTCCCTTTTCAGACAATCTGCCCATTCTTGGACACTTCTATTCAAAATAGTACTAGAAGTCCCAGCCACAGCAATTAGGCAAGAATAAGAAGTAAAAGAGATCCCAAATTGGAAAGGATGTAGTAAAATTGTCTCGGTTGACAGATGACATGATCTTATGCGTAGAAAACAATAAGATTCCATAAAAACCCTAAATAGAACCAGTAAGTAAATTCAGCAAAGTTGTACAATATAAGATGCACACACAAAACTCAGCTGTGCTTCTGTTCAACAACAATGAACAAGCCGAAGGAATTTACAAATACAAACCCACCTACTGTATTTACAAAGAATGAAACAATGAGGATTAAAGTTAACCAAACAGGCAAAAGACTTGAACAATGAAAACTACAAACCGATGCTGAAAGTAATCAAGCAAGACACAAATAAATAGAAATGCATTCTGTATTCACAGATTGGAAGATTTAATATCGTTCAAATGGCCAAAAGACTCAAAGTGACCTACAGATTCAATGCAATCCCTGTCAAAATATCAATAGTATTTTTTTGCAGAAATAGAAATAATCATATTAAAATTCATATGGAATTTCAAAGGGCTCCAAATAGCCAAAACAATCTTAAAGGAAAAAGAAAACAAAACAAACCTTCACACTTAAGTTCAAAACATAGCATAAAGTGACAGTAGTTAAAACATGTGTTATTGGTATGAAACTAGATATACAGACCAAGAGAAGGGAATAGAGAGCCCAGAAATAAATGTATGGCCATGCATATGATCAAACGATCTTTGACAAAGTTGCCAGAGTTACACAATGGGGAAGGGACTGTCTTTTCAACAAATGGTGCTGGGAAAACTGCACACCCACGTGCAAAAGAATAAAGTGGGACCCTTACATCAATCCCATATACCGAAGCTACCTCAAAGTAGAGCAGAGACCTAAACTTAAGACCTGAAGCTATAAACTCTTAGAAGAAAGCATACAGGAAAAATTTTGTGATGCTGGATCTGACAATGATTTCTTAGACGACATCAGAGGGGCAGGCATAAAAAGCAAAAATAGGCAATGGGGACTAAATCAAGCTTAAAAACTTTTGCACAGCTAAGGAAACAGGAAAAGGAAAAGGCACCTAACAGAATGAAAAAATATTGCTAGTCATATATCTAATAAGGCAGTATAACCAGGGTACATAAAGAACTACAGCCCAGCAAACCCCAAATAACCGGACTTAACAATGGGCAAAAGACTTGAACAGACATTTCTCCAAAGAAGACATACAGACGGTCGACAAGAACATGAAAAAGATGGTCAACATCACTCATCATTGCAGAGAAGCAAATCAAAACCACAACGAGATACCACCTCACACCTATTAGGATGGTCACTGTAAGAACAAGCAAAGCAGAAAACAAAGTGTTGGCAAGGATGTGGCAAAAGTGGTACCCTCGTGCTCTGTTGATGGGAATGTAAAATACTGTAGCTGCTATGGAAAACAGTATGAAGGTCCCTCTAAAAATTAAAAAAAGAACTACCATATGATCCAACAACTCTCACTTCCTAGTATATATCCAAAATGATTGAAAACAGGATCTCAAAGAGATATTGGTACACCAATGTTCACTGAAACATTATTCATAATAGCCAAGATGTGTAACCTTAATGTCCATTGACTGATGACTGGAGCAAGAAAATATGGTGTCTACATACAATGGAATAAATACTGTTCAGCCTTAAAATAGAAGGAAAGCCTGTCATCAGTTGCAGCATGGATGAACCTTGGGGACCTTGTGCTATGTGAAATGTCAGTGACAAAAAGAAAAGCATTGCCTACTCCCACTTAAGTGACATATCTGAAGCAGCCAAATTTATGGGAACAAAAAGTTGAATGACAGTTGTCAGGGGCTGGGGAAGGGGAGAGGGGAGTCATTCAATGGGGACAAAGCTCCAGTTCTGTAAGATAAAAATGTTCTAGAGATCGGAGGCACAAGGTGCAAATAGCTCACACTGTTGTTCACTTAAAAATGATTAAGATGGTACATTTTGTTATGTGACTTTTACCACAAAAAAAGATAATTAACTGATGACAAAATAATAATTATGAAATGTATAAGCTACGTAGAAGCAAAATATGTGATAAAAATAGCACAAAGGCAAGAGGAGGAAAAACACAAGTATTATTTGAAAATAAATCATAAATTTAAAAAGGATGCTAAGAGAACTTAAAGCCCAAAGATGAATCTTTTTAGGATATTAATTTGATGCAAATTGATAAGTAGTTCATCAATTTTCAGGCTTTTTCTTTTTAGAAAGTAATATGCTGATTTCAGTATGTGTATCGAAATGCAAATGATTCCAAACCGTCAAAAAAATCTTGAAAAAATAAATATTAAGGATTTGCACTAAATGATTTCAAAACTTTCTATGAAGATTCAGTAAGAGAGTGGTACTGGAATAAAGATAGAGAAGTCGATGGAACAAAATAAAAAGGCCAGAGATAGTCTTTCTCAACCAACCAACCTCCCTGCCCTGCCCCCCCTGCAATGGCAGCAGAGAGAGTCAATACTGGAATAGACTGCCTTGATCTTCTGCTCTTGGTTAATGACTCGTTATATGTCAAAACAAACAAAAAAGCATCTCGCAGTTCGTGGGTTCGAGTCCAGTGCTGGTCTCTGTGCTGACAGCTCAGAGCCTGGAGCCTGCTTTGGATTGTCTGTCTGTCTGTCTGTCTCTCTCTCTCTCTCTGCCCTTCCTCCGCTCATACTGTCTCTCTCTCTCTCTCTCTCTTTCTCTCAAAAAAAAAAAAATAAATAAAATATATTTTAAAAACTTTTCAAAAAGAAAAAATTTAAAGATAACCGAAAGTCTAAACCTAAATGCCTAAATGTCTAAATAAATGCCACCCTCTTTCTACACTTGCTTGTGAATATGTTCGTTTCTGCTAAGGGAACAAAGAAAATATAAGACTTGACTGCTATCACTTTGATAGTCAACCTAAAGACGTTATTAATTAAATAAAGGTGTGGTAGTCCAGTAGTAATGAAAGTTATTGATAATGACAGAAATCCATTAATAACTCTTACTTAATAGACAAACACTCTATTGAATCAAAGTGTGCCTTGAGAACGTGGTTAAAGGTGAAGACTGTTAACCGAAGCGCTTCAGAGGCGGTGCCTTGCTTCTTGTGACCTGCAGCGTCAGCGGGACTGGGCTGAGTCGCCTGGCCCCGCTTCAGCTCCTGTGGACTCTGCACTGTGATAAAGACGCCGTTCTTTCCCGAGACACCACTTTGCTAATCTTTTTCGCCAGGATAACACCCACCAACTTTTACAACTCGTGTGTATTTGCATAAGCAATCAACACTCGACAACCGCAGAAGCCCTCTAGTTGAGCATTAAGCTCATTCATTCATTCACATTGTGAACAAGCCTTGTTCTGAACTATCGAGTGCCAGCTATGCAGAGTCCAACTCTCAAGAGAATGAGAACGTCTCATTCTCTTTCTCCTCTAGAGAGATCCCCCCTCCTATCCTTTAAATGTTCAAGTTCCTCAGGGTAGGTCCTAGCTTCCTCCTTTCCTTTTAGACGTTTGCCCTCAACATTCTCTCTCTCTTTCTCTTACTGGGGTAAAACATACATAACATTTACCACTTTATCTGTTTTTTAAATACACAGTTTGGTGCATTAAGTACACATTGTTGTGTACCATCCATTCTTGTGGTGTCACTGATGGCTACACCAAAGCTCAGCTTCAGATCTCCGTCCCAGAACCTAATGACCTATTGGATGTCGTGTCCTTCAGGCTTCTCTTGTTTTTGCAAGTGACAAAAATTGTCTCTAGCTAATTAAACAGAAAAGGATTTCACTGAACAAATTTGGGGTAACTTCCAGAATCTTTGTAAAGAACTAGGGAATCATGTGTGGAGGATATCTACGTATCCTCTCCTGATCATGCTGCAGAATCAGGCCCACAAAAATACCTCTGCTGCTGCCATTAGCACAGACCCTTCAGCCTGCACTGCCATTTGCATTCTGACATCTGGGAAACTGTTAGAGTCACAGGCTCTGGAGGCTCTCAAATTTGCGGCTGGCTGTGGCTGCTGCCCATGGCTAGTGCCACTTTAGTGTGGATTTTGTATGGCCTTCCTTTTCCATGTCGCCGCCCTCCACTTCGAAGTCTGGGGCAAGGGTGTCTGGTTGACAAAGTCTGGGTCACAGACAGAACCTGCATCTTTGCTGTGAGAGGAGTATCCCACACCGGGAGACCAACTCTGACTCATCCAATAGAACTGCCAGAGCAAGGGATGCGTGCGGGGTGTAAAAAAAAAAATGAAAGATTTTCATTATTTTGTTTTATAGGCATTTCCAACTCATTATAAAATCAACTTGAACTCCTGGTATTTCTCTCAAAACCTTGTGTTCTCCTAATCATCCAGGTATTAAAGGCAGAAATACAGAACTATCCATTCTGTATTCTTCCGCACTCCTCCCCATCGGCTACATCCCAAGTACATCTTGAATCCATCCACTTTTATCCAGCTCCAACACTATCATTTGAATCCAGGATTTTTTTACTTAGAATATTCCTAAATGGTCTCACCCATTATAACAGCTTTATTGAGATGTAATATACATGCAACACTCTTTGCCAGTTTAAAGGTGTAATTCAATGATTTGCAGCATATTCACATAGTGAATACAAGTAGATAATAATCTATTTCAGAACATTTTCATCACCCCAAAAAGAAACTCTGTATCCATCAGAGTCACTCCCCATTTCCTCTCAGTGCCCTTTTTAGACAGCCATTCATCTACCTGTTGTCTCAACAGGGTTCCCCATTTTGGACACTGCAAATGAATGGAATCATATAGTACAGCTGAACCTTGAACAATGGAAGTTAGGGGTGCTGACCCCCCCACACTTGTAAATTCATGTATAACTTGTGACTCCCCCCAAACTTAACTACTAATAGCCTCCTGTTGACCAAAAGCCTTACCAATAACAGTTGATTAAAGTATACTTTGTATATGTATTACATACTGTATGCTTACAATAAAGCTAGAGAAAAAAAGGTGTGAAGAAAATTGTAAGGGAAAAATACATACTGTATTTATATTTAAAGGATCCATGTTTAAGTGGCCCTGCACAGTTCAAACCTGTGTTGTTCAAGCGTCAGCTGTACATAGTCTTTGTGACTGGCTTCTTTCACTCTGAATAATGTTTTCAAGGTTCATTCATGTTATAGCATCTAACAGTATTTCATTTCTTTTTATTGCAGAATAACATTGCATTCATTGTATGGGCACATCATATTTTACTAATTCAACCCTCACTTAATGGATATTTGGATTGGTTCTACTTTTTTTTGTTATTATGAATAATGCTGCTATGAATACTCATGTACAATCAAGTCATGACCATAGATTTTCAATTCTATTGGATATATGCCCAAGAGTAGAAATTCTGGGTCATGTGTTAACTCCATTTTTAACATTATATGAACTGCTAGACTGTTTTCCAAAATGACTCCTCCCTCTTACATAACCCCAAGCGTTCTAAATTTCTCCACATTCTCGCTGACACTTACTGTTTTCTTTTTGATTCTATCCATCCCAGTGAGTGTAAAGTACGATTTCACTGTGGTTTTGATTCACATTCTCCTTATTACTAATGACATGGGGTATCCTTTTACGTGCTTATTGGCCACATGTATGTCTTCTTTGGGGAATGTATTCAAATCCTTTTGTCCATTTTTAAATTGGGCTGTCTTCACATTGTTGAGTTTAATGTTTGCATATTCTAGAAACAAGTCCCTTATCAGATATGTGATGCCTGCATATTTTCTATCATTGTGTAGGTTATTTTTTTCACCTTCTTGATAATGTTCTTTGAGGCACATTTAAAAAATTTTTTTAGCAAGCTCGATTTATCTATGTTTTTCTCTTTTGCCGCTTGTTCTTCGGTGTCATACCTAAGAAACCATTGCCTAATCCAACCAAGGTCACAAAGATTGTGGCTACATTTTCTTCTAGGTCTTTGTTCCATTTGGAGTTACTTTTTATATGGTGTGATGTAGGAATCCAAATTATTCATTTGCATGTGAAGATCCGGTTGACACATCACCATCTGTTGAAAAGATTGTCCTTTCAATAATGAACTGTCTTGGCATTTTTGTCAAAAATCAATTTTTGGGGGGTACACAATCCAATCCACAACACTGTCATATTTAGACTATTTATTAATAGTGCATGGACATAAACTTTTGTGTACCTTGATCTTGAATCCTGAAACCTCAATGAACTCATTTATTACTTCTGATTTTAGTGGATTCCTTAGGATTTTTCTATATACAAATCATTTCAACTTGAAGTATAGTTTTACTTCTTCCTTTCTGATCTGGATACTTACTTTACTTTCTTGCCGAATGGCTCTGCACAGAACCTCCAGTATAATGTTGAATAGAAGTGGCAAGAGTATACATCCTTGTCTTGTTCCTGATCTTAAGGAGGAAGGCTTTCAGTCCTTTACCTTGAAATACAATGTTAGCTGCATTTTATAAATGTTCATTAGGAGCTTAATTTTCCTTCAATTCTTAGTTTGTTGAGTATTTTTCATCAAATAAAGTGTGATGGATATTGTCAAATGCTTTCTTCTGTTCCTATGGTATTAGGGACTGGATTGTGTCCTCCAGAAATTCCTATGTTGAAGCCCTAATCCTCAGTGTGACTGCATTAGGAGATAATGGCCTTAAAAGGAATAAAGTTAAATACAGTCATAATCATGGTACCCTAACTTGACAGGTGGGGTCCTCATAAGAAGAGGAAGAGATCTCTTTCCATCAATTCACAGATGAAGGGCCATGGAGGACACATCAAGAAGGAGGCCATCTACAAGCCAGTAAGACAGCACTTACCAGAAGCCAATTTGCTGGCTCCTTGATCATGAACCTCTACCTTCCACAACCATGAGAAAGTAAATGTCTGTTGTTTAAACCACCAGTCTGTGGTATTCTGTGAAGGCAGCCCAAGCTGACTAATGTATAGCATTAACTCAGGTTTTAAACCAACCTTACATTCCTGTGATAAGGATCACATGGTCTTGGTCATGGTCCATAATCCTTTTATATTTTGCTGGATTCCGTTTGAACAGTATTTTGTTGAGGGGTTCTGCACCTACACTCATAAGGAGATCCTTTCCCCATAAATGATATTGGGATAACTGGCCAAATATGAATGAGATCTGAGAATTAGGTATAGTAATGTACTTCTGTTAGTTTCTTGGCTTTAATGGTCGCACTACGAGTATGTATGCAGGAGGATGTTTACTAAGAACACGCTGAAGTATTCAGAGATGATGGGGTATTCCTTGGGCATTTATTTTCACATGATTTCATTAAAAGTTCTTTTACCTTACCTTCACCTTTTCTGTAAGCTTGTGATTGTTAAAAACAAGAATGGCATAATGAGAGGGTGGGTAGAGAATAAAGAAGTGGGGGTTGAAGGGAGAACTGAAAGACTAATGTCCCCAGAGGAAGAAGTGAGAAGTTTAAGTAGGAAGGGGGAATTCAACAAGACGCCACAGGGCTCTTTAATCTTGAGGAAGTAAAAAAGAGGGCTATTTTCTGTGCCCCATTATAATCTGGGTCTGTACTTTTCTCACATGCCAGGATCATTACTCCTTTGCATTTACCCAAAGCTCAGGAGGAGATGAGAACACACTTCACTAAAATGACCTATTCCATAGGTAGATTTGCCTTTAGCCTTTCTTCTCTTCCAGTTCTACTCACAATAAATAAGAATTAAAGGGCAATGAATTATTCATTAATATAGATTTTCTTAAATTTTAGGCTCTAAGCAACAATCATCCTAATAAGGGAAACAAATGATGCTATTAGAACACAAATGGTTTATGTTTTGGATTAGCTCCCCCTTAAAAAATGGAAGACAAATAATTAAGGTATGTAATATACATATACCAAATAGGAGGTCAACCTGAGAAAAACCGGTCTTCATGGGACAGTTCTATTAGGACCTATAGGAAGATGGTCTAGAACGTACAATTCATCAAGAGTATATGAAAATGTTTAAATTGCCCCTCAAGAAAAGCTTCTATTTTTTTTAATGGAAAGAAAGCATAAAACATTATTAGCCACCTACCCCGACTGCCTGGTATTCTAGTAAGCACAGGATGTCATGTAAGCTAACTGTTCTGTGTTTTGATGATAAAAACATCACTTACACTGGCCCTATGACCTTTATAATCATCCTATCTTCAATACCTAGATGAACTTTGCAGTGCATACTGCAGCCTTTTGAGGACCCAGGGATACAGAGGCTACTAATGGTTCTATGGTTTTCTGCTCTTGGAGATGTCTCTGGAGTGCAAAGGTATGTACATATATTTTCCATCGATAACATCATAATTGGAATACTTGCTTTCTCCGAGGGATACTTCTCATTCATCCAGTACTTCTTGAATCCCAGCTCTGTGTCCAGGGCAATGGGAGAACTGTGCCCAGCTTCACGAGGTCTACAGTCTACTGGAGGACACTGTATACTTGATGTTTGTGTGTCTGCCATTCACAGTGGTAGTGACTAACATGCAGGATGCCCGAGTCACAGACAATGGCGAAGTACAGAAATGGACCGTGAGGGACTGGAGCACGATTCCATCAGCTGTCATCTCCATCAGCTGTCTGCTTTTGAGTGAGAATTACAATTGTCTACCAATGGCCCCCAGAGATTCTGAGCTTCCCTCTCCCCAACTCAGTTCTCCCCAACCCAGTCTCCCCTGGGTTTAGTGGCTTGCATGGTCTCCACAGAGGAGGCTTGAACTCACTTATACCCCGAAGGAGTATGTCCTGGGAATAAAGGTCACATAAATACCAATATGCCACATTAGGTGCATAGCTTATTGGTTTAAAAAGTAATAATAGGGATCATGATAAAACACTTTTACAGGGAATTACAGGTACATGATTCAAAGTATAATGGAAGGTTAACAAAACTGGGACGTAACCACTATCAACCAGAGTAGAAATCCCAGGACAAGGGGTACTTCAGCTTTCTGCCAACGTGCCTGCTAACTCTGTGGTCTTTCTTGTCTCCACCCTGTACCAGTCCTACTAGTTACTGCCAGGCTTAGTGATCACATCTCATCTCTGTTCCATACTCACCCTCCCTGCTCCTGGTCTCTTTTTAAGTGTATTCTCATCTTTGTCTCCCTCCTCTGCTCAGCTCAAGTTAGAGCCTGCAAGTGGCGTACGTCCTGCATAATTATTGCTCCACCCCACCCCCCCAAGGATGATTTAATCGCCTGGGCAACTTCTGATGTTTCTACTTTAATCACCGGCTAGGTGTGTGTGTGTGTGGGTGTGTTTACTTTTCCTTACAGGTTTTGTCTAAACCTTGGAGAAATACAAAATATTTGTGCATCTTCGTTCTTGAAGAAGGAAAAGTGTGGACTAACTGTGGTGAACACATTCCACACGGAACACCTATTAAGCACCAGAAGGTGCTCAGCACGGTGCTAGGTGGTAGGTCAGACACAAAGAAATCACATTGCAGCCTGTCACATCTGGGTTTATTGCAGAAGCAAGACATACAAAAGGGAAATCAGACAGTGAGTAATAAAGAACTGAAGTGAATATAACCCAGTATCAAACTACAAAAGGCAGTGAGTGTAAGAGCTCTACAGAAAGGAGAAATTATTCCTAGAACTACTAGGAATTTGGGTTATGGAGGTGGGAGCCAAATGAGGTAAGGGCATTCGATCTAGAGGTGAGAGCCCTGGCATGCGTAAATATGTAGAAGAAAAAGGAGTCTGACTCCTGAAAGAGTCGCCACCTTTTAGAACATGGGTAAGTTTACTCTGTGAAGGACCCTATAGATCAAGAAGTCTGACTCTGATCTCTTGAGAGATGGCCGGCACTCAGCACCCTTTGTGAGGTAAAGGTGTGTTGTTTGTCCTGGCGAGTTAGAACAGGACAAAGATCAAGGAGTGAGATCAGAAGTTGGAAACCAGTTCTGCGGACTATTCAGTGATCAAGAATAAACAACAGAAAGAGTCAGAACAGTATGTGGTATGTCACGAGCATTCCACAGAAGACCTGCCTATTGTGAAATAACTTCAGGGACTCATAGGCCAGTGGTGGTGAAGGATGGAAAATGAATCTGACTGGAAAAACAAGCAGATCAGTTTCCAAAGTTTCCATTTCACTACATTAGGAAGAAGACCCCTGTATTTCTTTGATCTTTGGTTATCTATCAAGGGCTGAAAAAAGAGAATGAGATGTATTACAAGGCTAACCTCTAGATTTTCCTACACAAAAACAAATTTAAATGCTTTGGAAAAAAGGTGGTTTGCTGTGTAATATTTCTAATTTTCGACCAACAGCCCATTGTTTCGGAAGTGCTCCTAAAGAATAAATCACTCTTGAGGAAATTACTCACAGGTTCGTCATGGGGCTTCGACGATCAACATGCCCTACGCTCGGGTCTTACACTTGTAGGCATTCAAAACATGTCTTTCCCTCCCTCATCCTTAATAAAGTAATCTCTATTCTCTGTCCAGACCCAACTGTGATGACTTATAGCGTGTCAGAACGTAAAACAAGCGTTGGAGAGTGAAATAGGAAATGTGAAATTTCTTTTCGGAAAATAAGAACTAGAAATCTAAGAACTACTTCCCCCCTGGGATTCAGGCTGGCAGTCTTTCAGGGAATCCACGGGATTCCCGCATCTATTTAGGAAGGGTGGTCTTGAATAAGTGGACTCTTCATCTCCACCTGCAGAGGGCCATTTAGGTGTGTCGTACACGTCCTGTGACCCAACTGGTTCTGACACTATAGGTGCATGTGAGTTTCTTGTCAGGGAAAGACTCTTAAAGGCTGAATGAGGATCAGGCCATTTTTCATCATCTTAAACCATCAACTCAATAGTAATGGGGAAAAAAAAAAAAAAGACCAGAATTTTGTGAAAAGGCACTTATGAAATCTGAACGCCAACAGGACTGTGAACAGTTAAAATTTATTCATTTCCAGATTCATGTAACTCATCAAATGCTTTGGGGCCTACTCATTCACTAGCAGCCCATATACAGAAAACATTTACTATCAGCTTAAATTAAATGTCTGTGGGAGAATAATATGAAAAAAGAGAATATAAATCTAACTTATACTTATCATCCACAGCATTACTACAATAAAAATTCATTAATTTCCGCACAAATTCAGAAATTTTATTTAACCATTAAGGAAACCTTAATGTTCTACCATATAATTTAGGTTAATAGAAAATTGGCAGGGGAGAAAAAGACTAAATACAAACTATCTTAAGACATTAATCAAACATTTAATGTTATCAATTTATTGCATGTCAGTACAGAAAAATAGAAAGTATATTCTAAAAGAAATCTATCGTAAAAAAACAAATGTAAATGTTTGCTCGCTATGGCTAGTACGCTGTGTACTGTAACATTCAAATTTGTTATAAAACTGTATTACTGCTTCAGATAAAGTATGGCAAGTAACAAAAATATGAGTTACATCATGAGACTGGGTTAACCTCTCTTATCCTGAATGTACCTGAAGGTGTTGAAAACAACCTGAATTTTCAGTATTCACTGTACTGACAGAAACTGTTATAAATTATGTTAAACAACACACACTCATCCCTGTTATATGTATATTATGGCACTTTTTATAAAAAGTGTCTCTTATACATAGTCCTATTTTTAAACTACAATTTTAAGATACAAAATATAAATGGAGGTATATTTGTGCCATTTGGCAAAAACGTGTTGACTATAAGTAGGATGAATGCATTTATTTTGCTATACAAATGAATATATTGTGTCTGATTTGCTAAGATGATTGCATATATGGTAATATAAATAAACAGAAGTGCTTTTCATTTTCTACCCTATTGATTTAAAAAATACATGTCTGTGCTCTGTCATTTCCAACTTTACCTGAGTGATATGAAAATACATAAATTTAAGTGGATAATCCAAAAGCATTATGACTAGTATTTTTCACATTTTTTTTTTTTTTACTTCATAATTGGTGTCAAACTTAATAGGAAAAACAGAGGGGAGAGGTCATTGGAGGAGTTCAATCCATCTCAATCATGACCTAAGTTTAAAAGTGACTTGTGTGACATCCTTTTAAAAAGTTTACCCTATTTTTTCCCTAACCTTAAGGAAGAATGGGACTCAATAATGAAAACATCTCTTAAACTGAGATTGAGAGATCATTTATATAAAATTGAATATGGCCTTCATTCTGTAATTGGACCAAACAAACCTAGTCCCGCCTCAAACTGAATCTTACAAAGATAAGAAATGAATGTAAATGCATCAGGTGATATGAATTCTCAGTAAGAACCACAGTGTGACTGACACGTCACCAAACCTGGAACCTGGGTGACTACCACGAGCCTGCAGCTCATCGTGACAAAACAAGTTTCAGCTGCCCTGTAACAGAACTGGAAATACCATTCTGATAAAAAGATCAATTTCATGGTCAAGGTATTTGCAATGTCAAGTGCTCTAGTCAACTTTCTTGGTTAGAGGCGACTTGCATTCAAACCGTTTTGTTATGCACTGTTAGATAGCTTTTTTTCCCAATCCTATCAGTTAATCATTAATCATTTCCTGGCTCTCCATTTAAGAACCACATCACGTTTCCCTTTCCAGCTATTTCTCTTCATTTAGCACCTTTTATCTGCCACAAATTATTTCTCCCCGTATTCTGCAATATCCTTTTGAGTGTCCTTTTTGCCATTCCCCCCACCCTAATAATCCTTTAAAATAATGGATCTTTATCTAAATGAATTGTATCTTGCCAGATTTAAAATCATTCTAGGATTTCCAAGTTTACAGTAGCTTAAAAGCTTAAAATTCATTCACAATCTCTTATTACAGCTGCTCTTGCAAAATGAGCCGGAAATTAATACACAAGGCAGACAGGCTTCAACTCCCACTAAGACCTGGGTCCACATGAAGGAGTGACTCATGAAGAATTTGCATTTTATTAAGACCCGCTGGTGTGGCCACAAAATTAGACATGCTTTGAAAAAATGACACCATGGGCCTCATGGACCCCTGACCACAGGAGTTTGTTTTCTACCCTCTTCCCATCTAAGGAAGTCTCAGATACAGAAGCCAGGAAAGAAAGACGTCCTACAACCCTAAATGCAGCCCCGGGAACAAATGTCCCTTAATCCAAAGAGAACGAAGGTGAGGACGAACACAAGTACTGCACAAGTTTTGAAATCCTGGCTTTAGAGGGGAAAAAATTTTTTTGTTTATAAACCTTATAAAAAAGAAAAGCAGCATAAGAACAAAACGCTGATGAAGAAAAAGCGTTTATCCTTCACCAGCGTATGTACAACAGAAGTTGACAACCCTCGTCACAAGTAGAACACTAACTGATTCCATGGAAACACACAAAGCTGCTCTGAACCTTCAAGATGGTAAAGCTAAGGTGCACCAAGCAAGCTCAAGCCTAAGTACACGACATTCGCTGTAGTAACTTTTTTCTTTTGAAGACATTACTACGTAGGGGTCACTCTACATCACAGTCACAGACGAGATGAGAAGTATCCTTTAATTGTGGTGAATTTATACATAAAAATACACCTCCCATGATATGCATTACCAACTGTTTTTTAAAAAAAAAAGCATGACTTTTAAACAATAATTTATAGAAAGAGTGTCTTTTAGAAATCATACCTGCTAGGATTAATTTGTTTCTAAATACTGACATAAAGTGAATAAGAATGTTATTTGGCAAAAGTATCTCTAGCCCTATCTTCATGGAAAGATTCTAAAATTAAGGTCAAGAATACGGACCCATGATTTCTCTGTTCTAGCTGCCTGCACAAAGCCAAAAAATATTGCTAAAATATTCAAAATATTCTATGTTAAAGCTGACATAATGTACAGAGCTCAATTACATCTAATCTCTGAGGACAGCTTGAAACAAGTTAGCACAATTATACTCCATAGCTTATAGCTTATATTTTTAAGGTGTACTCTGCAAATTTTAAAGGGCTCTTTTTTTTTTTAAGTAAGATTTTTCTTACTCTTCTCTATGTCTAAATACTACTTCTCACTTACAGCCACTTAACTGTTACATGTGGTAATAGGTTCTGTAAGAAAAAGTTCTTGAGTTCTTTCACTCCCACACTCCTACAAGCCGGAGAAAAATAAAGGCGACTTCCTGAAACTGTCTTCTAATGCTCTATATAAGAACAACTGAAACATTAAACCAAAGAACAGGTTTTTTGCTTTTGATTTTGTAACTTTTATTTTCATAAAGTCCAATAAATGATATCTTGGCTTTTGTGGGCTAGATATACCTAGACACTGGACTAAAAAATCAAGTGTGGGATAATCTGTAAAAGAGTATGTACATGATAGGACTTGCTAATTTAATTCTTAAACAAGTGCTAATTGTCATTACGACTGCTATGAGGGCTTCAGCTGTAGACTTACAAAATTGACAGAAGCTAAAATTCTCTTTGCCACCAAAATTACAAATGTTAAAAAGTTCAAATATGCACATCAAAGCTGCAGTAAAATTCTAAATTTCTATTTTTACATGCCATGATCCAGACTGTACCTAACGAAACACGGTACGTGGATATTGGAAAACGGGGTCCCAGTGATTTGTAAGAAAAAGCTGGATCTCAGCATTCACTAGAGCAAACTTCAATGGCAACCTGCACGCGGGCCTCACTGTCACTTCTTGCCGAAAACAAAATAGAGTTTACATAAAAATAGATATAACCCAGGTTACCATATACATCGGTCGATGACCAGTACTATTTACATTAAAAACAATGCATTGCATAATTCAAGGAATAAAATACCATCATGCATTTCATTTTAACTTTTAAGGTGAAGAATGCAGTTACAGAACTAAGTTTGCTTACCATGATTGTCCCGGTACTTACTAAAGGAATAATAATACCCAGAGGTTTCTCATTCACAGGTCTCCTTCCACACCCGGCCACGAATCTAAGTGCCACACGAAGTACACCCTTTTAGCAACAAGAAACTTTTGAATACAATAGCTATTATATGGGCATATTAAACTAAAGATATGGATACATAACCACACTGAAAGGTCTGATGAAAAGGTATGAAATAATCCCAAGAATTACAGTTCTTCAAATGTAAAAAACTATTTGGATCATCTCAAAGGAGCACTGAAGTCCTTTCAAAGTTTAATGTCACTCTTCAGACAAGTACAGACATAACACACTTCTAGAAAGGAACATTCTTTATCATTCTGCACAAACTAAAATACAGTGCATTAATCAAAAAGAAAAAAAAAACATTATATAATTGTTACATTAGATGAAGTTTTTGCCATTTCTTCAGGAGAATGACTTTTTATCACTTCTCGGATGAACTGCTCCAGGGCCGTGAAATAGCCCTGGCATTGCCACGTATCATTGTGAGTCCCATCGGGAAAAATGGCTAATCTCTTAGTCCGAGACGGGGAGAGTTCATAAAGTTGCTTCATCATTACTGGTGGAATTAACTGGTCAGAGAGTCCAGAGATGAAAAGAGAAGGCATTCTGCACTGAGAGATTTTTCTGTAGGACAGGAATTTATTTTTGTAGCACCATAAAGGAAGGTAACGCATGGGGAAGAATGAAAATAAAGTGCTGGCCATATGCGGTATGCTTAAAAACGTGTTCTCCACCATGATGGCGGAAATCCTATGTGAATTTTCCGAAGCCAAATGGATAGCCACTGCTCCTCCCAAGGAACGGCCAAAAAGAAAAATTTTCGTTTTGTCAAGGTCAGGTCTAGTCATCACGTAGTCTAGCACGGCTTCAGAATCTAAGTAGAGTCCTTCTTCACTGGCTTCTCCTTCGCTTTTTCCATATCCTCGATAATCAACAAGCAAAAGATTAACTTTGAGGTTAACCAACATAAGCAATGCATTGGGTAACCTGTGGCCTATGTTGCCTGCATTCCCATGAAAATAAATTATAGTCGGGGAATAGGGCGAATTGTCTCCAGTGTATCTTATCAAAATAAGATTCAGACGCACTCCATCTTTGGTTCTGATGAAAATGTTTTCATGTGGAATACCAGTGGGCATGGGAACATAAAGGCGTGAAGAAGATGGCTGTTCTGGAAAATAAAGCAATACATCCTGGAATTTATATAGAATACCTGCTATTGATACGAATATTAATAAAAGTAAGATAATGCCTCCGTACAGATGAAAAGTCACTATTAAAGGTAAAAGAGAAATACGGCAAAGAGCCCAAGACCACGAAGCCAAAGCTATTAGCCATCTTTCCACAAAGTTCCACAGGATCCACGACTTTTCCATTGCAGCTCACCGTAAGAGTCCTAAAGAGAGAGAGAAAGAGAGAGTCAGTAATTCAACATACAATTATTTTAAAAGTTAGATCCATGCTACAGTAAATCACGGCACTAGGAGAATCCTCGGAAGGCTACATCGATCCATCCACCATTGTTCACATTCCCCTTGTTCCTTCTGTTCTCAACAGTCTCCTTTCTCCTTCCACTGCTAGAATTACAAAACACAAATATTCATCAAAATATATTCATTTGTCTAAAAAAAAGTGCTTAATTACTGCCAGGTACTTCCATTAATGCATTTTCCTTGATTTGACAGAAAAATCAGTTGATGCCCTGTTCCCAAATCTGTATGAGGGAATGGTGGCTCAGGGGCGTAAGTCAACGGCTGTGCTCCCAGCAACTCAGGTAGAAGAGTCCAGGGGCCAATGAGCATGGTTCCAAAGCTAGGTAGGTTGAGAGAATTTCTTTTTTGTATTGAGGTATAACTGACAGATAACGTTTTATTATTTTCAGGTGTGCAACATAAGGATCTTTATAATGCTCGCGGTAAGTCTAGTTAACATCTGTCACCACACACGGTTGCAAAATTTCTCTTGTGAGAACTTCTATGATCCCCTCTCTTAGCAACTTCCAAGTATGCAATAGAGTATTAGTGACAGTTGTCAAGCTGTACCTAATATCCCCAAGACTATTCATATTATAACTGAAAGTCTGTATACTTTGATCCCCTTCACCCATTTCGTCCATCTCTGTCTCTGGCAACCAGCCATCTGTTCTCTGTATCTATAAACTTGAGGTTTAGGGTTTTTTGTTTTTTTTTTCTGGTTCCACATATAAATGAAATCATACAGTATTTGTCTTTCTCTGCCTTATCTCACTTAGCATAATGCTCTCAAGTTCACCCGTTTTGTGGCAAACGGGAAGATTTCATTCTTTTTTACGGCTTGGTAATACTTCATTGTGTGTACATGTCACGTTTTCTTCATCCATTCATCCATCAATGGATACTTAGAGGTCGTTTCCATATCTTGGCTATTGTAAATAATGTTGCAATGAACATGGGTGTCCATATGTCTTCTTGAGTCAGTGGTTTTGTTTTCTTCAGATAGACAGCCAGAAGCAGAACTGCTGGATCATATGGTAGCTGTACTTTTAATTTTTTGAGGAACCCTCCACACTATTTTTCATGGGCTGCACCAATTTACATTCCCACCAACAGCACCCGAGAGTTTCCTTTTCTCCACATCCTCGCCGACATCTATGTCGTCATTTTGATAATACCCATTCTGACAGGTGTGAGGTAACATCCCACTGTGGTTTTTCATTTGCATTTCCCTGATGATTAGTGATGCTGAACATCTCTTCATGTACTTTCTGGCCATGTGTATGTCTTCTCTGGAAAAGTATCTATTCAGATCTTCTATTTCATAATCAGGTTGTTTTGTTGCTATTGAGTTGTGTGAGTTCTTTATATACTTTAGATGCTAATCCTTTATCAGATATATGCTTTGCAAATATATTCTCCCCTTTGGTAGGCTGTCTTTTCATTCTTTTGATTTCCCTTGCTGTATAGAAGCTTTTTAGTCTGATGTAGTCCCACCTAGTTATTTTGCTTTTGTCGTCTCTGCTTTTGGGGTCACAGATCCAAAAATCATGGCCAAGACAGATGTTAAGGAGCTTACTACTTAGTTTTCCTCTAGGAGTTTTATGGTTTCAGATCTTAAAGTCTTTCATCCATTTTCAGTTAATTTTTGTGTATGGTGTAAGACAGTGGCCTAGTTTCATTCTTCTACGTGTGGATATCCAGTTTTCCCAGCGCCTTTTCCCCCAATTGTGTATTCTTGGCTCCCACCCTGTTGTAAATTAATTGACCATTTACATGTAGGTTTATTTCTGGGCTCTCTGTTCTGCTCCACTGTTCACTGTGTCTGTTTTTATGCCAATACCACACTGTTTTGACACAGCTTTGTAATAGTTAGAAATCAGGGAGTGTGCCTCCAGCTTTGTTTATCTTTGTCTAGCTGGGATATTTTGTGGTTCCACACAAATTGTAGGATTACTGTTCTATTCCTGTAAAAACTGCCATTGTAATTTTGATAGTGATTGCACTGTATTTGTACACTATTTTGGGTAATATAGACACAATAACAATTCAAATCCATGAAAAGAGAGTATCTTTCCATTTATTTGTGTCTTTCTTGATGTCTGATAGTTTTCTTTCACTGATGTCTTATTGTTTTCAGTGCATAGCTCTTCCCCTTCCTTGGCTCAACTTATTCCTAGCTATTGTATTTTTATGGAATTGTAAATAAAACCATTTCCTTTCATTTCTCTTTCTGATAATTATTAGTATATAGAAACAAAACAGATTTGTGTGTATTGATTTGGTATCCTACAACTTTACTGAGCTAGGCAGGTTGAAGGCAAATTTTATTAAAGAGATAGTTAATATATTCTAATTAGTCAAGATCAATCTGATATAATTTATTGTTAATTTTCTTTTTCACATTATAAATTATACCTAAACAAACTGAGGTAAGAATCAAATATTTTCTCCTCTACCTAGAGGTTTTCACCATTAAACAGTAATTTATTTAAAGTAACTACTGGTTTCCAGTATTGTATTATTTTTGAGAGAAAGAGTTTAATAATTTCTCTTTCACACTGGATTAAAAAGAAATTTCAGAATGCTAAAAGAAATAAAAGCACAATCTTGTATATAGCCCTATATAGCCCTTATTGCAGTTTCGTATCAGTGAGTCAATCCAAAGTAGTATGATGTATTGATAAGGCCATAAACAGCTGGGGGAGATGCGTGAAACGAAGACACAGCAATTCTATTTGAGAACCAGAGATAAATGAAGAAAATGACTTTTTGGAGAAAAACTTTTTTAAAGACTTCTGAAAATTACAGTTGATAAAAGAAAATGCAGAAGAAAAGCATTTCAAGTCAACATTTTTTGGTTATCAAATTAGAAAGTTTATGCATATTGTCTTAGAAAGGCAAAAAAAGTGAGATATGGTGTAAACTTTCTTATGTACCAGTCTCTTTATACATTTGCCAAGTTTTAAAAATTATTAAATTCTCTTTTACTTGCAAACGAAACTATCATATAAAGAAATTATTCTTAAATTTAGTAAATAATTGCTAATGACTAATTTTTAAAATTTTACTGTATTCCATAAGCTCATAAACGTGACATTTTCATTCACTGAATTAAACACTGAAAAAAAAATTAGAAAACCAAATTAAATTAGATCGGCTATAAAGACGAGTTAGATGATTTAATAGATTTGCTATTTCACTATTACCTCACCAACGTATCTTTCTTACTAGCTTGCTGAACATAGGCTTTCAAATTTGAATTCTTGTTCAAATGACTCTCTTTGAACATAAACCAAGGGCATAGCGTTTTCCTGAAGTTTCTCTGCAATCAACACCGCCACCTAGCTGTAGCAAGTTTTATTACATGAGCACTATGGTGAGCTAGGGAAGAGCTGATGCAGGAGGCAAAACAAAAAAATCAAGCTTAAGAATACCCGAGCAGTGGCTGTCATGACCCGGGTAAAAAGCAGACCGCAAGGGGCTGCATCAGAGCAGCCAAACAGGCCAATATTCCAGATCACTAATCAATCCATGCCTTTCATAACTCCTGACAGCTATTTACCAACAACCCTGATCACACAGGTCTACTTCAACGTCGTGCGCCGAGTCTCAACAACACATCTGGCCCACTTAGGCTTTTCATCTAATGTTTACTCACTTTATTTTTATTTCTTTAAGTATAAGTGATTGCCAAGGATTTTCATTTGTACCAAGAGCTATACTGGAGAAATGTGAAAACACACCATCGTTAACTCTGTCCATCAAAATAAAATAATTCTGTGTAATGATTAGGATTAATGAGGTCTGGGATAGAAAATACCAATATACTAGAGCACCACACTACTTGGAAAATAAGGTATCATTTAAGATATTTCTTTAGTGAACAATTTTACTGTCATTTTCATAAAGCCAATCATTTATGACAGTCGTATTGGAGAGATGAGTAACTCAAACACCATTTATTTAGTGATTTAGCAGAAAAAAAGAACACGGCTAAAATTCCATCCCCCTAAAATTCTGCTCTGTCGTGTATCTGCTAAACAATCTTGTGCTTAGCACTTATTTTCAGTCTGAATTTCCTTTTCAGCAGAATGAGAATTTTTTAAGTGCCTACATACAAGGCTGGTCAGCATTACCATATAAACTAATTTAAAAAGCACTTACAGATAACTCTGGATATAGTAACTTTATTTGCCTCTGGGACTAGTATTTCTAGCTATACCACGTTCTTAACCACGTTCCGCTCAAATTAACATCAACATCAGAATGTACGAAGCAAATCTAGAAATTTGACAAGGGTTCCTATATTCTGGATAATCAGGAGTTGACTCAGTTTTCAAATCAAAATTGTTACAAAAAACTACTTGAATGTTTCACACATACATATATATCAGACATTCAGAAAAAATAGTTAACAATTTTCAAATATTCAAACTTGGAAAAATTATCTTTTGTAAAGTAGCCTCTTTTCTAATTTCAACATACAATACTGAATTTAAATCTATAAAGCCAAGAACGGTTTTTCCCCTTTTCACTACTATGTCCCTACCGGGTGGGACACCACTTACATACATTCTAAACTAAAATGTTTTCTAAATGAACAAATAATGTATCTATATTATCAGGCTTCTAAGAAAACGTAACTGTATTCTGAGCACTGGGCACATATCCTTAAGACTGGACATCAGAAAAATGGCCACGTGGGTCCACTTTTGGTGGACTTAAACTGAGGAATTAAACTGAGAAGTCACCCTAACCGACCGGGCGCTGCGGTACACAAAGGCAATCTTATCTTCAACAGTGGAAGCCAGAATAAATGTCGGTCTATTGGAAGATCAAATGGAAATCAACTCTAAGGACAGGTTACTAGAAACTGCTCTCCAGTGTGTATGCCGTCTTCTTTTTCATATGCTTTGGCATTCCGGTGGTTTAGAAAGAGTGCTCCACTCACAGACCGCCTTACCCTCACCTAGAGGGTGCTAGAACCTTCTGCTCCCTAGTCTGTGTCGCACCTCTAGGCTCTAAAGGGAACGGGAGCCAGCAAACCTAAGATAGGAAGGATGTTTTACGTACGACATTTGTTGACTCTTTCAGCAGAAGACAATTCCCCGAGTCACCTGCTGGCAGGGGCAACAACTTCATACGGACCCAGAGGTCAGGAAAGCCACTGCAAACGCACAGATCCGACAGCCAGCGGTGTGCAAGTCTGACGTCTACCTTGTCAGCAAGCTCGTGTGAGTAAGGCGTTAACAAAACCTTTTCTCCAGCATGAAAAACATGACCTCTGGTTAACCTTCTAGCACTGTTTCCCTGGAAACCTCGTAAAGGTGGGATAGCAGCGGTTTCTAAGCGACATTTTGCGCGGTGAACTTGACCGCTGTGGTGAGCCGAGTCTGGATTGAGCAGACCCTGGGCAGGGCGACACATGTCCCGCAGGAAGTAGAAAGAGGGGCTCCTGGCAGCGGGGATCGGCCTGTGGCTGGCGTGTCCTCTGCCCAGTCCCGGACGCAGCGCCCACGTGCTATCACAAAAGATACTACTTCTGGTGGGGCAAGAGGTAGCCACGTCGGGGGGGGGGGGGCACCTGCTCCCACCCACACGTCACCTGCCACCGGCCTGAGCTACTGTTTGGGAACAACACCCCTGATGCTGACACGCTGGGTTTCCCATCCCACGTCCTTCAACAAAGGGGAGAGAGGCGGGGCCAGGGGCGCTCTATCAGGTCTCCGGAGTGTGACCACCGGCCGCTGGTCGCGACAACGGGCTAGACAACTGGCCGTCCCCGAGAGCCCGTTTTCGGGGGCAAACGCTGACGAAATGTGCTGTCGGCAGAGGTGGGTTACCTGCCAGGCTCTCGGCATCGTGCAGCATCCTAACAATCAACAGAAACGCAGACTTTAACACGTTCAAAGTTAAACCAAAGTTCCTACTAACCAGAAAGGGGGCTTCTGGGCAAAGAGCAGCCATCAGACCTGAAGATGGTAGAAACTCGGTCACCCGACAGCCTCTCGTCTCCAGGCTGCTGCGTGATGATCACGTTCTAACCTCATGCCTACATCGTCAATGTCTGACCTGTTCCCATTTCTCGGCTCACACCCGGTCTCACACGTCCAACGTCTCTACAGCCCGTCTACCTGTGGCTTAAACCACCCCAGTAACTACTTGCTGAGAATCGGACGCACCCCTGTCACCATGATCTCGCGGAAAGGAATCCTCGCCTGCTAACAAATCCAACAGATTCTCTCCACCCAACAGCGCGACCCCAGGATCCTAAGCAGCACCAAACTCTGACCCCCCCTCAGCTTCCGGTAACTTAAATTCCAGGGGTCTCCCTCTGACCCACCCCCAGAGACAGGCATTCTCCAAGGTCCTGTCCGTTTGCCTCCTTTCCCTCAGCAATTTCATTCTTTCTCACGCCTCCGGCTATCACTCTCGCGTCAAAATTGCTCTGATCCTCTGTTTACGCCACCTACAATCTCAATTTATCTGTTCCCTGAATACCTGATATTTCACTGACACCTCAAACTTCTCTACAACTAATCACATCCTTCGCCTCACATTTTCCATGTTTTCATTAATTACAAACAAAAAAAGCATGATGTGTAAACAAATATTTAGAAAGCGCAGGTAAAATTCTGGGGCTCAATATATAATAACATAGTAAACTAAAATTTAATTAACGTGTTTCAGTTTCAAAAACAAGCACATTATCATAATATGCATGTGCTTGCAAAGGTCTTGACTTTGGATGAAAAACAATCAACCTAAAAAATAATTTGTGCTTTTATTTAGATGAAGTGATTAGAGGCATCATATCGATACTAGTAAGCACTTCTCAAGAAATCATCGATTGAGGGGCACCTGGGGGACTCAGGTTAAGCATCTGACTTCGGCTCAGGTCATGATCTCACGGTTCTTGAGTTCGAGCCGCGCGTCGGGCTCTGTGCTGACAGCTCGGAGCCTGGAGCCTGCTTCAGATTCTGTGTCTCCCTCTCTCTCTGCCCCTCGCCTGCCCACACTCTGTCTCTGTCTCTCAAAAATAAAAATAAATAAGATAAAATAATCTATTGAAAGCATGACTAATTTTGACTACGATTTATTATGACAAAGTAGAAACAATTCTGATAGTTTTCCTTTTAGTAGAGTGATTTTGAAGTATCGGCAACATCTTGATGGACTCTAGAAGCACTTTAATCCTATGAATACGACTTACAGGTCTGGTGATGATCATCTTGAGAAATTTATGGTCCTGATTAACTTGTTTTATTCAACTGTAGTGCTCCAATGCCTCAAGTGTTTAAGTATCAGGTCATTATAAGTATACAACAACCAATTTAAGACTAAAAAATAAAAATAACGTGAAGCCGTAGAAGAGTCAGAAGCACCAGGTCGGCGAGAGCCCGCTGAGTGACAAGTCACCGGGGTTAGTGAGGGCTCACTCATCTGATCTCCCTCGATCACCTCGTGTGCTCCCTCATACATATGTACTTGGAGAAACCCAAATGGTTCCCTTGCTAGGAAAAATACGTAAATACTGTTAAAGCAGACACTCAAAAAAAAAAAAAATAGAGATCAGTGCGGAAGTCATGCCCATCCTCAATGACATGAGTCCTCGGGACACAGCCGCCAAGCCCCAGGGGAGCCCTCCAAGCCCGTCTCGGCCACTGAAGCACCCAGCCCTGGCTTCCCAGCCTCCTCAGACTCCAGTGCCTCCGACCGCACTATTTACGGACTGAAGGCAAGGCCACACACATGGGTACCCCCTGCCAGGTGAATGAAGTGTTTAGGCACCACAAACTATTTGAAAATCATAAATGTATATTGCCCTTGTTCTCAGGTAGCTCGTGATCTACTTAGGAAACAGACATGGGCATATGTAACAGAGCACGTCAAACATAAGTTCATTTAATTATAAAAGAGACAAAATCAAAGATCACACTTGTCCTTAAATACACAAAAAGAAGAAAAATAAAACCATAACTATGTGTCCTTTACAACATAATTTTTAGTAACCCCTGCATTTCATCATGCTTGATTACTTACAGAAGCCAAGTTGAAATTTATGCAAACGTTTAAAACACAAGATAAAGCGAAACTCCAGGATTAAGGATTTCTCTTATTTGACATCAAAGAGCTGTCTATGCCACTTATTTTTACTCACTTAGCACAATTATTCACAGGAACTGGAAGTATTCAAGCATAATCTAAGTAAATACTTGGCAACCCCCGTGTGGAAGAACTGGATGATCTGAGGCCCCTCTTGAACCTGAGATCTTTCTATGCCAATGGTTTTCAAGAGTGGCTGCAGACACCAAGGGGTCACCAAGACCCTTTACAGGTGTCTTCAAGATCAGTATTATAATTATACTAATTATTTGCCTATACTGTGTTTGGCTTTTCACCATTGGACATTCGCATTAATGGTACAAAACCAATGATGGGCAGCAAGGATCAAGGCAGAGGCACCAAGATGTAGGAGTCCTATTCCTTATCCCCATGAACTCCAGGGAGGAGGAGAGGCATTTTTAGCGAAGAATGCCGCTGAGAAAGCCGTAAAAATTATTAATTTAGTTATATCTCAGCCAGTGAGTGCACATCTCTAATGTTCTGTGGGACAAGATGGGGGGGACCCAGACAGCACCAGGGCTGATCCTGAAATCCTGAATTGTGAGCTGATCTAGCTGCTTCTCTGGGTGACAACATTTTTACTTAGAAAGTCACCTGATTAACTGTGGTTATTCAGAGTTAGATGTCTGGTAGACGTTTTATGAAAAACGGATGTGACGTGGCCAGGAAGCGTCCCGTGACTGTGGAGACTTTTCTGATGGCATCGTGGTGGTGACGAGATCCGCAAAGGTGACCTCTGAGAACCTACGACGTGAATCGACTTCGGGAAGAATCTGCCCAACACGGCAAACCAGTATTTTCCAAGTCGCCGATGAACGAGGTCACGTAACCCAGCACGGGCAAAAATTCACTCTAAGGGCAGCTGATGGATTTCCATGGGACGAAGATGAAAGCGTCTCTGACACAGGCTTCAGACGCTACCGTGTAAGTGCCACCTGCGCCGCACTGGGGAAGTGTCACAGAACAGTCACGATACCCCTCCCTCGACGACTGCAGGGTCCCGCAGGCCTGGCTCTCTTCGGAGTCCGCCTAGAACCACCCACCTTCGGAGAACGAATGCAGAAACCTAAGCTGCCGCCCTCCGTTTAAGCGGTCAGTAAAGATACTTACAGTGATGTAAAACAACGCCACACTCCTCGGGAACTGTTTTGTAAAGACAGCCGGGTTGGATAAAAAATGTGTTAATACGTAATGGAATGTTTTTACTGCCACTTTAAAATGACAACGTTGTATGTTTTATAAACTCCTAGCTTTAATTTCTAACACAATAAATCTCTCTCTGCATAGTAGTACACGTCGAAAAGACTTTGGAATCCTTGATTATTTTTTAAAATGTAAAGGGGTTCTGAGACCGAAACGTGTAAAAACCAGTGCTCTGGAGTGCCTAACCCTAGAACCTTCTTGGCCTTCTCCTCCACAGACGCGTCACCCTCATATTAAGAATGATCTACTACGGGGAGAGGAGGACGCGGCACTTGTCTCGTTGCAAAACCGCAACCAGTAACTGTCAAATCACCCTAAATACCCTGGACATCGACCCGAGCCCTGACAGAACAAACTCGACAACAAAATGGACAAGATTCCTCGAGCTGGGAAGCCCGGTGCTGTAATGCTAACAGCAGCGCGAGTGGACTTCCTGGTCTTGCTCCCGATCTCAGGGGAAAAGCATTCCATTTTCCACCGCCGAGAACAACGTTCCTTGTGGGAACTTTATACACATGGCCTTCGTTATTTTGAAGCATATTCCCTCTATACCCACTCTGTTGAGAGCTTTTACCATGAAACGATGTTCAATTATTTCAAATTGTTTTAAAATATATTTTTAAATGTTCTTTTACTTTTGGGGGGGGGGGGAGAGGCAGGCAGGCAGGCAAAGCACGAGCAGGGGAGGAGCAGAGAGAAAGGGAGACAGAATCCTAAGCAGCTCCAGGCTCTGTCTGAGCTGTCAGCATAGAGTCCGATGCGGGGCTCGAACCCACAAACTGTGAGATCATGACCTGAGCTGAAGTCGGACGTCTGAGCCACCCAGGCGCCCCTCAAATGGTTTTTCTGAATGTCAAAATGATCGTATGATTTTTGTCCTACGATTTGTTAAACGTGGTTGGTGTATCATGCTGGGAAAACGGAAATGTTTTTGCAGCCCCAGAAAAAATCCCTGAAACTAATGCAGCACTGCATGTTACTATGCTGGAATTAAAATAAAAAATAAAATAAGAACAGAACTCCCTGCCCCAAAAGAATGATGGACTTCTTTAATTTAAATATTTTGCGCATTGTAATATGTTGCTAAAGCTTGCTGGGTTCTGGAAGATAAATATCTTTAATACAAACACCTAACATTCTTCGGGGTCCCAAGGATCACAAACAGAAGACAAAAGACAGGCTGTGGAGAGACTTTCAGCTCAGGCAGAAGTCCTGCGGCACCTGGGGAGACCTCACCCAAGGGATGCTGCTTCACACATTCTCACACCACTAGCTAAGTCCACATTTAAATATGGGGACCCATTCTGAACGGACCTTCCTGTCTATCACTTTTTACCTTGGGTCTCAGCTTCCATATTTGTAGAAGCAAACTGTTAAACGGAATAATCCCTAGGGTCTCACAAATTCACTTTATAGGTGACAGAAAAAGTAAAGATAGGACTGGAAAATAAGCATTACATCATAAAAGACACTGTCTTTACTAACTAGTAAAGGTTGGAGGGCCCGGTTATAAGACTTTAAGGAGTAACTGAAAAGTGAGAGGTAAGCATGCACGAAGATTAAAAATGAGTCTCGGGGCAGGCACCTGGGCGGCTCAGTCAGTTAAGTGTCAGACTTCGGCTCAGGTCATGATCTCATGGCCCGTGAGTTCAAGCCCCACGTTGGGCTCTGTGCTGACAGCTCAGAGCCTGGAGCTGCTTCCGATTCTGTGTCTTCTGCACACTCTGCCCCTCCCCCACTTGTGCTCACTCACTTTCTCAAAAATAAATACTTTTTAAAAATTTTTAAAAATGAGTCTCTAGAAAACTCAGATGCGCAGAGATACAGTGGTTTCACATTTCAACTGAGGTTCGTAAGATATTTTATTCATCATACATTTTCAGTCTCCTTCCCAGACCATTACTATCAAAGAAACGTATTTTTAAAGAGCACGCACTTAAAGTTGTAGGAAGCAAGTTTGGCTACGCAAGCTTCACATAAAACAACAGACACGGCATGTTTTAGGAGTAACTGCTGGGAGGAGAGAAAGAACAGCCAGGACTATGTAAGGAACTATCATGAGTTTCCATGAACTCGACGACGCTTTGCTTTTGCTTTGTGAACGGAACTCGGTCATTCTCTCCAATGAAAGCCATGTACGCTAATGCGTACGGCAGACACTGAAGATTAATTTCCAGTCCAGAGTAAAAACCACCATCAACTTCCTCCCTGCCAAAAAATACTACTGCTCCCCCCTGAAGCTGGTAACCTAGTATCAACTCTTTATCCAGAGGTACTTTATCCAAGAATTAAACAGAAGAACAACTTAAATATATCAAGAACTAAAACTCAAACTACAGGAACGAATACATTTTTTAACTCCTCATTTTGAAGTACAGATTCACAAGCAAATGCGAGAACAGTACAGAGAGGTCCCGTGTACACATCGCCCAGTCCCCCATGGCCACATCTCCCATCGCCGGGAACAGCACCCACACGGGGAACCTGACGCCCGCTCTGTGTGCGCCTACGGTTCGAGGCCATTCTATTACACCCAGATTCATGCGACCGCCTCAGCAATAATCAGGAATCGACCTCGTAGGGGCACCTGGCTGGCCCAGCCACTGGAGCCTGCGACTCTTGATCTTGGGGTTGTGAGTTTGAGCCCCACGCTGACTGTACAGATTACGTAAATGAGTAAATAAATCTTAAAAAAAAGTTAGCATTGTCATGATAATTGAAGAGCTGAACGCCCGCCAGGCACACTGCGAGCTCTCCACGTCTCTCCGTGGGTTTAGACACGAGTTATTATCTACACCCGCGCACGCCAAGAGCCAGAGGAGGCACGAGGAACTGCGACCGGGCAGCAGGTACAAACTGGGACTGTCCTGGGCACAGCCGGACACACGGTCACCCTGGTGTTTCCTCGTGCAATCCCTTTGCCTTTGCAGATAGATACTAGCTACCCCCACGTGCAGATGCGCCCAGGGTCCTGCGGCTGGGGGCTGGGGGGCACGGAGCTGGCACCCAGGCCGTCTGGCTACGGATGCAGACCAGCACTGCTTAAAGGAACCACAGCCACCCGCGGTTCATCTCTTCCCTGGTTAGGCACGGGAACCGGGCTCTGAGTGGGGGGCTGACTCGTCCAGTGTGCTGCCGCCCTGGACTGGGGTTGCGGGGCCCGAGCCTGCACCCTGGGCAGGGCGGGGCCTGCCAGGTGGTCAGCGCGGCCCGGAGAGCAGTGCTGAGGGGCCCCAGGCCACGGCGAACTCAGTTCTGTCTGGGGGCTGCGAGCCTGGGGGAGGCGGAGCGGGTGGCCCCTGAGGTCGCCTGGTCGTAGGGGGCAAGGCAGGCAGTGGGCAGAGGGGCCCCGGGGGATTGGGGGCAGAGGGGGGGATTGGGGGGCAGAGGGGGGGGTGCAGTGGAAGGAAAGGGTGAGCGGCTGCCGGGACCACCTGGGTCCAGGCCTTGGTTGAAAGTAATGGATCAGCAGCAGCTAACCTTGAAAAACAATGGGAAGTGGGCACGGAGACAGGCAGAAACCCGAGAGGAGGTGCGGGATGGAGACACAGGCCCACCTCACCCCCTCCTGGGCCTGAGTCCCGGGAGATCTGGGAGATCTGGAGCGGGGAGGGCCCCCGACACCACCCTGCCGGCGCCAGCGGCCTGGGCCTGGCCGGCTTCGCAGACATCGGGCCATGTCTGGACCCTGCAGGGAAGGGGGCTCCGATTTGAGCCTCTCCTGTGTGCCTGGTGCTTCTCATGTGGTTGCCTTTTTTTCTTTAATTAATTAAGTTTTTAATTTACATCCAAGTTAGTTAGCACATAGTGCCAAAATGATTTCAGGAGTAGAAACCAGTGATTCGTCCCCTGCGTATAACAGCCAGTGCTCATCCCAGCAAGGGGCCTCCTTCCTGCCCCTGTCCATTTAGCCCATCCCCCTACCCACAGCCCCTGAAGGGATCCTCAGTTTGTTCTCTGTATTTAAGGTCTCTTATGGTTTGTCCCCCTCCCTGTTTTTATGTTATTTTTGCTTCCCTTCCCTTATGTTCATCTGTTTTGTATCTTAAATTCCACATGAGTGAGGTCATATGATGTTTGTCTTTCTTTGACTAACTGAACAAATACATTTTTTGATTATTGCCTCAGTAACTAGCAGAGTATATAAGTTATTCTTTTAATCACACTTAAAATTATATTTTAATAAAGCCTGGAATTCTCACACAAAAAAGTAAATGTCCATTATTCTCATTATTTTTTAATTGCAAAAGTTTACATCGTATTACTGATTCACTGATTCTGCCAACAGAAAAAAGTCTTTTAAAAACTACAAAAGATGTTTACCTATACGGGAAACATGAATCCCCCCCAAACAATCTGACCAAAGGCTAACCAATTATAAACACAATCAAAAAGGTCCCAAGTCATAAATGTACTACTGTTTTAAAGGCCTTTGAGTCCATCTCAAATTGGTAATTTTACGAATAGCTTTAAAAGTAAAAACTGATCATATGTGAAAAAACCCAGTACAAGTTACAGAACAGCATGTGGGTCCCCGCGAAGACTGTATAAAGTGGAAGGAAATTCACGTGCCCGGCTAACAGGTGTCCGACAGGGGCAGAAGGAGTACCCGCGCTACAAGTAAGGACTCTCAGGGCGGTCAGCGGCCGATCCCATTTCAAGCACTGAAGGGCGCAGACTCAGCCTTCCCGCACCGACGGGCCCCCTCCGCCGCCGAGCGCTGGAAAGTTAGGCAGTCGTGCCAGCTGCACAGCGGAAACGGAAACACAAATAGCTCTCCGAGTGTGGGAGACACCACAGAATGAATTCTCCTCTTCCCGAACGGTTACCCACAGGTCATCAATAATGGAGACGTGCGTATTAATAGCCCCAAGGGACAAATGAAGTGCCAACTGCCTATGGAAATGGCGGACGGCAGACCAGTTCAGGGACTGAAATCTGCTCGGGCAGACATATCTCAAACACACCAGGTGGTGACACAAAGCATTTTGGCGCTTTCCCCTTTACCGGAAGCATGGAAGGGTTGGCTGATAGAGTCAACTGACGGGACAAAGACGAAAGATGACTGTCACTGTGGAAGGCAATCACAGTCTGTTCTGAGATTACCTGAAATATCTGTAAGAATATGGTTTTAAAAAATCTACAAAGGCTAAAAATGCAAATAATGATGTTAGAATCAAGACTGATCACGAGGGGCGCCTGGGTGGCTCAGTCAGTTCCGGTCATGAACTCACTGCTTGTGAGTTCGAGCCCTGCATCAGGCTCTGTGCTGACAGCTCGGAGCCTGGAGCTGCTTCGGATTCTGTGTCTCCCTCTCTCTCTGCCCCTCCCCTGCTCACACTCTAGGTGTCTCGCTGTTTCTCTCTCAAAAATAAACACTAAAAAAAGAAAAAAAGACTGATAATGAAATTCAGTATGTTTCCAGCTGTTCTAGACACTTTACTATAAACTAGATGGAGGGAACTTAAAAGTTATTTTCTTATGACAACACTGTACAGAAAAGGTAAGTTTCTAGGCTAACTCGTTAACGCCTACAGTTCATGTCCTGGAAATAGTACACCTCTGCAATTTTAGTAGAATGCACCGCTGAAGAAGTTAAGACCTGTAAGAAACAGTAATATAAAATATAATGATTTATTATGAAGTGTACCATTTGAGGGGGAAAAATCTTAATTAGAAGAGGAAAAACTAAAACTTTTGGTCAGAATCTAAGAAGCATATATAAGGGCCCCAGGCATTCTTGAGGCGACGAAACAAGATTCAGAAAGATTTTAGAATGTGAACAATAACTGAGTTCTAAATTAGTGAGAAACCGAGAAAGAGAAAAAGATTCCCATGAGATGAGTAACAGGAGAGGGGAGATTCTAGAAAAGCGTTAGGCTGGACAGCTTCCTGAACCGGTCACTGAGTGATACTGCCAACCCAGGCCAATCTGGTTTGTAGATCCTGTCCCTCAGAGCCAAGGGGCCAGAGGCGCGCTGGACAAGGCATGGGGTGCGTGCGCCTGGGTCCGGACACACACACGTCCGGAAGCCGGCGCACAGTCGTCATTTCCACCCAGCTACCAGTGGGAGGCAGTGTGGTGCAGTGGAGAGAGACCTGTTTCCCCGGCTTGGCCTGATAATAGCTAGGTGGCCTTTGCCAACTCACTTAGCTTCTCTGAATATATATTTCCTCGTATGAAAAAGCAAGATGAAACATGTAATAGGAAAACTGCGGGGATCAAATGTAATACGCAGCGTGTTCATGCAGCCACTTGCAGAGGACATTTTAAAGTGTTTTAACATCCGCCGGAGCAGGGGAAGTGGAAGTAAGCACAACTAGAAGTTTGGATTAAATTATGCTAGTTTTGGATTAAATTATGAATGAGCCTCACTGGAGAATAGCTGAGGATGTGCACACAGGAAAGAATTAGGGCAATGCGTTATTTTTCTGTCAAAACCAAGTTCAGGTAGCAGCACCTTCGGAACGCCTTCCCTGGACCTCTACTCCCTACTACCGACCCTTCCATACCCTGTAGTCTGTACAAATTTATGTGGTGACGCTTATTCCTGCAGAGTAATTAATCCGTCTCCTTTACACAGACTGGGAGCTCCCCGCTGATCGTGTCTTCATCTATTCGATTCTGTATTTTCAGCAGTGCCTGGCACACAGCAGTAAGTCTATTAACAACTACCGACTTGAGCATTCTGTATGTTTTAGGTAGGATAACTATGAGATAACGTTACATGCATGACAGGAAATCACCGTTTACTCAAATAAAACGCAACTTCTTAGTAAAAGACATGTGATTAATCTCAGCATGGACACAAGTATTAACCCGTGCCCAAGAAATCAGGACACGATCAATGGAAATCAAACATCCAAACTTGAAGCCTCTTGTGCCTTGAGGCTCAGTCCCTGTGACCCAGTAAACCGGTGTCAAACAGCTGGATAAAAGATTTGTCTTTGGTTCTGATGCCCCGGGGAGCAGCACGAGGAACGCATTTTGCAGAAAGCAAAAAAAAAAAAAAAAAAAAAAAATCGACAGCAAAGTCGACTTCAATTGCGGGGGGTGCGCTCGCGCCGTCTCTGAGACACCCCAAACTTGCTGCCGTGCAATCCGCAGGTCTACACCCGCCGGTGGCGGGCAGCGGCCGGGACTCCCCGGGCCGTCGGGCCTCGCGGCTGGGGGAGCCCGGGGTCACTCGGGCCGCGCGCGTGGCAGGGCGCGGGCCCCGGGGGGCGAGCTCGAAGTAGCGGTCGGTGCGCGCTCCTGGGCAGCCCGACACGGGTCGGAGGCGCGCTCCGCGTCCGGCCCCGCACGGCAGCCCCGCGGGGTCGGTAACCGGCGCGCCCGCTCCCGCGACGGGGCCGCGAGGCTGCGGAGCGGGTCCCGCTCCCCCCGGGGGGGCGGCTCGGGTCCCGGGAGCCCGCGAGGCCCCCGCCGGCCGCCCCCCGCGTCCCTCCCCGCGGGAGCGCACCCGGCGGCCGCGCACCGCACTTACTTAGACCTGCTCGCAGGCTGCGCAGTGGGCCGCGGACACGGAACCCGGCGCCGCGCAGCAGCGTCCCCCCGCGCCGCTTCCGTCGCTCCTCATCGTCCTCCTCCAGCCGAGGGGCCGCCGCCGTCGCCACGGTCTAGCCCGGAGCTCTCGCGGCGCCGCTCTCGGCTCCTCCACTTCCGGCCCACGCTCGGTGTCGCCGGCAAATGTCCCCGCCGGCTCCCACATCACCTGCCCTCCTCTCCGCCTTCCTCCTGCTAGTGGGAACCCGGCCCGCCCTCCCGGGCATGCGCACAAACCGCAGTCGGGGGGAGTCCCCGGCGACGGTGGCCGACACGGACAAGATACGTGGGAGCCTGGCCGCCGGCGCGCTGGAGCTCGCGGCGGGCGCCCGGACCCGGCGGCGGCTTCTGAGCCTGGGGCACCTGGAGGCCTCCAGCCCCTCATCCGAGGCCCCCAGGGTGAGTGTTGGTAACGCACCAGATTTCCCTTGGGGACACAGTTGTAAGCGTGTACACACATAAGTACTCATTACATAAGAAAGCGTGTCGGCCTGCTAGGGTTAGGAGGGGCTTTGCAGGGTGTTTCCGTGCTTAACTTGAAACGCATCCGTCACTCGTCTTGTTTCTGTTTGCTCCCAGCCCAGCCCTCTCCTACCTCTATCAGAGTGGACCGGCACGGGCAGATGCAGGGCTTTTGAGGCCTGAACCTGGGGAGACTTAGGGGCCTTTTAAAGAAACAGAATGCAAAATTATCTTACTTTTGCAAATTGTCCAAAAGCACAAGACCAGGGGAACATGGCTAGAGCCCAGGGCCTGGGACGTGGCCACACAAAGGGGCGCTTGAAGCTGGTACTGCATTACCTTCCCTTCCCCTGAGCACCAAGTTGTACTAAATGGTTTATCTACAGATGTCTGACCTCCCTCCCTTGGTCATTCCCTATTCTCTGTACCCTATTTTATATATACAAAGAATATTTCATATTTAAAAAACAAGACAAAACAAACAAAACCTGTATCCTGTTGTCAGATGGAGAGGTCCCGGTCAAAGGCAGGCTTTTTGTAATAGCTTATTGTTTGTCACCTAACAAATGGCAGGCACTAAGGTAGACTACTTACATAAATAAACTGATCATCCCAGCAACTCTAGAAGATACCTAATGAAAAACCCTTGATGATCTTTGAATCAAGCATTAGAAAGGCTAAAATATCATGGACTAGGATTTGAATCAATTTGGAGTTTGGTTTCACAATCCATGGTTCCTCTCTTAATCAGTCATACAAAATGCAAACTCTGCCGTTGTAGGAGCTCAGTACATGCTGAACAAGGTACAAATGTGCACAAATGCCCTTTCATAAGATGGACACTTGTGGGGGTCCGTTACCAACACTGTTGGGTGATACTCCAAAATAAAGTAATAATTCAGTTGAATAGTAGGTAGAGAAATTACCATCAAGAGTATCATGTGACTTGTAAACTTCATAGCTGATTTCAGGGAAATATTTGGATAACCTAGGTGCATTAGACATACAAGGAAATTAATTGAATGTTGGGCTAAGTCTAGCTCTGCTACAAACTAATACTGTGAAGTAAGTGTTGGTTTTGCGAAATGAGATTTTTGAACATTAGACAACCTCTAAGGGCACTTAACAGCTATAGAATGTTCTCAGAGTCCGTTGCAGCAAATTATCACTTTCTTAAAATATCACATCTTAAAGCAACAGTATTTTATGGCAAGAGGAAAATAACTCTCAAATTGTTTCCCCCATCGTCATGGATAATTTCTCAATTCTCCATGAAAGAAGACAAACCAAAACAAAATATTAGTAGAAATCAACAGTTCCTGGAACAGAAGGACGGAGTTTGCTTTCATCTCAATCTTGAATGCCTCGCACAATTACCAAATCACGGTTGGTGCTCAGTAAACGTTTCCCAAATAATTTTATTTTGAATCCTTGGACACACACTAGAAGAATCCATAGTTGATTTCTAGGCATGCAACTCTTTATGTCTGGATTATGAATTATAGATTGTGTATTTTTATGAATTATGTATTATTTCTGTATTAAGAGACAAGAACTCACATCAAAGTTGTACCACCATGAGAAACAAATGGGAAAGGACAGGCCTCAGCAATTTTGCAAAAGCCTATTTTTCCATTTAAATGAAACGTCAGATATTTGGGGAGGCAAGATGCCCTTTTCAATTATGGGCACTTTCACAACCAACCAGTGAGATGAGTATTGGTACCACTGTTGACATACAGGGAACACAACTCTTCGAGGCTGGCACTTGCTCGTGAGCAGGCCAAGGACAGGGAAGACTCGGGTTCACCTTCCAAGTACGGAGCCAGTACACAAAGTGCTCTTGGGTCTCGCTCAGAGACGAAACCCACTCTCATGGGTGAAGCGCTCGCAAAGAGCACCTGCTGCTTTGGGAGGCTAACAGGAGTTGTGTTTGTGGTCACGCTGTCACCAGGCTCCCTGGAGTGCTCCTCAGCCCTGCAAGGCGGCCCAGTGCCCAACGCGAGCGTCACTGCGCGTGCGCACATCCTCCCTGTGCCCTGAAGGCCTGCAGATGCGACTGCACCTGCGCACAACATCTTGATGATGTCAGGGTCTCCCGGGGCCTGAAGGGGCGACTGCGTCTGCGCCCGCAACAGCTGGTGGAACCGGCTCCCGGGGCGGCGGCTTCCGGGTTGGAGAACGCACCTGGGGCTTCGCGTCCGGTGGGATGTTTGTGCGGCTGCGCGGCCCGGGAGGGGCCCCGGAGTCCCCGGAGCGAGCGGGGGTGGGGGACGTTTAGCCCACGGAGGCTGGGCCAGGGTGACCCAAGCTTACGGGACCGTCCCGCGCCTTCTCGGTCCACCAATTGCTTGTGGTCGTTAAAGTTTGTTTGTTTTTTCTTGTTTCGGGACAGAAAGTCTTTCGGTCCGTCCGGCCCCGCCCGGAGTCACAGGTGAGGGTCGCGGGCCGCCCTGGCGACGGCGTGCGGGGGAAGCCGGCTCTTTGGTTCGGGGTTCGGGGTCTGGACCCGCACCTCGGGACGCAGCGGGGCGAGGGGCCTGCCTCCGGGAACCCGGCTGGCTGCCGTGCTTGCGGACTGTCTGATTCTGGGGACCCCCGCCCCCCAAGCCGGTGCGGGTTCACCCGGATCCGCTGCGGGCTTTATTTGCGGGGCTGGGGGAGCGGTGTGGACCCCTCCCGAGATCCTGCGGGCGGCTGCTGGTGCAGTTGCAGAGAGATGCGGTGTCCTCGGAGGGAGCCGCCTGATTTCTTACGTCTCGTCGGTCAGCCTCCTGGCTCCCACCGCCTTCTGGCTTCTTCCCTTCACACGTTTCTTTCTGCTTAGAGTCTCGCCAGGTGTCCCAAGTGCCGGGAAGGCTGGGAAGCGCGGCTCGCCCGGGGCCGCAGGAAGGAAACTCACACGGTACCAGTCGCTCTCTCCGCGGTCAAGTAGCCTGAATGCACCCTTGCCGGTAAGTTTGGTTGCGTCACTTTATGGTCACGTAGGCAGCAGCCGAATGGACGACGAGTCATTATTGTAACACTAATTATCTGTATTCGTTCTCGTGAAAGTTGCTTATTCTTCGTCAAAAACTGAAGCATGCCTCTCCCTCCCTTATTTCCTTAATGTTTTATAAGATTCATATTTTAACTGTTACTTGCATCAAGAAGTCGTATAGTACTAACATCGATCAAGGATTTACCCGCTACCAACTACTGTGTTAAGCACCTTATGTAAATTATCTGATTTGATCCTCGTGTTACTTTCTATAGTTATGACCCCCATTTTCCGCTAAGGGGCACTGACTCTCAGAGCAATTGAGCGGGTGCCCCATGACACACAGCTGTTGAGTTTTGAGTCTACAATTGAACTAACATCGGCCTCTGGAGCCTGAACCCTAACCACAAACCACAAGTCAAAAACACCAGCTAACAGCCCCAGAATCCAGAAGATAAAATGAGGGAACATGTAAAAGCAGGGGTATAATTTTCATGAGGAAAAATATTTCAGCTTGTTCATTTGATACTAATTGTGGAATCCGTGTCATGTTTAGAGCAGTTTTGGCGGACACGTGTGTCCACACCATTACCTAGATTTCAGTTGTTATAATTTGAGTCTTTGCCTGGAACTTGTTGAGGGAAACTGAGACCAAGTAGAATATTCAGACAGATCAGAAACTGTACTCCTGTCTTGTATTTCAAAGAAGTGTTTCTCAACATCCTTCATTTTTTATACATCGTATACAGATTGTAAATATAGCATTGTTACCGTAACGTACTGGCTTGAGGGAGCATGCTTTGCGAAGTAAGACCGTAAACATAAGCAGGTGGTTCAGTCAGTTATGCCGACCAGACACTTTGAGAGGAAGCAGTTAGACTGTATTCAAAGATAAGAGTCTCAGTTAAGTTGTTGTCTCTCATGGGTTTATTTCTTGGTGTTAACCGACCCAGTAGAAGTTGAGTTTCCTTTGTCAGCAATTCGACTGAGAAGCGGAGCCTTTTCCCCTAACGGCCACCAAATGGCTGTTGTGAAACCTGCCCCGTGCGGTCGTAGCTGCTAAATGGTTGTGACCAGACTGAATGCCACCAGGCGTAGTGAGGAGTGAATGTAATCAGCCCCTGGCCTTTTCTCGTGTGCTTTTCTGGGAAGTCCACTCTAGGTGTTCAGAAATGCATTCAGCAAACGAACCTACTACGTGCCAGGCGCTACTCACACAAAATGCAACACCTGACCTCGGGAGACTGGCGGCGTGGTAAGTGTGGTACCATGACCAGCCACGGGACTTAGGGCGCCGGACGTGAGGCCACGTAGCCTTGTCCTGATGGTGTGTGTGTCTCGTTTGCTGCTGTCGGAGAATCTCAGGGTCTCTGAGACTGCAGCGGAGCTCTCTCCTCCCTGTGAGGCTGCTCTGACTCCCTGCTCTCGAGGCTCTGTGGGGGATGTACGAGGAGGTGTCTGAAACCACAAGCTAAAACAAGGTTTCTATTCCCGGAACACACGTTTTGTTGAAGTCTTATTTTTGGAGGGAGAGTGCACGCACCCAAGAGGGGCAGAAGGAGAGAGTATCTTAAACACACTCCACGCTCAGTGTGGAGCCCGACACGGGGCTGGATTCCATGACCCTGGTGGGATCATGACCTGAGTGAGCCGAAGTCAAGAGTTGGACGCTCAACCGACTGAGCCCCCTAGGCGCCCCTTCTGGAAGCCTTTTTTGCAATAGTTAGTTGATTTTAGGGTTCTATAGTTTACATCACTTGATAGCTCTGGTATCTTATAGATTCTAATAGGACTTGCATGAATATTTAAAACTTAAGTTTCACACTTGTGGTAAGTAAGCACTTTAGGAAATAGTCTAGACCCTAGCCCAGCAAGGTCCTCATTATTTTCTCTCTGACTTTAGAAGATACTTCAGTGGAAAAGTCTGGCTCGTGACAATTTACCTTTGTTAAAGCACTTAGCATTTTGTACTTAGTTCCCGTTATGCCCCTTTTTCTTTACAGAGTCTGCTCTCTGAAGGCAGAAACATAGCATGATGCCTGGTGGGTATGTGGTCAGTGAACTGTTAGGGGTAACAGGCATGAGAATACTAACCAAAAAATGTTCTACTGGATTTAAATTTATGGAGCTATAAGTAACTAGGATAAAATAGAGTTAGAAGAAGTAGGGTTTTATTGGAGCGACTGGGCAAAGCTATTGGTGATGTGAAAGTAAACACAGACACAGGCTTTGTTTGGCTGGAAGAAGAAGGTGCCTGTTTTTTTATTTTGGTTTTACTTGTTTATGTTTTGCTGAACTGCCGCCTGCGTTGGAGTCCAAACTTCCTGCAAAGCCAAGTTCAATTCCACGAGCGAGTGACTTGTTAGAAACATCTATTTCTGATGCTGCGTGGTAATCTGACAGAAAAAGAGGGGAAATAAAAGGAAGGGCCTTACCTCGGAAGGCCAGAAATGAAATGCATTGAGCCTTCTTTTTGTGTTCCTCATGTGCTAAATAAGGAACGGAATGATGACCTCGATAGAAGTTGGAATTCAGGGAGAAAGACAAGGTAGTCAGTTTCAGTATTGCTAATGTAGGGCGCGGGGCCGCTGACACTTTTGGTAATAAATACGGAATAGAACTGAAGTAAAATAGTTGATGTTCATTAAATGTAGAGATGGAAAAGAGACATAACGTACAGCACTGATTCCTCATTTTGCAAACGCTGATAAATCTTTATCATGAACGAAGCCCCATCTGTGAAATCTTTACACTAAATATTTAGTTCAAATTTATCTTTGACTTAAAGCTCTTCTCTTTTTGCCTTATTAGTTAAACCAGCGGATTCAGTGTCGCTTCTATGGCTACGTCACAGACTCCACAAACTGTCGCAGCTCACGTTCCTTTTGCAGATTTGTGTTCCACTTTAGAGCGAATACAGAGAAGTAAAGGACGTGCAGAAAAAATCAGGCACTTCGGGGAATTTTTAGATTCTTGGAGAAGATTTCACGACGCCCTTCATAAGAACCAAAAAGACGTCAGGGACTCTTTTTACCCAGCAATGAGACTTATTCTTCCTCAGCTCGAAAGAGAGAGAATGGCCTATGGAATCAAAGAAACCATGCTCGCTAAACTTTATATTGAATTGCTTAATTTACCCAAAGGAGGAAAAGATGCCCTTAAGCTTTTAAATTACAGGACACCCACTGGAACTCGTGGAGACGCCGGGGACTTTGCAATGATTGCATATTTCGTGTTGAAACCGAGATGTTTGCAGAAAGGGAGTTTAACCATACAGCAGGTTAATGACCTTTTAGACTCCATTGCCAGCAACAATTCTGCCAGAAGAAAAGACCTGATGAAAAAGAGTCTTCTTCAGCTGATCACTCAGAGTTCAGCCCTGGAACAAAAGTGGCTCATACGGATGATAGTGAAGGACTTGAAACTTGGTTTCAGTGAGCAGTCTGTATTTTCCGTTTTCCACAATGATGCGGTCGAGTTGCATAACGTCACCACAGATCTTGAAAAAGTCTGCATGCAACTGCATGACCCTTCCGTCGGACTCAGCGATATTTCTATCACGTTATTCTCTGCCTTTAAACCCATGCTGGCTGCCATAGCAGATATTGAGCGAATTGAGAAGGACATGAAACACCAGAGTTTCTACATTGAAACCAAGCTGGACGGTGAGCGTATGCAAATGCACAAGGATGGAGACATGTATCGGTACTTCTCCCGGAATGGGTATAACTACACGGATCAGTTTGGAGATTCTCCACGGGAAGGCTCTCTGACACCGTTCGTTCACCATGCGTTCAAGACAGACGTGCAGACCTGTATCCTGGATGGAGAGATGATGGCCTTCAACCCTAATACGCAGACTTTTATGCAAAAGGGGAGTAAGTTCGATATCAAAAGAATGGTGGAAGATTCTGAACTGCAGACTTGTTACTGTGTTTTTGACGTACTGATGGTTAACAATAAAAAGCTAGGGCGTGAGACCCTGAAAAAGAGGTATGAAATTCTCACTAGTGTTTTTACACCGATACCAGGGAGGATAGACATAGTGCAAAAAACCCAAGCTCAGACTAAGAAAGAAGTAATTGATGCTCTGAATGAAGCAATAGACAAAAGAGAAGAGGGAATCATGATCAAACATCCTCTGTCCATTTACAAGCCAGACAAAAGAGGTGAAGGATGGTTAAAAATTAAGCCAGAGTATGTCGCTGGGCTGATGGACGAACTGGACATCTTAATTGTCGGGGGCTACTGGGGTAAAGGTTCGAGGGGCGGAATGATGTCTCATTTCCTGTGTGCCGTAGCAGAGAAACCTCCTCCTGGTGAAAAACCCTCCGTGTTTCACACTCTCTGTCGTGTCGGTTCAGGTTACACCATGAAAGAACTGTATGATCTGGGTTTGAGATTGGCCAAGCATTGGAAGCCTTTTCATAGGAAAGCTCCACCAAGTAGCATTTTATGTGGAACAGAGAAGCCCGAAGTGTACATTGAGCCTTGCAATTCCGTCATCGTTCAGATTAAAGCGACAGAGATCGTCTCCAGTGATATGTATAAAACGGGCTGCACGTTGCGTTTCCCCCGAATTGAAAAGATCCGAGAAGACAAGGAGTGGTACGAATGCACTACCTTGGATGACTTGGAACAACTTCGAGGGAAAGCATCTGGAAAGCTTGCTTCTAAACACCTTTTTGTCGGTGACGACGAACCACAGGAGAAGAGGCGGAAAGCTGCCCCAAAGATGAAGAAAGTTATTGGGATTATCGAGCACTTGAAAGCACCTAACCTTTCTAATGTAAACAAAGTTTCTAATATATTTGAAGACGTGGAGTTCTGTGTTATGAGTGGAACAGAGAGCCATCCGAAGCCCGACCTGGAGAACAGACTTGCGGAATTCGGTGGTTATATAGTACAAAACCCAGGCCCGGACACCTACTGCGTGATTGCAGGGTCCGAGAACATCAGAGTGAAAAACATAATTTCTTCAGATAAACATGATGTTGTGAGGCCTGAGTGGCTGTTAGAGTGTTTTAAGACCAAACGCTGTGTGCCCTGGCAGCCTCGCTTTATGATTCATATGTGCCCATCGACGAGGCAGCATTTTGCCCGTGAATATGATCGTTACGGTGACAGTTACTTCACTGATACAGATTTGAACCAACTGAAAGAAGTGTTCTCAGCAATTAAAAATTCTGGCGAACAAAGTCCCGGAGAAATGGCTTCCGTGATTGCCAATTTAGAACATCGATACTCCTGGGACCACTCCCCACTCAGTATGTTTCGACACCATGTTATTTACTTGGACTTGTGTGCTGTTATTAACGACTTGAGTACCAAAATCGAGGGGACAAGGTTAGCTTTTACAGCTTTGGAACTTCGGTTTCATGGAGCAAAAGTAGTTTCTTGTTTAGCTCAGGGAGTGTCCCATGTAATCATTGGGGAGGATCATAGCCGTGTTGCAGATTTGAAGGCTTTTCGAAGAACTCTTAAGAGAAAGTTTAAAATCCTGCGACAAGATTGGGTCACTGATTCCATAGACAAGTGTGAGTTGCAAGAGGAAAATGAATATTTGGTTTAGAGCTGGTTTTTCTAGTGAGGAAAGCCTGTGATCTGTGTACTCATAGTAACAGGTGGTAAAGATAAAATGTTAAACTCCGTCTTGTTTTTATCCCTTAAAATTTATGCCTAAATGGTATTATTAGAAGAGAAAACGAGTAATTTTAACTTTTGAGATAGGTAAGACCCTGAAGAGACCAAAGCCAGAAAGAAAACGTTCTTTTAGCAGCGCGAGATGTGATGACTTTTCAAACCAAGATGAAACACACAGTTTAAAGCAGATATAAAATCGCGATAGAAATCTAGAATTTTGACTCCAGCCGTAATAAAATACATTCGGAAGCTTTGAGAGTCATTAAAAGCATTGATCTAAATGGATCTTCTGGAGTTGAAGTAAAATTTTAATAGTTTTTATGTAATAAAGCATTGCAAGAAAAAAGAATTGTTAGAGTCAGACTTGCAAAAATATGTCTTTTAAATTGAAGGCTAAAATTCTTTTAAGTGTGAAATGTAAACAAATTTGTTTTTTAAGGTTAAGGGCAAGCTCATGAATAAAACCTGTTATTGATGTCATTAGGTAAATTAGGGGAAATTGAATGAGACTCAGTGGTCTAAAAACTTAAAATTAGGTCAATTTGATTTAAAAGAAGCTTCCCATTTTAAAAGTACTTGGCCCACGTTTATTGTTTCTCTAAAATAGAGCATGTTTTAAAGATCATGTTTTCATGTGAACTTTACTCCAGGATAAATAGTATTCACAAAGAGTGATTTCCCTAGATGTAATCCACTGAGTACATGTCAAAATAGCATATGTGTTGGGACTTTCATTCCAGAGAGGTAAAGTGCTTTGACTGTTTAAAATTATTTTTATCCTTCGGTTATTTAAATTCAGCATGTATAATATATACTGTGTCTGGATTATATACCAAAGTTTGGAATACAGTGTATTTGTTTTGAAAAACAGTTTTCATGACACCTTTGAAATGTTTGAAATATGGAACCTGAGGAACTGTGTATAGATTATTTGTAAGTAGTTTGAAATTTTACTGAAATAGCAGAACAAAGTTAATTTTATTTCTTAATTTAAATAAAATATTTAATATGCTATTGAAATTTATGATGTGTTGATTTGTTATTAATTAATTTATTTATTTTGAGAGAGAGCGCGAGCTTGAGCCGGAGAGGGGGAGAGAAGGAATCCCAAGCAGGCTCCACGTTGTCAGCACAGAGCCCGACGCAGGGCTCCAACTTGGGAACTGTGAGATCAGGTGCCCTGAGGCGAAATCAAGACTCAGATGCTTAACCTACAGAGCCACCCAGGCAGTGGGTGATGTATTTATTTTAAGACAATTTGTAATAGTTATTTCAATCAGGTTAGATATTATGGGATCTATAATTTTTGACTGATTCAAATCAGGTTCCTACGTATTATTGAATGACCTTATTAAAAATTTAAACCTGGGGCGTTTTGGTGGCTCAGTCAGTTGAGCATCTGACTTTGGTTCAGGTCGTGATCTCACGGTTTGTGGGTTCAAGCCCCATGTCAGGCTCTGTGCTGACAGCTCAGAGCCTGGAGCTGTTTCAGATTCTGTGTTTCCCTCTCTGCCCCTTCCCTACTCACGCTTGCTTGTTCTCTCTCTCTCTCTCAAAAAAAAAAAAAAAAAAAATTTAAAAAATTAAAAAATGTTTTTTAAGAAATTTATACTTGTATATTTTTATAATAGCTATTGAGAAAAACTACAACACAGATACTGGTAAGTGCAGTAGAGAAAAAAGTACATAATTTTAACACCAAAGATACTAACATTCACTATTTCAGGTTTCTGATGGTCCCTTGCCATAAAACACATATTTACAGTATAACAGAAAAGCATAAAACTATAATGCTTTATTTCATCAGCTTTTCTCAGTGGGAGAATTTACAGTCAGGTCACTAAAATGCCTGCATCACTTTAAATTGCTGTACGCTATTCCATTGAATGTAGTGCAATGGATTCAGCTAGCCCATTATTATTCGATTTTTTGGTTATGTGACCTGGTCACCTTTCTGTTTTCCTAACAAACATTGTAATAAATATGCTTTGTAGACTGTGTATTCTAGTCTTGTTTGTTTCTTTTTCGTAATTTCTTTTTTTTTTATTTTTTTAATGTTTATTTGTGAGAGAGAGAGAGAATGTGAGCAGGGGAGGGGCAGAGAGAGGGAGACACAGAATCCAAAGCATGCTACAGGCTCTGAGCTGTCAGCACAGAGCCCTATGCGGGGCTCGAACTCACGAATCACGAGATCATGACGTGAGCTGAAGTCGGACGGACGCTTAACCAACTGAGCCACCCAGGCACCCCTACTCCTGTTTGTTTCTTATACAATCTTAGAATGGAATTGCTGATTCAAAGTTAACGTATTTTTTAATAAATTGATACACATTTCAAAAACTTGGCAAAACGCGTTTCTCGATTCTTCTCCTCTTTCCCATCTGTAAATGTTGGGGAGTTCATTTTCTTAGTACGGGACCTGTTTTCTATCTTTGCTCACTAGGTATTCTCATTCATCCCTTGACGTTAAATATGCTGATAACTACCACGTATTTTTAGCCCTGATTTCTTTGCTGAACTCTAGTTCATGTATGTATCTGCATAACGTCTCCACATGAAGTCTAATGAGCCTTTCATATTTAATGTGTCTAACTGGAACTATAAAATATTTATCATAGAGACATTTTTAAATGCAAAAGAGAATGGTATAATGAACCGCACGTGCACATCACTCAGTCGGAACAATTGTCCTATTTACAGACCTCAGGATTACTTTGCAGTCATTTAGATCACCTTGCTTAATTCACAAGTATTCTGTACAGAACTCTGGATTTCTCGAATACACTTAGGATCTTCCCCAGTGTCCCCTCCTCACTAAATGGTGCATCTATCCACCCAGCTGCTCAAGCTGAAAACCATGCTGTCATCCTTGGCTCCCTCTGTTCGCATGTTTCCAATACACAGCAAATCTTGTTGGCTAGCGCTTCCAAATAATCCAGAACATGACCTCTCACCACTCTTCCCAGTAACCATAGCCTGCCACCATTATTCACTGGACCACGATTGCCTTCTCACTGGTCTTCCTTTTTGTACTCTTATCCCACTACTGTCAGTGTCAAGGACACTCACTTTTACTTTTAAAGATGGAGTCAATTCATGCTCCTCCCCTAGTCAGAACTACTGAATCCCCATTGCTCGTAACTTCCAAAGTCATAAATGGCCTATTGGAGGTGGCCCCGATTACCTATCTGACTATTAGCTCTCTGACTTGATTTCCTACAACTTACCCCCTTGTTCACCACACTGTAGTCTTGTTGGTCTGTGTGCTTTTCCTTTGAACTTTATTCAGGGCTCGCATATTTTCTCACATCCCCAACACTATCCCTTAACTCTGCTTTGTTTTTTTCCAAGGGACTATCTCTTTATTTCCTACCTTTATTTATTTGTAGAATACAAACTCCAGGAATGAAGTCACTTGGTATGTTTCGTTCACTTTTGTAATAAGTCACTCAATAAATATTAATGGAATAAATTCTCTGAATCAGACTGGAAAGCCTGCTTTGCTCTTCTCCAAGGCTATGGGTTCTTGCCAGAAAGCAGGACAAGACACTGTTCAAGAAATCCAACTTTTTCTGCATCCCTGATGACCTAGCAGCATCCTGACTTTGTTTGCTTTTTGTTTTTGTTTTTGATTTTTTTTTTAGGCTGATAGCACCTTCTTTGAAGATCAAGTGGCTACCCTAGCTGCTTCATAATCATGCACTCTACCTGGCACTGGAGTGAACAGGGATGGCTTGGAACCTTGGAACTCGTTTTGGGGGAAGTAGTTTGGATATAGCTTTAAAACATCTAATATTAAAATCTTTGAGCACTAGAGCTATACTATAAACTGTTCCATTCAATTTCAACCAACATGTATTAAGTTCTTGCTCTCCTTGATAGTCATTTGAGTAAAAAAATGAATAAGACAGTCTCTGCTTTCAAGGAACTCACAAAGTACTGAAAGATAATTGGAATACAAAAGATAAGTGCTTTCCTATTAAAAGAATGATGGATTCCCTGGAAAGCCATATGCTGTAGTGAAATAAATACAAGTTTTAGAATCTAGTTATTCTGGGCTCAACTCTAGTTCTGTCACCAATTGTCTGTGTTATCTGAGCAATTCACAACCTCCTTAAACCTTAGCTTCTAAACTTTCAAATGGAAACAGCATCTACCTCACCCAGAATATATGAAAGCAGGGGCACATGGGTGGCTCAGTCAGTTGAGCGTCTGACTCGATTTTGGCTCAGGTCGTGATCACCTGGTTCATGAGTTCGAGCCTCACATGGGACTCTTTGCTGACAGTGCAGTGCCTGGTTGGGATTCTCTCTCTCTCTCCCTCTCTCACTACCCTTCTGTCACTCACTTGCTCTCTCTCTAAATAAATAAATAAACTTGAAATAATTTTTAAAAAGCATGTATGAGAACAGAGTTATAGCACCCAACATACAGAAAGGACTCTCCAGCTTTTATCTGCTGCTCTTATCTGGGGCCTCTCCAGTGGAGGTTCATTAATCCAATGGGGGTTAATAAGAGAGTGCATTCATCAGGCATATTAGTATGGAGAGTTTTTCCTTGCAGAGGGAAGATTATAAATATAAGCATGGCGAGTACAAAAATTTGTATTTGTAAAACACTCAGATTTAGGTGGGAGGGAGAGATATAGGTAAATTAGGATAAATTTTGGACAATTTCAAATGCCACACTGCAGAATATGAGTTGTATCTGGTGCTCAAAAAAAATGCATTGAAGAATTTTAAGCAAGGTATTTCAGGCTTTTGTCTAAGGCTGATTTCTTGATTCTCCCTCCTTAGTTCAAGCTCATGTAGCAAAAATACCATCAACCAAGTGGTCGAACAACAAATATTTCTGTCTCACTTTTCTGGAGGCTGGAAGTCTGCGAGCCGTGTGCTAGTAAAGTCAGGCTCTGGTGTGGACCTTCCTCCCGGCTTACAGAGAGCCACCCTCCTGCTGTTATTTTCATGTGCTGTAGAGAGATCTAGCCCGGGGCCCTCCATCTTATAAGGGCACAACTTCTAACAGGGAACTCCACCCTCATTCATTCATCCCAGCCTAATTACATCCTAAAGACACCCCCCAACACACACGCCCCACTTCCAAGTATCAGGTTGTGGATTAGGGCTTCTGAGGGAGCACGTTCAGCCCATAGCACCATCCCTTCCATTTTTTATGTAATGGTTCACAAATACGAGTGTCATCTGAGTTCCTGGGCAAACAGCCATAAACACAATGAACAAAGATTCTGGTCTTTGTTCCATGATTTCCTGTCATTCATTTAAAAAAAATTAAAATTGGGGTGCCTGGGTGGCTCAGTTGGTTAAGCACCTGGCTCTTGGTTTAAACTCAGGTCATCATCTCACGGTTTGTGGGTCCAAACCCCGCGTCAGCCTCTGTACTGACAGGGTGGAGAGCCTGCTTGGGGTTTGGAATTCTCTCTCTTCCTCTCTCCCTCTGCCTCTCCCTTGCTCTCTTTCTCTCTCTCAAAATAAATAAAACACTTAAAATATCTATATAAAAATAAGAATAAAAATATCTTTAAAAAATAAAATAAAATGTACTTACTAAAAGGCAAAAATTGGTCTTCTGGATATTGTTCCTGATCCTATGAGTCCATAGCAAGTCAACCCCAACCTCAGTGCATAAAACAACCATTTCCATCATGCCCACGTGTTCAGAACACACACAAGCAGAGTGTCTTGTCTTGTTTCCATGGTGACTACAGACTCAGCTCTGAGAGTCTCCCTCCCCGGGTCGGCTTTGAAGGACGTGCCCAAGGAGGTGCATGGCACACCGTGGGTGCAGAAATGGTGGTTCCCCAGTTAATCTTTCAGATGAGAAGGTGGCAATAGGAAGCTAATTCAGATTTTTGGTTCCAGAAGCAGGGTGCTGTTTAACAAATGCTTACGAAGTGGCTTTGGGAATGGGTGATGGGTACAGTCAGGAAGAAATGCAAGAAAGGCAATAGGGTAAAGTCTAAAATCGCCAAGGAGACTGATGGTAGAAATCTGGATTTCAGGAGTACTGCCAGTGAGGGCTCAAAAGGAAGGGAGCAAGGGGTGTCATGTTAGGTAGTGGCAGAAGCCCAGTGAACTTGTCTCCTGCAATTGCAGAAAAAGAATTTGTAGGTGATGAACTTGGATTATATCTACTTCCAAGTAAAGTTCCAAAGAATTTAAACGAAATCTGTTTTTACAAAAAGAAACCACAATTTCATGATTTTGAAACTTCTCTACCTCTCCAGATACAAGGTCTGCCGAAATTAAGGAATCGCTTCAAAATTGTCACAGTCAGAAAAAGCTAAAGGCATGGTTGTAAAATTGTCACCGACAGAAAAAGGTAATGGCGTGGTTGTGCAATTTCTGCTGTAACCTCAGAAATACCTGAGGCTCGGGGCACCTGGGTGCCTCAGTCGGTTGACTTCCCCACTCTTGATTTTGGCTCAGGTCATGAGCTCATGGTTTGTGAATCTGAGCCCCACATCAAGTTCAGCACTGACAGTGTGGAGCCTGCTTGGAATTCTCTCCCTCTTGCCATTCCCCAACTCTCTCTCTCTAAATAAAGATTTGAACTTAAAAAAAAAAAATCCTGAGGCTCAGATTACTCAGCTTCTCGAAGCATCATTTCAAATGACAGCCTTAGATCCTCCCAAGCTACAGGGCTCGAGGGAAAATGAGCTGTGTCGTGTTCCTGAACCACCTCAGCAAAAGGCTGAAGCAGAGAAAATCTTATCTTGCAAAGGTCTGCTGTGTGCCTTTTGCTGAGAGGAGAGAACCCCACTGAAATCCTCAGGAAACCAACTGGATTCTTAGAAAACTTATTTAAGCAGAAACATCGCCAGTATGGACTGAAAGAGGCAGGGAAAACCACCAAAGCTCTACTGGCAGGAACCAGTCTTGGAATGTCAAAGACTCTGGGTCCAGCAAGAAAGTCTTTGTCTCTCTTGTCCAGCGAGAAAGCTGGACGCAGGCTAATGTCCAGGAGGAGACAAGAGCCCCGAGTAAGGGTCCTTGCTCCATTTTTGTTAGGATCAGAAGGCTTACAACATGATGGACGTGCACAAAGAGACAATGAAACCATGAACATTAACTCTTGGGCGCAGGGGAAATGGGATTTTGAAGATATGCGGTGTTAGGAGTTTGGGTCAATACAAAACAAAGTCCTGCTGCCGGGCAGATGGTTGTTTAAGGCAGGAGTGAGGCGCCACATCTGTTTATCTCAGCTTGCCAAGGGGACAAGACAGGCAGAGCATGCCATCTCAGGGTCAGCAAGGCATCTTTCTTTCCCTAATCAGCTCCGCTCTGGGCAACTTCACCCTGCTGCGGTCTGTAGCCCTGTTTATCTGTTTACCTATTTTGGTCCTTTGCTCCTATGAAAGCAGCTTTCTGCTCCTGTACTGAGTTGGGGGGCGCTTCTGCCCTGAATACCTACTCCTGATCACCTAATTTTGGATGCTTTCATCCTGAGGCTTCCTAGTCCTACGCCTTGTTAACCCGTGGGTGCAAGCTCGGGGAGTTCATCAGCTTATTCCCCACATGGGAGGACGACTCCGCTGCAAACAAGCCTTCTTGCATGAACGTAGGATGAGTTCGAGGGCGGAACTATTGAGTACAGAGGGTCAGGCCAAGGGCCACCGAGAGCTATTCCCAAGCATTGAAAAGGTCAGGAATTTCCAGCACGAGCTCGGCTGGATTTCAGAAGTGCTATGGGCAGACGCTCCTTTCTACCTTCCAGTCACTCTCCCTCCTGAAGGGCATTGCCCACCGCCGCTACCCTGTGTCTCCCCCGCCATTGCACGGTGGGTGTGTTGGGGGCAGATTATCAATGTCTTCCTTTTTGCAGGGCCACAGATGGAAAGCCGTATCAGACCCCCTCGTCTGAACCTGAACCTAATTTAGACATGAGTTTTATACTTTGCTGATACTATAGTAGGTTGAGATTCTTGGAAACCCAAAAGGGGGAGAAAATGCATTTTGTGTATGGGAGGTATTTGGCCGCGGAGGCAGGCATGAACTTCAGGCGCCCAGATAACAAGGAACCACCACTCACTGCCTCAACACTCCCCCACCCGGAGACCTTCAAGGGAACCATTCATCACACCTTTCCGCCCTAAACAACAGACACGTCCTCCCTGCAACAAGAAACAGCTACCAACAAATCACCTTACATAAACATGTCAATACTTCATCCCTCCCCCCACCCCCCCAGCCAACGCCATAAAAACGCACTACCCTACTCCCAGGTGTGACTTCCCTGGCCCCTTTCTGCATGGACCAGGGAACCTCACCCGAGAGCACTCCCAGTAAAGGCTTTTTTACTTCCATATCTGGCCTCGGTTTCTGCATCGCGTTCACTACATGACAGGAGGGAGGCCAATCATTAAGGGTCAGAGGATGGACTTTGGTAGGTAGAGCATAAGGCGGTTCCCCGATCCCTGCGTAATGGTGTCCACGTCCTTGCACGGTCTTCTCCACTTGACTGTGGGCAGGACCTGTGACCTACTCCTTATCAATAGAATGTGACAAAGATGACAGGTAACACTCCACGACTATGTTATATTGCATGAGTCGCAGTCTTCCGGGCAGACTGTCCCTACCTTCTCTCTGTCTCCCTCCCTACCTCCTTCCATCTCTTTTCCCTTCCTTCTCTCTGCTGACTGACTTTCATAGAAGGAAGCTGTCGTGGATCCTGTAGCTGCAAGAAACTGGAGGCCGCCACAGCCATGAGAACTGAGGAGCAAATATTTTCCCGATTCCAGTTGAAAATGCAGCAACGAGGACGCATCTCATCGTGCTCTCCTCTTCCTGAAAACCTTCAATAAGCAAATGAGGAATGGAAGTCAAAGCGCTAGCAGTGTTTAGTGCATAAGAAGCAGTAAAATATTTCCTTCTTCACCTTCTCCGTTCGCTCTGTAAGGCTTACTGGAAAAAAATCCAAATGGATGGGTAACACGTTTATAACCTGACTGCACGCTAACTTTTCCATCTTGTCTTTTTCTGCGTAGTCAATTCCAGCCAAACTGATCCGTTAACCCTTTCTGCCTCCACGAATATCCTGTTTCCTCTTCTGAAACACCCTCTTGGAGCACCTGCTGTGACAATCCCCAAATTTTAGATCCTATTCGTCTTTGAAGAGCTGATAGGCCATTTTTATCACGTGATCTGCCCTAGCAACCTGGCCATGATGCATCTCCTCCCTACCTTCCAGGAATTTATCAGCTTTGTGCTCCTTGTCATTTTCTGCCTCAAAATCTATTCATCTGATGCAGTCTGTTGAGTGAGTTCTTCGAGGTATGAACCTCTTATGCGTCCGTGTGTCTTGTGTTTATTAATGTCATAAATATATTTGGAGTACAACTACTCAGTGTTGCTTTGCTCCTCTCTTTTCTGACACTTTCTTCTTTCCTTATCTGTAGTGTCACTGTTGTTTTTAAGAGACTTTATAGTGACATTTATGACATTAGCAGTGTTCACTGCTTAAAAACTCTCTGCTGGAAGGGTACCTAGGTGATTCGGTTGGTTAAGCATCTGACTTCGGCTCAGGTCATGATCTCACGGTTCATGAGTTCAAGCCCCGCATTGGGCTCTGTGCTGACAGCTCAGAGCCTGGAGCCTGCTTTGGATTCTGTGTCTCCATCTCTCTCTGCCCTCCTTTGCTCTCTCTCTCTCTCTCTCTCTCTCTCTCTCTCAAAAATAAATAACCATTAAAAAAAAACTCTGCTGGAAAAAACACACACACAGGTATAACTCCGTGGTTGAGAACGCAGACCCTGGAAGCAAGGTGACTGAGTTTGAATCCAGACTTCTGCACTTGGGCAAGTTATGCAACTTTCTTGTGCCTTAGTTTCCTCTTGTATAAAATAGGGTAATAATGGCACCTAGTTTATTGAGTTGTTTTCAGGACTGTGTGTGTGTGTGTGTGTGTGTGTGTGTGGGCCTGGACACGTGTGCACACCTGCTTCTGGGTGTGTTTTAGAACAATACTTGGAACACTATGTCACACCAGTTATTATTTTTGTACTTAATGCAGAAGCACAATAACAGGTGCAGGGTTCTGTGATACACAGTAGTCACGATATGTGACTTGGAGGAAAGAACTGCGTTTGTAAGGGAAACCTTGCAATAGGCAGAGTGAGTCCTCGTTTGCCCTTTCTTCTACATAGTGGTTCACAATGGGGACTGGGTTTTGCACACCCCACCCCCCGGGGTTTGGCAGCATCTAGAGACTTTCTCACTTTCATTTCATTTTATTTTATTTTAGAGAGAGAGAAGGAAAGAGAGTGCAAGCAGGACAGAGGGGCAGAGGGAGAGAAAAAGAGGGAGAGAGAGAGAATCCCAATCAGGCCCCATGCTCAGTGTGGAGCCCAACACGGGGCTCGATCCCACAACTCTGGGATCATGACCTGAGCCGAAATCAAAAATCAGACACTCAGTTGACTGAGCCACTCAGGCGCCCCTCTACGGGTCAAGACTGGGGACGTGTGACTGGCATCTAGTGGGCAGGGGCCAAGATGCTGTTATATATCCCACGATGGACAGAAAATTCCCCCACAACAAATAACTAGACCAAAAGATCACTAGTGTTGAAGCGGAGAAAGTTGTTCTAGAATCATGTGAAATGTAAGGGGAGAAGAAATTATATTGCTTGTGAGTAACGCCTTCAGATCAGGCATCATTACAGCTTTATTGCGAGTCAGTTTGTCACTCATAAAACAAATGCTCGTTCCTGCCTAGTTCTTTTAAAGGGGTTAGTATGTGGGTTAATTAGTGTTTGCAAAGTCGTTTGAAGATGTAAAATCCTACATAAGGGCTATTTCTTATTAATTACCATTCCAGCAGACCTGTGCTGTGACCTAGCTCATTCACTAGCACAGCCAAACCCCAAAGACCTGAGCGATACTGAATGATTTTTGATAAGTTGGAACTTTTATAATGAGAAAGAGAGGCGTCAGGGACCCAAGCCAATTTCAGATGGCTGGGATATGACTGTATATAAATTGCCTCATTAAAATTAGGAAAACTATATAGGTTTTGCCTTGGGGTATATTTGTTAAATTGGAATAAATTTCTTCCAACTTTGCAACACTGTGTATAGCAAAGGAGGGTTGTAGCCGGGATCCCTGATACAAGTTTAATGATTATGAAGAAATGAAAATAATTCATAGGAAAAATTATATTATTTATATTTATAAACGAATATTTTCTGGCCCATGAGTCACTGTGTAATTTAAGCTGTCCAATAAAATGAAGACAATAAAATGCTTTTCAAAAACCTCGAGAAACCGGGGCAAAAACTGTCATATTTGGTTATTCAGTACATATAAATAAATGATCTTAGAATAAAAATGATTTGTTTATTGAAAAAAAGCCACACAAATAAACAAGGCCACTTTAATCACAAAGAAATTTCATTGGCGTCGTGATGCTGTTTAATTGATACAGCCTACATTAAGAAGACTTGTCTACTTTCTTGATTCATTTTTATACCGACTGAATTTACCTGGCATTCATGTTTGGCATGAGAGCCAAGCTAAATTCAAACTATGCTTTGTGTTTGTCTTTCCAAAAATAAGTGCTAATTCTAAAAACTGTCTAATCACTTAATTTCTTTCTGTTGCTTCATTATTGGTGGATAGAAATGCAACACATTTCTGTACAGTGATTTTGTAGCCTATGACTTTACTGAATTCATTTATCTTATCAGTTCTAGCAGTTTTTTGGTGGAATCTTTTGGGCTTTCTATATAGAGTATAGTGTTATTGGAAAATAGTGAACGTTTTACTTCTTTCTTGCCTATTTGGGTGCCTTTTATTTCTTTTTGTTGTCTGATTACCGTGGCTGGGACTTCTAGTACTATGTTAAGTGGCGGTGGTGAAAGTGGACATCCTGTGTTATTACTGACATTCGCTGAGAGCTTCTCCCCATTGAGGATGATATTATGTGTGGGTTTTCATATATGGCCTCGATTATGTTGAGATATGTCCCCTCCAAACTTAATTGCTGAGAGTTTTTATTATCATGAATGTCTGTTGTACTTTGTCCGCATCTATTGAAATGATCATATGGTCCTTATCCTTTCTTTATTAACCTAGTGTATCACATTGATTGATTTGCAAATATTGAACCACCCTTGCAACCCAGGAGTAAACCCTACTTGATCATAGTGAATGGGTTTTTTAATGTATAGTTGGATTCAGTTTGCTGGTATTTTATTGAGAATTTTTGCATCCATGCTCATCAGGGATATTGGCCTGTAGTCCTCTCAAAAAGTTAAAACTAGAACTACCTTACCATCCAGCAATTGCACTATTGGGTATTTACTCAAAGAATACAGAAATACGAATTCAAAGGGTTACATGCATCCTTTGTATTTAAATAGCAACATTATCTACAAATTATGGAAGCAGCAGAAGTGTCCATTGACTGATGAATGGATAAAGAAGATATGATCGATATGTATATCAACATTGCACACAAGGGAATATTACTCAGCCATAAGAAGAATGAAATCTTGCCATTTGCGGGGCGCCTGGGTGGCTCAGTCGGTTGAGTGTCTGACTTTGGCTCAGGTCATGATCTCATGGTTCATGCATTTGAGCCCCACGTCGGGCTCTGTGCTGACAGCTCAGAGTCTGGAGCCTGCTTCAGATTCTGTGTCTCCCTCCCTCTCTGCCCCTCCCCCGCTCACACACACACACACACACACACACTCTCTCTCTCTCTCTCTCTCTCTCTCTTTCTCTCTCTCTTTCTCTCTCTCTCTCTCTCTCTCTCAAAAATAAATAAACATTAAAAAATTTTTTTTGCCATTTGCAATGACATGGATGGAGCTAGAGAGTATTATGCTAAGTGAAATAAGTCAGAGAAAGGACACATGACCTACGATTTTAGTCATATGTGGAATTTAAGAAACAAAACAAATAAGCAAAGGGGGAAAAAAAGAGAAGAGCAAACCAAAACACAGACCGTCAAGTGCAGGGAACAAACTGATGGTAATGAGAAGGGAGGTGGGTGGCGGGATGGGGATTAAAGAGGGCGCTAGTCATAATGAGCCCTGGGTGATGTATGTGACTATACTGTACACCTGAAACAATGTTATTATGTTAACGAACTAGAATTTAATTAAAACTTAAAAAAAAACCTTGTCTAACCACAACAGAGACTCACCACTTTCTCTCCTTGTTATTATTGCACTGACAATGACAGCACTTGGATAGTGGTTCTTTTATGGTGAATATAGATAAGAAGATAAGATCTGGCTCGTCCAAAATGGGTATTCCAGATTAAGGACGAGATGGAAAATCATAGCATACAGTAATTGCTACGTGGATTAGCCTCCACTCAGCAATGACTGCCTTTCTCTGTCCCACAAAACCTGAGGACACACTTGGAGAAGATACACTTCCCTCCTCCACGGTATCTCTCAAAGTGGCTGTTCTCTAGCCCATCCTGGTCTGTAATATAAGTTTATTATTTGAAGGAGTTTCCCTTTTGTTAAGGAAATCCCAATGTAACATCAGTTTAAACGCTTCTCACTAGAGAAATTTGGTCCTGTACTCCTTGCTATATTATCTCCTAAGAATAAGTTCATGAGAAGGTAATCAGCAAAATACTTCCTCAGACAATCTGTCAACCGCCAGGTATAAATGCTTGCCTCGACTGTAGCAGCTGCCAGACTCAGGAGTCACTGAACAGGACAATAAATTTCAACCTTATTTGATTTTGTTAATGAATGTAACTGAGATCACTGTAGGCGCAGTTGCTAATTATCAGTTACCATCAAATACCTGATGGGAGACGTAGAGATGATATGCATCATTTTAATCATATTCATTTATTTGAACATAGTGAGAATGTTCCAGTCCCTGGTTAGCATCATTCTTTAATGAAATCCCACGTATATGGATGGATAGATGGATGTGCAAAGATGCTCATCACAATATGATTTGCAATAGGAAAAAAATGGGGAAAAATCTAAGTGGTTATGTAAATAGAGTACTTCGATAATAATGAGAGGCAGCCATTAAATCATTGAAGAAGGAGATTTAATGTATGTAATGTATATACATTATGCAATTTTTAAAAATCATAGTTTAAATGCATAGAAAAAATACAACCTTATTGATCTTCTATCAAAATAGGAACACCAATTATTTGTAAGTTCAGTAGTTACGACTGCCTTTTTCTCCCTCTGTGTTTTTCTGAGTTTTTCAGTACTTTGGTACTGAGGGAAAAAGCTCTAGTAAAATGAAATTAGTATGAACTTAAAAATGAGACGGCGAGCACTGAAATTGAACACCGAAATCAGAAATCTTATTTTCTCTCCTACTGGAATTCATAAGATATGTTCACTCTTTTCCTCTTGGCTGATTTAAATTTTCAGATATCTACTCCTTTCTAATGATGCCTGAATTTATTTCACAAGTTTTTACTTAGTGGGAAAACAGGAGTTATGTCTGAATCTAATCCTAAATTGATAGCCCCAAACTCCATGGTGGTGTTGCTGACGCCAGTCTGGGACTGCTCACAACCCCCCTCCCCCACGCTGGTCCCACCCGCCCGGAAGCCTAGCACCTGCGCCCAGACTCCAGGTGCAATGCAACAGTGAGAGAAGGAGCCTCATGGACACGTTGTCCCCCTGCTTTCTTTAAACAAAGGACTGATTTTGTAGGAAACACTTTAGAGTAAGATAAGAAGCAGAAATTCACCAGGTGCCCTTTGTGTAGGTGACAGGAGCCATCAATTAGGAAGCCAGGAATGCACATCAAATGCATCCTATCTCAACCACAGGATTCTCAGTTTCCTCAGGACTGTTTCGGGAACTTTTAGGATGAGCTTAAAGACTGGGTTGCGGTGTAGCATTCCTACGTGAATAAAACATCAGCTCACAGGTTGTGCCCATTAAGGACCACAAATAAAAATCAGAAGAGAGAGAGCGGATAGAAAAAATAATGGCTTGGTCCTGAGAAACCATCGAAGGAATGTTATTTCCTGGTGGTGGGAGGGGCTCCTCCATTCACCCGTATCCCCATCAGCTTTTACCAAAGCTGCCTCCTCAGCAGGAAACCTTTGTTCCAATCCACAGGCGCCCCACTGGCCCATCGGTCTTGAATAAATGATTTCTGAAAACAGACAGGAAAGATACATGCATTGTTATTATTTACAGCCTTGCCTGTGTTCACAGAGATTTTCGAGCTCCCTTGGCCTCCCTTCTCTGCCTCCGAATGTGCACCTACTTGCGTGGTCCATTCTCACCCTTACCCCCCACCCCATGCACCTTCCTCTAATCTCCCTAACTTCCTCTAATCCTACTGTTATTAGCCTAAACCAAACAAATTGGTACTTAGTCCCTCGGTTTTACTGTAGTGACAGTAATCTCAGTAGGTCTTTCAGGGAGATCCAAATTCCACCTACATTTTCAGGGTTTTTTTTTCCCCCACTTCAGTTATAATTTATAGAGGTACATAGCAAATGCCTATTGGTTAGCTGAGTAGGTATTATTGCCCTTCTATATTTCTATTTTTATCCAAGGAGTGTAAAATAAGTAGGAAATAAAAATAAATAAGATAAAATAAAAATAGTTCTAGTACTGAGAAGTTGGTAAAGAAATATCATTTCATAGCATTACTGATTGTTTGGCCACGGAGGCAGGTGTGACCTTCAGGCGCCCAGACAACAAGAGCCACTCACTACCTCAACGCTCCCCCACCCGGGGACTTTCAAGGGAACCATTCACCTAACTTTCCACCCTGAACAACGGACACGTCCTCACCTGGAACACTTCATACCCCCCACCCCACCCCCAGCCAACGCCATAAAAAACGCGCTACCCCTTTCCCAGGCGCGACTTCCCTGGCCCCTTTCTGTACAGACCAGGGACCCTCGCCAGAGAGCGCTCCCAATAAAGGCTTTTTTACTTCCATATCTGGCCTCGGTTTCTGCATCGCGTTCATTACATTACGCCGATGGATAATTTATAGAAATGATACTTTTTAATAGAGATTTAGAAAAATCAAAAAACTCCCTGGTGGGGCAACGAGGTCTAATTTCAAATAAATATATATATTTATTTATTTATCTGGGCTAATAAGGAATCGGCAGGGGGAGGCCCTGAAGTTTACTCTAGAACATAGTCAAAAGCTAACTGAGACATTAGATGGTTTGTGTGTATTTGGAGTGGGGCCGGGGGATTGTTAATGGCAGGAAACACCTGTCCCAGGTTTAAGTTGTTCTGTGCCGTGGTTGCACGCTGGACTGGGTTAGTGTTGCTGGCTGGGTGACTCTGGGCGGCTAACTTGGGAGCTCTGAGCTAAAGTAAACTTCTAGGCAGAATTGTGATAAGGGCTTCCCTCAAGGGATAGTAGAGAAGATTAGTGTTAATACCTGCAAAGGATTTAAAACCTCTGCTTGGCACCAGGGACAGATAAATTTTTGTGGAAGCCTAAAGATTATAAAACTTTCTAGCTCTTCTATAAGAAACTTTTTTTTAAATTTCCTTACGTTTTTATTTATTATTGAGACAGACACAGAGCATGAGCAGGGGAGGGTCAGAGAGAGAAGGATCCACAGAATCTGAAACAGGCTCCAGGCTCTGAGCTACCAGCACAGAGCCTGATGTGGGGCTTGAACCCACAAACCGTGAGATCATGACCTGAGCTGAAGCCGGATGCTTAACCGACTGAGCCACCCAGGCGCCCCTATAAGAAACTTTTTAAAAAATGGATACAAAATTCGATATATCAACTGGTATCATTGGGAAAGGCAAAGGAATGTGCTTCCAAAAATCCTCTCCTCCATAAAAGCAACAAGAAAACTTGTAAAACTTGTCAAGGTCAACTTTTATTTTTTAAAGCAACCTGGTAATTAACTAAAGGCTTGCAAAAAACGAGGTGATATTTATCTAAGACAAACACTCAATTTTGTTAAGAATGGTGAGCTTTGGGAGCGCCTGGGGGGGCTCAGTTGGTTAAGCGTCCGGCTTTGGCTCAGGTCATGATTTTACAGCTCATGGATTTGAGCTCTGTGTCGGGCTCTGTGCTGACAGCTCAGAACCTGGAGCCTGTTTCAGATTCTGTGGATCCTTCTCTCTCTGACCCTCCCCTGCTCATGCTGTCTGTCTGTCTCTCAATAATAGTTAAACATTAAAAATAAATAAATAAACATAACACATTAAAAGAAGAAATAGACTGGTGAGCTTTGTGGTGTGTTCACTTGCACCGTCCCCGCTAATTCCAGGGCAGTCATAAAGACCATCATCCACAGTGATGGTGATACCTGCCTCCTGCAGCCCCAGGAGGGTCCACACAGACCTTTTGTCAGAGACTGGGCCTGATTTGGCCCATGTGGCAGCTCGCAGGACAACCCAAGTGTAAGGCTAACTTAATTTCGCTAGACCCAGAGAGGGCCCCAGGCAGGAGGGCACTGAGGGGAAACAATCTGGAACAATCGTTCAACATGGCGGCTGCCTGAGCTGGGATGACTTTGGGACAAACTGCAAGCTAACTAAACACCTGGCAGGAAGGGAAAACCCTAAATACCAAGGGAAGGGGCTATTTCCAGGGGCCTTTGCAAAACTCTCACATATTCTAGGGAGTCTAGAATCCAGACCCAGGGTGTTTCCTCAGAAACCACCTGGAAAGGCCACAAGGTGGCTGACCTTGAGGCCTAAACCAGTGGGAAGTGAAGCCTAGAGCCGCAGCATCAAGGCGTGGCTGAGCATGGAAGGCACACTCCGACCCACACACAGAGCCTGTATCCTCCTTCCGATTCTGTGTCTCCCCCTCACTCTGCCCCTCCCCTGCTCACGCTCTGTCTCTCTGTCTCTCAAAAATAAATAAATGTTAAAAAAACAGTTTTAAAATATTTATTTATTTTTGAGAGACAGAGAGAGAGAGCAACTGGGGGAGGGGAAGAGAGAGAGAGGGAGAGAGAGAGCGGATCCCAAGCAGGCTCCGCACTGTCAGAGCAGAGCTCCATGCAGGGCTCGATCTCACAAACTGCAGCGTCATGACCTGATGGGAAACCAAGAGTTGGACGCCTAACCAGCTGAGCCCCCCAGGCGCCCTACCAGTCTTCTAAATAGAAATGTCTATAGGATTTACCGGGGAGAGTATAGTAGACTTTGTACCCTTGAAGACTGTATTAAGTGATTGGTGTTCGCACTCAACATTTCTTTGACTAAGAAAATAAAGACAGGGATTGAAGGGGACAGAATCGGAACTTGGAGGCTGGAGGCTTTTGGAGAACAGGCCAGAGGAGGGGATTTTAGAAGATCATGTTGGCTTTGGAACAGGGGAGTGACACATGTGTGAGTAGCAGCCCAGGGTCACCAGTAGTAGAATGAAAACGTTCTTTCATCGATTTGCTCCCAACACAATTTGAAGTAGTTTGGTTTATATTTTGTAACAGGGAGAAACTGGGGTCCAGGGTGATTGAAATCTTGCCTCAATGTGTGAGCAGAGGGAAAAGAGTACTGTTATGGCAGAGAACCCTGGCAGACAGTGCCGAAGCCCGGTGAGGAAGATCAGTATCGTCAGTGATAAGCGGTGTTGACAGCAGGGACCCTTGATCCAAAGCTGTGAGAATAGCACTTTACTTCTATGATCTTTCTTCCCAAAGTCCATGATCCAAATCTCATCTAAGAAAAACATAAGACTCATCTCAACAGAGGGATGTTCTATAAAATACCTGACCTGTAGTCTTCAAAGCTGTCAGGGTCATCAAAAACAAGGGAGGTCTCATGGGGCACCTGGGTGGCTCAGCTGATTATGCGTCCCACTCTTGATTTCAGCTCAAGTCATGATCTCACAGTCATGATCTCACAGTTGTGGGACCTACGACCGAGTAGGGCTCTGTGCTAAACTCAGAGCCTGCTTAAGATTCCCTCTCTCCCTCTTCTTCGGTCCCTGCCCTGGGCTCTCTCCCTCCCTTTCTCTCTCTCTCTCTCTGTCTCTGTCTCTGTCTCTCTCTCAAAACAAAACAAAACAAAACAAAAAAGAGAGAAGAAAAAACAAGGAAAGTCTGAGAAACTGTCATGGTCAGAGAAGCCCAGAGACACAAAAACGGAATGTGATGAATCCCGGATGAGACCCTGGAGCAAAAAAAATGTATTCAGTAAAAACTAAGGAAATTAAAATAAAGTATGAACTTTAATAATAATGCATCAGTGTTGATCCATAAATTGTGACAAATGTGCTACACTAACATAAGATGTTGATAGTTTGGGAAACCTGGTGTGGGGTTTGTAGGAACACTCTCTATTATCTTTGCACCTTTTCTGTAAATCTAAAACTACCCTAAAATAAAAATGTTTATTTAAAACAATGCCTTAGAGGGGCGCCTGGGGGGCTCAATGGGTTGAGCGTCCCACTCTGGATTTTGGCGCAGGTCCTGATCTCACGGTTGTGAGATGGAGCTTCTCCATCTTAAGATGCTCTCTCTCCCTCTTTCCCTCTCCCCTGCTCTCTCTCTCTCTCTCTCTCTCTCTCTCTCTGAAAACAAACACAAAAACAAAAATGCCTTAGAGAACATTGTTAGTCTATGGCGAGAGGGAGATTCAGACTCATGATCTTTGCGTTATACACACTCTGTTGTCTTCCTAAGGCTGCCATCACAAAATAGCACAAACATGGTGGCTTATACAACAGAAATGTGTTCTCTCACAGTTCCAGAAGCTAGGAATCCAGTATCAAAGGTTTGGTTTCCTCTGGGGCCTCTCTCCTTGGCTCTCAGCCCTACATACACCCCTGGCATCCTCTGTGTCCAAAGTGTCTCTCCTAGAAGGACGCCAGTCAGACTGGATTGGGGCCCAGCCAAACAGCCTCATTTTAACTAAGTCACTTTTCTAAAGGTCCTGTCTCAAATATAGTCACATCCCAAGGGACTGGAGGTTAGGGCTTTAAAATAGGAATTTGGGGGAGATACAATTCAGTCCATACAGGTACTTTTCATTTGGGGAGTTATTTATTTATTTTTGAGAGAGAGAGAGGGAGAGAGAGAGAGAGAGAGAACATCCCAAGTGCAGAGCCTGACATGGGGCTCAATCTCACGAACTGTGAGATCATGACCTGAACCAAAACCAAGAGCTGGATGCTTAACTAACTGAGCCACCCCAGTGCCCCACATTTGGGGGGATAAAATCATGTATATTTAGTTTTTCTTTTTCAACATTTTTTATTTTTGTGAGACAGAGAGACAGAGCATGAGCAAGGGAGGGGCAGAGAGACAGAGAGGGAGACACAGAATCTGAAGCAGGCTCCAGGCTCTGAGCTGTCAGCACAGAGCCCAGCACAGGGCTTGAACCCACGAACCATGAGATCGTGACCTGAGCTGAAGTCGGACGCTTAACCAACTGAGCTACCCTGGCGCCCCACATTTGGGGTGATAAAATTATGTATAGTTAAAAGCTCTCTCAATATGTTTCCAATTTACCTTGAAGACATTTACTCTTGGCAGACACACTGTGTGAAAATCTGGGTTGGAGCTGCCGACCCTGTTTTTCATAGTGTTGGCCCCAAATCTACAGACCCCGTATTTTTTCCCTTCCACCTTCCTTTCCTCTCTGGCTTTGCATTTCATTGTCACCTGGTATCATTCCTTCCCTGAACCTAATGTACCTGAAGATGTCCTTTCCCCCTGACTGAGACCTCTTTTTCTGGGGCCCTGACCTCCAAATTTTAATTTATTCATTTTATTTTTTACTCCCTGGAAAAATCAACATGTACCAGTACTTTTAAAAAATGTCTAGAAAGGTCCATGATATTTTCATGATCATGTAAACCTTTTCCTTCCCTCTTCTACGTCTGAATGCCCATCCCAAGATTCATAATCTCTCCTTGTCAGAGCTGCCTAGAGGTAATAGATGGGTGGATTTTTTTAATGCTCTAAAATCTTTGGAAATTATAGCTGCATGAGAATGTTTTATTGGAAATATAAGAAGGTCAAGATATGCAAAATGCCAGTAATAATTTTAACTGAGGAATGTTTTGATTAAGCTTTTAAATTATGTTATATAAATAAATTGTATGTGTTTGAATGAGCTGTAGGATTTCCCTAAACATCTAAAGAATTTTCAAAGAGGGAGGATGTCTATAATTAAACTAGTAAATCTTTAAATAAGCAGTACTTAAATTATGGACAAGCTCTTGAAGTACTTACTGGAAATAAGATGAGGCAGAGACTTAGGGTGTAAATAGGTAAGTATATATATGTATAATTATATATATGTACTTTTTTGGTTTGGGATGGCATATTTCTGAAACAGTAAATATATTAAATATTTTAATACTACAAGTATATTACACACGGGAGACAAAATGGATTAATATGTTAGCATCACAGTGTTCTCAGAGGCTTAGCAATCATATAACTTCTTACTCTTAATTTAATAATGGGAAAATGGAGACCTATAGAGACTGTATTGATTCCTCAATTCCAACAACCATATTCACAAACCTGAATGAGTTCTGTCTTAAGAATGCAATAGTCCAGTTGTTTCTGAAAACTGATCTCTGTGCTCCGGAGCCAAAATATAACATGAAGACAGAGTCTGGGGATAAAGAGGAACAGTGTTATGACTTATTTAGGCAAAGGAGGGTGCAGCAGGCTAATGCCTTCGAAACTGCAGACCCATCATGGTAAAAGGCTGGAAAATACAGGATCTGGGTGGTTTGGGTAGGAACCCAGTACACACTGCCAGCCGCGTTCCTCACGACTTCAAGGTGGTCTCCTGTCTATCACTGGCCATGGCCATCAGAGTCTTGTTACTAAGAATGGATACCAAGTTCCTAGAACAAAGGTTTCCCTTTTTCTTAAGTTTATTTATTTTTATTTTTAAAGAGAGAGTGAGTGAGCCAGGGAAGGGCAGAAAGGGAGAGAGAGAATCCCAAGCAGGCTCCGCCGGCACTCAGCCCGAAGTAGGGCTTGATCTCATGAACTAGGAGATCATGACCTGATCAAAACCAAGAGTCTGACTGTTAACTGACAGAGCCACTCAGGCGCCCCTGAAACAAAGGATTCTACAGAAATACAAGTGACGGGGAGGCGGAGGCCTCAAGAATGAGGAAGAGAAAAATTTGTTCAAAGTCAAGCATTGCTGGGGCATTAGTGTGTCCATTTTAATTTCCATCCATCTTTACGTTTCTATAGTGATTTCAAAGTGAAATGGAGAGAGATTTAAAGAAGGTCAAGCTGAAAATATGACCAATTTTACAGAGTAAGGAAGTCAATATAAGTATTCCAGTCCTTCCTACCTGTCCACAATGCACAGATGTGCCCTTGTTCCACGATGTTTGTTTGCTTGTTGATATTCGCTAATTGGGAGATTCAAGATGGCTGTATATTCCTTGACACCCTCCCTGGGGAGAAGAAGGGGCTATTTCTCCTTCCTTGGACCCTGGGCTGGTCTATGGTAGCCTGGACTAATAGAATATGCTGGAAGTGATGCCATGTTAGTTCCATGCCTCTCCTTTAAGAAGGCTGGCAACTTCTACCTTGATCCTGAATCCTGAGCCAGCATGTAAGGTGTGCATTTGCCCTCCTGAAGCAACCATCTGGAGGGACCCTGAAACCAAGGAACAGGACAGGGACCCAGCGGAGCTCAGACACATGAGTGAAGGCACCTGGTGACCTCAGGCAGTGCCTGTCTGAATTCCTGGCTCACAAAACTGTGGGATAGAGTGAAATTACTGCCGTCTACAGGCGCTAAGTTTGGAGAGAGCTTGTTACACAATCAGAGATAACCAAAATAATACATTTTGATTTAAATGTAGGAAGAGCTATAACATTAATTTCAGGAAATGACTACGTTTACAAAAAAATAATCGATATAATAACTTGGCTAAGCATATTAAGATATGTGGAAATATGATTAAGAAATACTCATGCCTTGGGGAGCCTGGGTGCCTCAGTCAGTTAAGTGTCTGACTTTGGCTCAGGTCATGATCTCACAGTTCATGAGTTTGAGCCCCACATCAGGCTCTGTGCTGACAGCTCAGAGCCCGGAGCCTGGAACCTGCTTTGGATTCTGTGTTTCCCTCTTTCTCTGCCCCTCCCCAACCCATGCTCTGTCTCTCTCGTCTCTGTCTCTCTCAAAAAATAAATAAACATTAAAAATTTTGAAAAAAAAAATACTCATGTCTTTAAGATTCGATCAGAGGCTATCTGAACCTATTAACGCACACAGGCACGGGTCACTGGTCTTTAAAGTCCTGGAAATAATTGTACTCCAGAGTCGAGCCCCACCAGCCTCACCAGGGAGCTTGTTAGAAATGCAGGGAGGTTTCTGGACCTGCCCCAGACCCCAGCCTCAGAAGCTGCATTATAACAGGCTCCCGGGAAACCTGGGTGCCTTACATGTAAATCTGGAACACTGAACACTGAGAAGCGCTAGTTTAAATAGTTTTATTAGAAGAAATGGAAGTTAGTGCAAATGCATGTGAGAAGAACATTCTTCGTTTTATCGCAGAGGACCCCCTTCTCTAGAATGTTGGGACCGTGGTTAAATCTGAAGGGAAAATTGTTCACATTCACTCTCCTCTTCTTCATTCAATAGCAAAGGTTGTTAGTTTGGGATAATTTGATTTTCCTCTAATATCACATCCTTGTCACATGCACAATTTCTTTAAACCGAAAATATTCAAGAATAGGAGAGTCAGGATGCCCAGATGGCTCAGTAGATAGAGCAGTGGACTCTTGATTTCTGCTCAGGTCATGATCCCAGGGTCATGGGATCCAGCCCTGCGTTGGGTTCTGTGATGAGTATGGAGCCTGCTTAAGGTTCTCTCTCCCTCTGCCCCTCTCCCCTGCTTGCTCTCTCTCTCTCTCTCTCTTTCTCTCTCCCTGTCTCTCAAATAAAAATAAATATTTAGAAAAAAAAAAAGAGTAGGAAAGTATACTTTCAAATTGGGGCATGTATCCTGTATGTATTTAAGCTATAGCTTAAGTTATATGAATAAAATATATAAACCCAAACCCTTTTATCAGTTCTTTGAAAATAAATATTTTACAGGCTAGGCTAGTGAAGACATAGATCCAACAGAAATACTATTACAAACGGAATCATTAACCCAGTTCTGATTTTACGGTGCTGGGAAAAGATGCAGCCAATCTGGCAGGTGTCCAGAGAAGAGAAACTAAATTTATTAATACAATAAGGTGACTTCCTCTGGCCAAACTGGTAGCCCAGCAGCATACCCAGCAGGAGAGGGCCTGGTCAGGTCACAGAGGTCATTCCTTTGCTATCGGTCCACTGCTGCCATCTACTGGTCAGGAAGGGATTTTCCTCTGTCGGTCTTGCTGTTTTAATATTCATTGGTTTACATGTCTGTCTTTCAATAATTCAGCAAATATAACTGAAGGCTGCTTGTAGGATAGGCAGGAAGATGCAGCAGAGAGACACAGTGCTGGCCTCAGAGTTCACAGTTTGGTTCAATGAAACGTCAGGGCCAGGCGATGACATGGAAGGGGTGACTCAGGATGAAAAGGGGCAAATGGGAGAGACCCCGAACCCAGTCTTAAGAATTTTAAAAAAGAAGTACAAAGGAATGGTTCAAATTTGGGGTTCCAGGCGCACCTGGGATGGAAGTCCCACTTGTCATTTTGGGGAAAATGCCTAGCTTTTCTCTGTCTCAACTTTCTCATCCTAGAATAGGGACATTAGAGCATCAGCCTCAGGGCGCATGGGTGACTCACTCTATTAAGCATCCAACTTCGGCTCAGGTCATGATCTCCTGGTTTGTGAGTTCGAGCCCTGCGTTGGGGCTCACTGCTGTCAGCGCAGAGCCTGCTTCAGATCTTCTGTCCGCCTCTCTCTCTGTCCCTCCCCAGCTCACGCTCTCTCAAAACATTAAACAACAACAACAACAACAGCAACAACAAAAGGGAACATCAGCCTGAAAGAGCTGCTGGGGGAGAAGAAAAAATATAAGCAAAGGGCTTAGAAATGGGCCTGGTCGGTAGTAAGTGACTAAAAATGTTCACTGTAGCCTGATTCAGTAGTATTCTTCCTGGGCTTAGGGCAAAAGGTGTCAGCAGTTTAAAAAGACACCCATCAGTTGCACAGCGTGAAGGAATGTGTGCGCAGGTGCAGTTTGCCCGAGATAAACGCGTTACCCAGGTTGAAGGTTGTAGCTCACCGGCCGGCACCTGCCTTATCAGTCAGGCCAGCCACTTCCTCTTCCACATCAGGTGTTTTTTTGGAGAACCAGTTCTTGTTTCGTTTCGTCCTTCCCCATATTTTTCTCACCTCTGTGCATGGACTAAATACCTCTGTTTCCTTTCTTCCCCAGGGGAAGTTCCGTACTTTGATTTCACATCAAATCCAAACTGTCGTCTGGATTCTGGATCGCTTACGGAGTGGAGTCTGTCCAGAGTCACTGACATTAAAAAGTATATATATCTACCCATTGCCTGTTAACAGACTTTCCATTTCAGAAACGCCTTTATCATCTTGCCAATCGCTAACTCATGCTTTCTCTAAACTGTCCCCAAGCTCTTTAGTATTTCAGATTCTCACCATACTCTGCATAACCACACAATACCATTTAGCCAGTACTCGTCAGCCTATCTGAAATAGCCCTTGCCTTTTGCTTAGACCCCGCTTTGTGTCTGACTGGGTTATTGTACGTTCCTTGGGGACTACTGGATATAAGGAACACCCTTTCTTTGTTGTGTTGACCTCTTCTCAAGGTGTATGAATGCTCAGTGGTGTGGTGGTTGGGTGTTTTTTCCTTGGGAAACAAGAGTGTTGCGATTTTGGTGTCTCTGATTATTCGATTTTAGACCTGAGGGTGAGGCGAGCATCGCAGGGTGGAGAGTTATTGGAAGCTCTGCCTTGAGTTAGTTTTTTCTGTGGAGGTCATGTGTCCGTCTTTTAAAACTGACACAGAAGAATTGCTTCATCTTCATACGTAGATAGTGCTGTATATGTTAGTGGAGAGCTTCTGAGTTTGTTTTGTTTTTGTTTTTGTTTTTGTTTTTGTTTTTGTTTTAGTGAGTGTTTGATGTTACTTCAGGAGAAAAGATGAGACCCATGAGAAATAGCAGTGAGACCCCAGAGTTAAATCTCTCGAACAGAATAGAAAAGTCTCAGACAGTTTCTGGGGGGCAGTAAAGTCACCTTGAAGGAGGCAGGAGAGAGTTGGATGATCCCTGGGGTACAGGTTGGTGTTCAGCTCTGGGGAGATGCTTCTGAGGCACACTGCGGGGTCACTCAACCCCGGGCCAATCAAAACTCTTTATGAAAAGGGACAGTAGAGAGGGAGTAATTAAGGCCACCTCAATAGCACATCTGAAAAGCTCTCCCCACCTGGATGAGAACAGCGTGCTCTCTCCGCTACATTCCAGGTTCCGTGGGAAGAGGATGCAGGCTTACTTCCCTCACATGACTGTCCCAGCAGCCGGCTTGGTGACTGTCACAGAGCTCCATAAATATTCGGTGACTGACTAACAGGAGGAATGACCTCTCCAGATGATAAGGACACAGAAACCTGGAGCAAGGGGACAGGCCAGTAGTAGAATCAAGCTGAAAGGTGGGGCCCAAACAGAACCACACTGGCACATGGGAGGGCTGCCCATGGCTGAGGAGAGACTGGCACCCACAGGGAGAAAGGGAGAATTTTCTTCCCCGAAGCCAAGAATCTCCTGTCTCAGCTTATGATCTGTGGAGAGGGAAGGTCTTCGGGTGCAGAGGAATAGTATTTGCCCTCTTCTGTGGTTCGCTCATGATTGGTATGGCCCAGGGAAGTCAAGTTACCCTTCAACTTGTATTTCTACGCCATGTGATAGGTTACTCTTCCTGGGTACATGCGTATTCTTATGTCTTATCTTTTCCCCAAGCCGGACTGAAGTGTCCTTTACTCTATACACACACAGTAATGATAAGTAGATTTGCCATTTGTCTCAGTTCCACGAATCGATGCCTGAGATCATCAGCTCTCAGCTGTACATAAAAAGGAACGCAAGGAGGAAGAACTGAAATCCGCATGGCTTGTATAAATTCTATAAAGTGGGGTATAAATCTATTGATCAAGCCATATTATTTGTAGAAAATACACAAAGGAAGAGGCTTAAAACTTTTTTTAAATCTTTATTTATTTTTCAGAGAGAGAGAGAGAGAGACAGAGTGCGAGCAGGGAAGGAACACAGAGAGAGGGAGACACAGAATCCAAAGCAGCTCCAGGCTCCGAGCTGTCAGCACAGAGCCTGACGCGGGGCTCCAGCTCACGAACCGTGAGATCATGACCTGAGCTGAAGTCAGACGCTTAACCCACTGAGCCACCCAGGTGTCCCAGAAAGGAACTGGCTTTAGTATGAGTCACAGAAAGAATTTAAAGAGCTTTTTTTTTCCACAAGAATTAATGAAAGGTAAACAATATATATTCCTCAACAAATATTTATTTATTTACACATTAAAGTATAATGACGTTAATATTGTTTTCATTTGAGGTGTACAACATAATGATTCGATATTTGTATATATTGCAAAATGACGACAATAAATCTAGTTAGCATCTGTGGCCATGCATAGTTACAGAATATTTTCGCTTGTGATGAGAACTTTTAAGGTTTACTCTTTTAACAACTTTCAAATAGGCAATTCACTATTATTAATTATAGTTACCATGCTCTACATCACATAACCATGACCTATTTATTTTGTAACTGGAAGTTTGTACTTTTTGACCCCTCTCCCCAATCCCCCCTCACCTCTTGCACACACTCCCCACCGTTACCTTCTCTGTAGAAATGAGCTTGGTTTTTTGTTTGTTTGTTTGTTTTAGATTGCACATATAAATGAAATCCTACAGAATTTGTCTTTCTCTGTCAACTTATTTCATTTAGTGTAATGTCCTCAAAGTCCAGCCATGTGGTCACAAATGGCAAGATTAAGTCCTTTCGTGGCCGAATGATATTTCATTGCACCCATATACTGCATCTCATGTATCCATCCATTGCTGATGGAATGAAGATTTATAAACATCAACTGTGTACCAGGCACAATGTGGCTGCTGGGAATTACATAGCGATCAAGAAAATGAAAACGTTTGCTTCTGTTGTTTCTCCAGACTTAGAGAATACAGAAAAATAAGCAAGAAGTCACAGTAAAGTATGAAAATATTTAGACTGGGGAAACAGGCGTTGGAGAAAGGCTTCCTACAGGGCATGGTGTCTAAGGTGGGGAACGGTGATTAATGGGGATGGGATGCGTGGATGGAGAAAGAGGATCCCAGGCAAAGAGAATGCATCAACAGAGACTGGTGAGGATTTTCCTTTCATCCTAAGGACAATGGAAGATTTTAAAAGGGGAGGGATACATTCAGTGTAGCCAGTCTAGCTTACTGGAAAACTGTATCTGACCCGAATGTGGAGAATACATTGGAAAGGAGTAAGGCAGGAGATACAATTACTTGTTTGAAGGCCATTTGTTATTTATTTATCTTTGGGTAATTAAAGTGGGCGTGCCCCAGGAGTGTGAGGTCTTTGGTCCATAACATCACTTGACTTTTAATCAGTGCCTCTTTCTCCTGTACATTAACACTCAGTTTTCTTTCAATTTTATTCCAATAGTTGGGCATTTTTCCTTTCTTCTAACTCTTCATTAGCCTTTAATGAAACCCATCACATCTAACATTGGCTAAGGCTCACAATGTGCAAAGTCCTGTGTGTTCTTGTTTGATATTTTCAACATTCCTTTCAAGCAGGTAATTTGCACACACAAGAACGTTCGAGCAATGGTTCTAAATCTTTCAAATCCCTTATCAAATCTTTCAAAAAACCTGTGACCTGGCTACATCACAATTGTCTGGTGTGTTAGTTTAAAAAATGTAAATTATTGGGGCGCCTGGGTGGCTCAGTCGGTTAAGTGGCGGACTTCAGCTTAGGTCATGATCTCACAGTTCGTGGGTTAGCCCGTGTCGGGCCCTGTGCTGACAGCTCAGAGCCTGAAACCTGCTTCTGATTCTGTGTCTCCCTCTCGCTCTGACTCTCCCCACTCACACTCTGTGTCTCTCTCTCTAAAAAATAAATAAACGTTAAAAAAAATTTTTTTAAATTAAAAAATTAAAAAAAAATTTTTTTTTAAGTAAATTATTAAGCTCCACAAACACCACCCTGAATGAGAAACTCTGGACATAGGACCTAGGCTCTATAGTTTTAGAAAATCCCTATATAATTCTGATGCACAGACATATTTTAATCCCTGATATAAGGCAAGGAAACCTCCAATATCTGCATTCGTTTCCATACTATCTGTGTACCAACAAAATGGTTCTTCTCACAGAATATTTGGAGCAAAAACATCACATAATTAGCTCCCACTTTGTTCATGAATGTATTTAAAGAGTCATTCAATTATGATGTTAAGGATATTTTGCAAGTATTTAAGAACATCCAAAATGGCTCCAGGAGATTATATTGGAGAGGTTCTGTTGGGTAATAAATACCTGTCTTGAGATGTGCCTTCAGAACATGTATCTCTTCATACAAGAATCAGGGAAACTCTGCTACCCATTCAAATTCACAGCGTGCCTGACTTTGTCAGGCATTTAATCACAGAGTTTCATAACATGAAGATACTAAATTCATATTGCAGAGACCCAGAGTTTTAAAAATTTCCATTTCTATTAAATCATCACCTATGAGAGTTTTCACATCAACAAGGGAGAGTAAGTGAAAAAGGCACAAAAGCAAATGAAACATGCTCCTGTCTGTTATTAGCCTCAAAGCAGAATATTTCACCAGGAGGCCATTGTCCTGTCACCTTTTGTGTGACGTAGGCCAGGATGCTTTGATTGCCTGCAATGGGACTTTTGTACATGGAGCTGGGTGACAAGTGCTCCCTGGGGACCGCCAGGGGCTTTCCATGCTCCAGTCTCAAAGAACTGCATGCCTATTAGAATCAGGCCACAACTGTAATGAAAGAGGCATTTTCTGTGGTGTCTGAAGTGTCTTCATTAATATTCTGAGCCTTAATAGCATCTCAGGGGTGGACCAGTTGTTCATGTAGGAAATTAAAGTGATTCTACCAAAGAGAGGTGTTTAGATGGGAAGGTTTATCCACATGTTGAGTCTCTTATGCTCAAACTTGTAGTGAGGGTATGTTTTAAATGCTTCATACACAGTTTTGAAAATCTCATATTTCAATCCAGATTATTTGACACACAACCTGGAAGTCAGCTGTTTGTCCTGCATGATTTCGGAAGGGTTTCTAACATTTCTATCACCTCCCCTTCTCTTTAGTAATAAAATCTAATTCCCTTTTGGGCTCTATGTTCTAATTTCAGATAAAAAGGAGACGACCACTAGGTACTGGGAGCGGGGAGCTTCAGGAACTTATTAGAAATGAGTGTCTCAGGTTAATTCTTCCTCAGCGCCAAGCATGCACAGTGGGGCAGGAATGGTGAGCTGGACCAAAGCTCATTTTGTCCACCCATGAGGGGGGTCATAGCTGGGAAGGTCTACACTTCCCAGTCCCTCAGCAGGACGTGCGTCCATGTCACTCATTCTCTAGTAGAGGCTGAGTAAAAGTGATGTGCAGCATTGCAGAACCAGGGGTTTGTAGAAGCAGACACTCCACCTTCACTTCCTCTTCCCTCCCGTTCTCTAGAGGAGCCACAGAGGGCAGGAACCTGGATCCTGAGTGAACACAGGCAAGAACACTGCCTGATAACTCGAAATGCCCATCTAACACTGTTGTTGTTGTTGTTTTATTGAGAAATAAGGTACTACTGTACTGAGGCATTATCCTCTGGGGACTATTTATTAGGACAGTTTAGTCTCTCTATTAAAATGGAGAGAATGGCTTGCAGAGGAATGGAAGTCCAGTAGGCGAATGGCACCACCTGGAAGGAAGGTGATCGTAGGGACAACAAAGATGGACTCCTGCAATCCACACATTTGCCAGGGGCTGGTAGTCGCATTTAGTAAGTGGTGTAGGGCTTAGTTTTGATGTTATGTCATTTTTTTGATCCAAACTAATGTAAATAGTAAATAAGTTTTCTTATTCACCGACATGTTCAGTAATAAAATACTTCCTGAGTACTGACTATACGCCAGACCAGGATATGCTAGGGGATGGACAAAATGCCAACAGAAGACAGGCTCTGAGCCCATGGGCCTTGATGACCAAGGTTTAGGCCAAAGAAATTGAAGAAAGGAGGAGAGATGGAGTACAACAGAATCACAATAGAATATCATCAATGCTCGGATGGAAATAGATCCATAACACCGTGGAAGCCTCAAGAAGACCGGGGTTCTATGTGAAGACCATTGGGCATGATTCACCAACTTCCAACTTTTGCTACTTACAATGAATAAGTCAGCTCGCTTTAGATTGAGGATAGTTTTAGTAAGCAATAAAAATGAAAAATAATTGCAACAGGTTGTATAAAATTAGAATACTTAGCTTAAAATACTTGGAAATATTTATCAATGGAAACCAGAGAATAGAGAGAGCAGAAGCAGACAGCCATTCTCTGAGTATGGATTAATGACTAGGCTCAACAGGACGCTGAAGAAGGATCTCCAATGTTTTGGAGTTTCTCTCCCCTACTGGCCAGTAGACATAGCACAGAAGGATAACAGCAGTGCACAGCGATAAAAGTCTTTATCTTTGCTGCCATGGGTTTTATTAGCACGCCTCTTCTATTATCTTCACAACTCTACTGTCTAAACATCTGCTTATCGTGTTCCATGCTAGATTTTGAGGACCAAACAAGGTGTCATGCATGAATGGAAGTCAACTACCTAATTTGCCTAATTTCTAAAAGTGCTGACATTCCAGTTGCTATTTAAGGAATTATTATTGAGTGAAAATTCTATCTAAATATCTGTTCAATGAAATAATCACTGATCTTATTTTTGTAAAGCTTGAACTTTCCCAATGAAAATTTTGTGTTGCTACTATTACATAAAACTGGATATCTCCCCATCAAATTATATGTATCCAATATGAATCAAATGAAGGTACTGATAAAACAGTCAACATTTTGTTTTTTTTTTTTAATTTTTTAAATATTTATTTTTGGGGAGGCAGAGAGAGGGGGAGACACAAAATCCAAACTAAAGAGAAATCAAGAAACTGATCCCATTCACAATTGCACAAAAAACCATAAAATACCTAGGAATAAACCTAACCAAAGATGTAAAAGACCTGTACGTTGAAAACTATAGAAAGCTTATGAAAGAAATTGAAGAAGACACAAAGAAATGGAAAAACATTCCGTGCTCATGGATCGGAAGAATAAACATTGTTAAAATGTCATTGTTACCCAAAGCAATCTACACATTCAATGCAATCCCAATCAAAATTGCACCAGCATTCTTCTCAAAGCTGGAATAAACTATCCTAAAATTCGTATGGAACCACAAAAAAACCCCGAATAGCCAAAGTAATATTGAAGAAGAAAACCAAAACGGGAGGCATCACAATCCCAGACTTTAGCCTCTACTACAAAGCTGCCATCACCAAGACAGTGTGGTACTGGCACAAAAACAGACACATAG
>CM053574.1:129185571-129217486 GCA_028646485.1 Cryptoprocta ferox | reverse complement strand
GAGAAGAACAGATACCATATGTTTTCACTCATAGGTCTAACAGGAGAAGCTTGATAGGGGACCATGGGGAGGGGAAGGGGGGGAAGAATTAGGGACAGGGAGGGAGGCAAATCATGAAAGACTCTTGAATACTGAAAACAAACTCAGGGCTGAAGAGGGAGGGGGAAACAGGAAGGGGGGTGATGGACACGGAGGAGAGCACTAGTGGGGAAGAGCACTGGGTGTTATATGGAAAGCAACTTGACAATAAACTATAAAAAATGTTTATTTTGGGGGAGGTAGAGAGAGAGGGAGACACAAAATCCAAAGCAGGCTCCAGACTCTAAGCCGTCATCACAGAGCTGGACATGGGGCTCAAATCCATGAACCATGGGATCATGACTTGAGCCGAAGTCAGACGCTTAACCAACTGAGTCACCCAGGCGCCCCAAATGGTCAAGTTTTTGCAAAGGTATTATTTATTAACCCAATTTCTTCTATCCCCTCTTTGCGTATCTACAGGTACATGGGAATATAAACCACTGATTCAGGCTTAGAGAAAAAGGAAGGCAGGGGAGGCAAATGAAAAGGGATATAGTAGTTACATATGTGCAAGTGAAAGCTTTATTTTATGTTATTAATTCTAAATTTAGAAGAGGTTTTATGAAAAAGGCCAATGCAAGGCTGAGACACGAGGAGTGCATCTGATCTACATATGATGAATCAGGCCGTAAAGACTTGAAATTTCCAACTAAGGATGCTTTCATTTTAGCCTCCAATTACGGGTCATCTCTCTGCAAAGTGATTTGTCAACCAGCTCCAGAAAAACACAAATATACAGAGTCAAAGAGCAAGGAGAAAGCACACTGTCATGGAAATCTTGAGTGTGGAACCCAAGACCATTGCAAGGAAGGGGGACACTCCTTGGCGGGGTAAGACAGAGGGAAGAATGTCCCTGAAGAAGGTGAGTAACTTAAGAGAGGAAGGAAATATTTTTCTTGAGACCCATGCTGTGGCGTGTGAGGAGACAGTGAGATTTTCACACACCGTCTCATTTCCTTCTGCCGGCCCTGCAGGATACACAGCACCAGCCACTCCAACTCGAACCCATGTTCTCTGATCCTAAGGGTGTGTTGCTTCTGCTGTCTGCATGCATTGCAAGGAGGTGGCTCCCAGAAGTCAGAATTATCAGTACATACCGCGGGATGCACATTTTGTAGGACTATGAGCCTGAAAGACAACTTAGAGAGCTTCTAATTCAATAGTGTCACCTCACATTTATTCATCCATTAGAAAATCACGTCAGCAATACTTTAGAAATCTATCCTAAATCCCACCTCACCACCCCTCCACCTCCACTGAGATCGCTATTTTGAGCCACCATCATTTCCTTGACTTACTGAAATAGCATCTAATTGGTTTCTCTCTTCCACTCCTGGCCCCTTAATGTCTCTTCTTCACACACGGTCCACGATGACATTTGTCAAAAGTAAATCTGATCACCCTCCTCCTCTGAACAGAATTTTCCAAAGATTTTGCATCACGCAGTGAGTAAAAGGGAAAATAAGATACAAATTCTTACCATGACCACTAAAGTCCTCTACTAAAAAGCATCAAGGTATCTCACTGATTCCATCTCTTACATCCCTTACACTCGCTGTTCCAGCCCTTTAACTGTTATACAGACATGCTGAGAACCCTCCAAACCTCAGTCCTTCGCAAATATGAGAGATACAGGAAAAAAGAAAAGGCAGAGATGATTCAAAGATTTTTGTTCACAGCAATCGAGTTAATAGTGATGTCTTTTATTTGGATGGTGAGGAGGTATTTCTTTTAAAATTTATACTGGGGGAAAAATTTAAACATAGTCCAAATTAGAAGGGTGGTAATGTAAAAACCCACATCCTCATCTGTGATGAGAACACTATTGCGAGTTGGTGCCCAGGCATTTCATAGTATGATGCCCCTGCTTGAGCCTGAGTCTGGACACTTAGAGAAGGATCTGAGAGTAGGATTCCTTCCCTAAGTCCCCATCTTCCTTGGACACCTTTTAAAATAACCACTTAGAGAGGCGCCTGGGTGGCTCAGTTGGTCGAGTGTCTGACTCTTGATTTCAGCTTAGGTCATGATCCCAGGGTCATGTGATAAAGCCCTGCATTGGGCTCCATGCTGAGGGTAGAACCTGTTTAAGATTCTCTCTCTCTCTCTCTCTCTCTCTCTCTCTCTTTCTCTCTCTCCTTCTCCCCCAGCTTGCATGCTCCCTCCCTCCCTCCCTCTCTTTTTAAAATAAAAAATAAAATAAAATAACCACTTAGAGTTGAGCCCTTGGAAAGTTAGTGACCTATGGCCACAACCACCTTGTAAGTAGCAGGTACTGCCACCCTGCTGTCTATCTCCTGCTCACTGGTGACCTGGGACAGAGCACGGTGCTTCGCCTGGCTCGCTCTGTACCCCCAACTGTTCACCCCCTTTGGAGTATCTGCAAGTAACAAATCTTGTGACTCTACTTCCTTTGTGTGGACGTATTGAAACCATGCTTTCATGCAAGCTGACCGGGGTTTTCACTTCCCCAAAGAGGGAGCTCTGAAGCTGAGGGAGCTACTGACCCGTATGTGGCCTGAGTGTCCTCATGCAGCCAGTCTTGATCTGCACGTTCTTCAGAGCTCCAGCTCTGGCTTCCCAGCACGTTGTAATCCAGCTGAAGCAGTCACCCACTCACTGGGATCCTTGTTCCATCTGCACTTTAGTTGGATGGTTCTCCCGCCACCTTCCACACTACTCCCTACCGAAGCACTCCCCAGCTTTCACACCGTATATTCTTGTTACCATGTCTTTCAGTCAATTCGTAATTTTTTTAAAGTTTGCTTATTTTTGAGAGGGTGAGAGAGAGAGAGAGAGAGAGACAGAGACAGAGACAGAGAGACAGAGAGAGAGAATGAGTAGGGGAGGGTAAGAGAGAGACACACACACACAGATTCTGAAGCAAGCTTCAGGCTCTGAGCTGTCAGCACAGAGCCAGATGCAGAGCTCGAACCTACAACTGTGAGATCATGACCCGAGCCGAAGTTGATGCTTAACCAACTGAGCCACCCAGGCGCCCCATGTAAGACAATATTTAAAGTGATAATTTTGGTGGAGATTCCAAAGAGAGTGAGGGTTCAGGAATTGAGCCTGGAGGAATGCCAACATTTAGGGGATGGGAAGAGAAAAGAAAAGAAAATTTCAGATAAAACAGTGAAGCCCAGAAAAGGTAAGTGATTTGGCCAAGGCCCACAAAGCAATTTTCATCAAGGCTAGAACTTGAAGTCGGAGCTTTTTGTTCTTTTTTGAGTGATTTTATAATAGAAGTTAAGGACCATATATTCCACTGTTCAAATATCTGCTTGGCTTTAAACTAGGTTATTCTGTATACTGACCTGTTTCCATATTGTTATTAATTCTATTGTTATATCTATGTCACAGGCAAGAAATCTCATTGTGTCACAGAAAAATCATTAAATAAAATTTTTTAATGTTTATTTTTGAGAGACAGAGACAGACCGTGAGCAGGGGAGGGGCGGAGAGAGAGGGAGACACAGAATCCAAAGGAGGCTCCAGGCTCTGAGCTATCAGCACAGAGTCCGACTTGGGGCTCGATGTCATAGACCGTGAGATCATGACCTGAGCCGAAGTCGAAGCTTAACCGACTGAGCCCCCCAGACACCCCAAAAGCTTTTCTTGTCTAGAGGGAGGCTTTGCTTGCAAAGGGTCGATTTCTCTCTAAGTGGGAAATATGGTAACATCGTGAAGCTATCATTGCCTAGGACTGTCAGCCTCCAGAGAGGAAGGTGTGATTTCTTGATGACTTTGTGGAATGGCTCAGTGAAAGGCGAGTCGGAAGCCTGCTGAACCTCTGGAGAGGTCATAGAAACATCTCCGCAGCACCCAGACTTAGGACTGATCTGGGGAATCATCAAGCGCTCTGTGTGTGGTCTTCTTTTCTCTTGGAAAAGTGACACAGTTAATTCAAAGCAAGGTTTTGTTCACAAGTAGAAACTCATTATTTATCATCAAAACTTTGAGGGCAAGAGGGTCTCAGGACAACACAATATCAGATGTGCTAGCAAGGAGACACTTGGGACCCCACAATTTCTTTATTAATTACATTTGTGTCATCTCGGGGCACCTGGCTTGCTCAGTCGGTTAAGCGTCTGACTTTGGCTCAGGTCATGATCTCACGGTTTGTGGGTTCCAGCCCCACATCTGGCTGTCTGCCGTCAGCCCAGAGCCCGGCTTCGGATCCTCTCCCCATCTCTCCTTCTGCCCCTCCCCTGCTTGCTCACACACACTCTCTCTCAAAAATAAATAAACATTAAAAAACGTTATGTCATCTCTTGGGTTGGATCTTTTAAAGCAAGAAACTTATGGTTTGCACTTATGGTTCTGTTTAGATTTGTAGCCATGTTGGGCAAAAGACAGAAGACTGGCCGCTATGAGCCTTAAGTGGGCCCTTTTGTCTGGGGAATGGGAAGCTAATGGATATAGAGAGGAAGATCACAAGGAAGTGAGAATCTTCTTTAGTATCAAAAGCTTGTTCCAATAAAATCATTGAAAGCATTCATTACTTAGGAATCATGAGCCCCGAAATTAGTTATGGATACTGTAGTTGCTAAGAATGTTGATTATTAACACGAATGAGTCAGAAAAAGAAGTGAAGTTATTTGGTGTTCTAGCAGCTGTTTTTCTGAAAATGTGTACCAAAACGTGGAAGCTCAAGGATACGGTGTCTCACAGAAGAACAAACCAAAATCAAATTTACTGGAAGAAGTCATGCCACTTGGCATTTACATAACACTTTTCTTCTTCTGACAATTGCAAATTAGTTAGCTAATAATACAGGATCTCCCCCTCAGTGAAATTAAAATATTAATGGATAAAAGGGGAGAAAAGAGCCAGATCCTATCCGCACTGGTTTCAGCCAAGCAGCGGTGAGGCTGGACATAGTATAGAGATTGTTGGTGCCACACACTAAGTAAGGTGTCTGCTGGCCTTCGAATAGGACATGAAACCCCGTGAGCCCCAGCTTCCTCATCTGCAATACTGCCCTCAAAGGTTGTCAGATTTTATTTATTTATTTATGTATTAATGTTTATTTATTTTTGAGAGAGAGACAGAGAGACGGAGTGTGAGCAGGGGAGGGGCAGAGAGAGAGGGAGACACAGAATCCGAAGCAGGCTCCAGGCTCCGAGCTGTCAGCACAGAGCCCGCCGTGGGGTTCGAACCCATGAACAGCAAGATCATGACCTGAGCCGAAGTCAGACGCTCAGTGGACTGAGTCATCCAGGTGTCCCTGTTGTCAGATTTAAAATGAAAATGTACGCAAATACATACACAGCTCACTCAAGTGTCTGACGTACGGAAGGTGATTCACTAACGTAACTCTGAGAAAACTTCCTTGGGATTTGTGTCCTTTCGGGGACAGATACGTCATTGTCTTTGAGGACTCAATGACGGGAGATGTCATTGTCCTCAGAGTCTCTTTGGGGTTAAGCAATTTTAACTCATGAGGAGTTATATTTTCTAAGCTTTACTTACGAAATTCTACCATATTATTTTCTAGGCTTCCGTAGGGATTTGTGTCTCACTTTGGCTCCAAGCTTAGCCATAGTGTACAACAAAAATATGGCTCCCACTGCAGGATCCTAGACCCCGTGAAACGAAAAGCCGAGCACTGATGCAAAATAATGGAAAGATTTTAAAAGTACATTTTATGTTTTCTTTAGAATTCTAAAGAGATGATTAATTTTCTTATCTCAGTGTCTCCTATTTGTTTAGCCGTTTTCCTCATTTTATGCTAAGGTATTTCTAAATAACAAGAGGAAAACGGTTTTACGGTATCAATAATTTAAATTCCTTTTAATTTGAAAAATACAATCGTTCAAATGTCACATTGGTCTCGAATTCTACTTTTCATTACAATATTCCCTGAAGCGTGGATCTTATAACTAAGAGAGCCTTTATAGTCATTATCATAAATAGAGAATGCTCATGATCACATCGGTGTGGGCTTTTCACAGCCCACACAGCGTTACAGAGCATTTTAAGATAGCATTTAGTAGAGCAATCGCTCACATGAACATTAGTGGAATGCCTGCTTTGAGTAATATATTTTACTTGCTTTATTCGGTGTTAATGTGAAATTATATGAAACATCATGGCTCGGATCATCAGTTCAGACGATGGGAACAATTCCTGAGAGCTCCAGCAGGTGGCAGCAGATAACATCACAGAAGCTGAGCGTAGCCTCTAAAACCTCTAGGCACCCACGGGCTCTTCTCTCTTTGCTGTGACTGAGTCCTCCCACCCGCACCCCGCGCCCCTGACCATCCTCAAATGTGCAAGTACCATTCGTGTACACGTGGACGAGGAAATAGCTCCTCAGGATGCGGGTGACATATCCATGTTAAAGCAATAATAATAAAAATTGCTAAAACGTATTGAAGGATAAGTCATTCTCGCTGTTGTGAGCACTTACCCTGTGTCGTTTATCTGATACTCACAACACCCTTTCTGTCGGTGTTGTTATCATGCCCATTTTTACAGATGTCAAAATGGAGGCTGAGGGCTCTGCCCAAGCCACTGAGTGGAGGAGGTAGGAGGAGGTAGGAGGAGGTAGGTGGAGGAGGAGGCCAGGTCGTCTAGGTCCAAGGACCAGTCTTTGAACTGCAATATTATGTTGCTTAATGGTGGGATATGTAATGATTGATTAAGATTAAATGTGTTAGGAAAAATACAGTGAGTTTTCAGGAAAGAAACCTGATTATTCAACATAATCATTAGATGATGGAGAAATTATGAGGTCATTAGGGAGTCATCCAGTAAGAAATAAAGAAACTGATGAGTAAAACTAGAAGTCATTCAAGCAGGAGAGAACGTGGGATTTTGAGAACTGCTAGAGTTATGCGGTGTGAAGCCTGAGAGAGGGCAGAGAAAGGAGGTTTGGGGAAAGTTCTGTGGGTCCACAGAACCTTGTAGGACCATCGGGGGCCATGGAGATGCCTTGGACCTGGAGTGTGATTGAGGGAGTCCATCTTTACCGTGTCCTGGTGCTTTTCCCACCCTGTCTATTTCCAGGACATCTTCTGCATCCCAGCTGGATCTGTGCTATAACCAGATTACATAACCCACAGTAGGGGAACAGGACAGAGCTGAGGGGATATCTGCACCCACACCTTCTCTGTGGGAACATTGGGAAAAGCAAGCAGATTTACAGATGACCTTTGATTTAGTTCTTTACTGCCATACCTAGTCATGTCTTCTCTGCCTACAACCTCACACTCACCCTGGAGCATTTATTCTCTGGATACATCCCTCACGTTTGCCCTTCTGTGTCTTTATCTTGCTTTCCAGAACATGAAAGGATCCCTCCCTCTCGGGCCCCTTTCAGTAATGGTTATTGGATGAATGTCAGTACTGACCAAGGAGAGGCGGAATGACAGGTAGGAGAAATAGGGGCAGAAGGCTGTCAGAGAGCCTGGCATATAGAACAGCCCGTGTTTTAAGAGCAATGAGACACAAGTCTTCTCTTGCCCTTGTTGGTCTCTGGTGTAAGAGTCATTTCACGGCCACACTGAAAATGCCTTCGAGAGGTGAGGCCATGTTCTATTTAACCTTGAGTCCCTCCCAGCTTTCTCTGCAAGCACCACAGCTTGGTGGCCAGCGGGAGGTCAGTGGCCAGTGGTCGATGGGGTGTGCAAAGTGGCACATTGTCCACATCGCCTGGACGCGGGCACCACTTACCCGGGTCTCTTAGCAACCGTGGGCCAACGGGGAGCTGGCCAAGCTGAAATCAGGCAGAGAGAGCCTTTCTCTAACTTGTAGGAGAGAATGAACAGCTACAAAATGTGGCCGCGAGGAGAATAGCCCGGTCCCAGTTCACAGGGTGAAGGATGCACTCAGGCAGGCTCTGCAGGCCCCTGTCCCCACCAGGAGGGGGGATGTGCCCGTGGGCAGCACAGCCTCTGTCCAGGTCCTGAGCAGGAGGTGGGGAGCGGGATGAGCCTCTAGGAGGAAAGCTGGGAGGCTCTGGGCCTCAGGAGGACTCAGCTGTTAGCTAGGACTGCCTCCTAACACCAGCACACCGGGGAGCCAGGAGCGCCGCACGCCAGTTTGGGGGCATGTGAACATTCAATCGATGGCAGTCACCATGGGGAGGACCACCCCTTTGGGAGCCACTGCTTTAAAAGCATTACTGACTTTACAAGTCAGGTTTACATAAGAGACTCTTAAATACAGAGAACAAACTGAGGGTGGATGGGGGGGTGGGGGAGAGGGGAATATGGGTGATGGGCCTTGAGGAGGGCACTTGTGGGGACAAGCACTGGGTGTTGTATGGAATCAATGAACCATGGGAATCAACCCCCCAAACTAAGAGCGCACTGTATACACTGTGTGTTAGCCAATTTGACAGTAAATTATATTTAAAAAAAAGTCAGGTTTAGACTTCTTGTGGATATTTCTCTTACTCTACCCTCTTAAATATTCTCTCTCTCTATCCTTTTTTCCTACTCCTGATAGGTTTTTGAAGGTAAGTACTGTCTTTCTGACAGCACTCGAATATTCTAAGATGAATTTATGTCCTTTAAAACTAGGGGCGCCTGGGTGGCTCAGTCGGTTAAGCGGCCGACTTCGGCTCAGGTCATGATCTCGCGGTTGGTGAGTTCGAGCCCCGTGTCGGGCTCTGTGCTGACAGCTCGGAGCCTGGAGCCTGCTTCAGAGTCTGTGTCTCCTTCTCTCTCTGCCCTTCCCCTGCTCACGCTCTATCTCTCCAAAATAAATAAACATTTAAAAAAACTGGATAAAAGTGCAATTACAAGTAAAAGTAAAATACCCTAAGCAAAATGAAGAAAGAGGGGCCCCCACAGACATCACCTGAGAGAGCCCAGGGGTGATGTGTGAACACAGGAGTGACCAGATAGTATCTGTCTTGGACAATGTCTTTTTTTCCACCTAAACATCTTTTGTGCTGACAACACCCGAGCCTACTGGTATATATAAAACAACATGAAGAGTAGGATAATAAAAACTTACTTGAGTACTCTGAAGTATTTTTCAAAAACCTGAATGCAATCAGATCTCTATATCTAACTTCCAATTTCCATTTTAGACGGGGGTTAGAGGAACAAGTTAAATGACAAGAATGCAATCGGCAAAACCGAAGATAGGGGAACTTCTACATGAAAAAACCTATTTCTCAAATTATAAATGAAAATGACAAAATAGAGGAGAAATTGTTAGAGATTAAAAGAAGCATCAATAAAATATAACTTCTGGGCCTTATTTGCATCTAAATTCAGGGAATGATTTTTTAGACATTTGAGAAGATGTGATGTGATCATAGACTTGATATTAGATTATGTTGAGTAATTGTTATTTTTATGAAAATAGACTTGTGTTAAATGAAAGCAACATTGTACTCGTTGGTAGTATGTATTGAAGTATTTTACAGACAAAATGATACAATAACTTGAATTTCTTTTCAATGTTCCCTCAGATACTTGTATTTTCAGTTATGATGGACCAGATTCCAGCAAAGCACACCTTCTGTATCTAGCAAAATTAGAAAGCAACATGGAAAATAACCCTTGTTACCCCCCACTCCCCACCCTTCCAAAAAAATAATCTGTTCAGAGACATCAGAAAGCAGCCAAAGCTGCCTGATTTGAGGGCCAAGATCACTGAGAGAAGCGAACGATCACTGCATAGAGCCTGACCGTCCATGCTGCAACCCCAGGGCACATTTGCTCATAGTTCAGATAAGCTGGAAAAGGGGCTGAGAAAGCAAGGAGAAATCTGAACAGAGAGCAACGACTCTCTCACAGCGCCAGGGCACTAAAACTGAAATTCAGCCTACCAAACCGGCTAGGATTTGGGGGCCCCATTCCCCAGGCTGAGATGTAAGAGAGCTGCTGTGAAAGTTTCTCCAGCCTGGAGGAAAGACCTTGAGTTTGGGCCTGCGTGGGAGGGGGCGCCCTCTTACACATCCCAGACCCTCGGTTGTGATGCCGGACGGGCTACATTCTAAGAAAAGTGTAAACCCCAAATTGACCATGTCTTTTAAAGTCTGAAATTCCAAACTCACCTCTCAGGAACTATACTCTTGTAGGCACAGACTGGAGAGAAAACAAAATCACTGTGGCGTCCACAAGGCCCTTGTCCAAGCCAGCATTACTTTAAAGCATGGTCTAACATATAGCTGTGGAAAAGGGTCAATATATTTATCTAGAAGTGTATTTATCTAGGGGATAATTTATTGAAAAGTAAATCAACTGCTCTCTACTCACAAAGAGTGATTGCCAAGTGACGTGGAAGAGGCCGATCGTGTGGACGTGCGCTCGCCAGCCAGCATGTGCCTCAGGTCAGCAGTTTTCAGTGGTTGGATGTAGTTCAGTTTAACTCTTAGCTACTTAAGCTAAAAGTTCTTAGCTACCCTCATTCCAAAATAGATAAAACCAATATGCCTTCTAAAGGTCATGACTCATATCCATGTGAAGTTTCTAGAAGAGTAGAAAATTATTTTATTTTTCATCTGAGCTACTTTGGTATCTACCTCTCAAAAATACAACAAAATTCAAGTTAATGTAACTATTTTCTTGTGGAGCTTTTGTAACACTTCTTATTAAATCACCAAGTGAGTATCTTTGATTAGTCTCAGAAAATATATATATATATTTTTTTAGTGTTTTATTTTATTTTTGAGAGAGAGAAACAGAGCATGAGTTGGGGAGGGGCAGAGAGAGGAAGACAGAATCCAAAGCAGGCTCCAGGCTCCGAGCTGTTAGCACAGAGTCCGACGCGGGGCTCAAACTCATGAACCGTGGGATCATGACCTGAGACGAAGTCGGACCCTTAACCGACTGAGCCACCCAGGAGCCCCACAGAAAATATTTTCAGTTGCCAATACCCTTCCTGGCTCATTAACAAACAGCGACCAGTGGGGTCTGTCAGTAATTTAATATCAAGGTGAAAACCAATTCGAGAAGCCAGAACATCCAATAGGAACGCTATTATTTCCTCTGAGGATTTAGTCATTCTCGAACTGGAACGAAGTCTCTACAAGAATTGCCGTTTTTCTTGGGAAGACATGGCTTCCTTTGCTGTTACTATTCTATGCACTTCTATTCAGTTGGAGGGAAAAATTGGGCTGATCTGAAAACACTTTTGCTAAACCCTGCAGGTGGTTTGCATTGAAAAATAACGTTCATCCAGATTTATTCAGTGTTGAGAGGTTTGAGGGCACATGGAACTGGCACGCTAGTAACTTTAGCTTAATTGATGCATAGTCTGCTTCTGCTTTTCTCTGCCCATCTATGCTTCCTAAGCGAGGTACGGTGGGCAAACTCAAATGAGAAGGAGATTTACACAATCCTCTCCCCAATATCCTGGGTTGTTTGTCGGCAAAGCTAGTGATTATTTTCTGTGAAGCTCATTACAGTGTGTAAGTGCGTATGTGAGTGGTGTTTAACGCTAATGGCACCGTTCGGATTACAACGTCTGAATTTATCTATCCGTGAACTTGTTGCTTCATTATAATGCGGTGGGTGTTAACCCAGGGTCAGGTGTCACAGTGTCTGGGCTTGAACCCGGGCTGTGCCGCTCGCTAGTTGAGTCAACCTGGACACGGTGACCCAGCCTCTCGGTGCCTGTGTCCTCGGTGTCCGTGTGCCCGCCCTGTGGCCATAGTGCCCTGCTTAGAACAGTTCCCCGAAAATTATAGGGGCCCCAAAAGTATTCTTTTTCCCTCTCTCTTCTTTTTCTTTTTTATACTGATTTTGCAATTATTATGTTTCAACAACTGCTTTATTAATGTTTAAAATACACTTGGGAAACACATCACAGCCTTAGCCTATATGGAAATACCAATGAGATGTTTCCAGTTTATTTGGAGGAAACTATACCTTTGAAGGTTAAGAAGTAACTGCCTTTGGTGTTATCATCACTTGTTTTGCACGGGGTTGTTTCCTGGAAAGAGACAGCCTATGGTTTAGTTCCCTCATTATCTGTGCTGAGCAGCAATGCTAGTGTTTTGTTTCTGATTTACGTACGGGGTTTTCTTTCTGACCCCCAACTTCCTTTCTGGATCGAATTTACTTGTTAAGATTCAATAAAATAAGGGGCACCTGGGTGGCTCAGTCGAATGCGCGTCCGACTCTTGATTTCAGCTCGGGTCATGGTCTCACAGCTTCATGAGTTCGAGCCCCGAATCGGGCTCTGTGCTGACAGCACTGAGCCTGCTATAGATTCTCTCCCTCTCTTCCCCTCTCTCTACCTTTCCCCTGCTCGCGCTCTCTCTGTGTCTCTCAAAATAAATAAATAAACTAAAAAAAATAAAATAAGAGGCTAAGAGTCTGTTTGGTGAGAGGATATACCAAGCCATTTCTTGAGGGTGCACTGAGCACCTAATCCTGGAGTAAGCTGTAAGAACAAAAATTCGAATGAAGTAGTTTCTTTCTTCAATAAGTTTCTAGTTAAAGAGGCCAATGGGTTGAAACAAGCACAATTTGCCCCCTCTTAAATCCTTTGACATAAGATGCATGAAGAGCTGAGGTTAAGGAGAGGAAGTTGTTCCAGGCTGAGAGGACACGAGCTCAGGCGGCCATGAACAGGCCACACGGTGCCTTGGAAGGGTTGTCAAAGTACAAAGGACATCAGACAAAGGTAGACAGGAGAGGAGACTTTATTCAAGGTCATCACAATAGGGGAGAAAGGCCAGGGCTCTGCCTGACCTTCACTCCTCGGAAACAAAGGGCACGGGCTTGTTAAACAATGGTTGAGGGGAGAGCATAGCCACCTGTGTTTGCTAGGAGTCACCCAGAGAAAAAGTAAACCCGTGTCCTTGTGACAGGAGGTAGTCTTGCCACCGGGAGCAAAGCGCCCCCCAAAGCTAGGCTCTACCCCTCCACACCTCCAGGTGGCCCAAGGCCAGATCGTGGATGACCGTGGAAGTCCCGGGGTGGAGTTCAGGCTTCATTCTGTAAGCACGGAGACGTTTTATGCAAGGGGATAAAATAATGAAACTACAAATGAAGAAGGTATGAAAACTTGCATATGTGTATGAACGAATTCAAGAGTGTAAGACGGGTCACAGGAAGAATAAAAATGTGAAAGCGTGCTCAAAACTCTGATGTGGGTGTTTATCGTTCCCACTTTCACATGATAAATTCAAGGCTCAAAGTGGTTAAGGAACTTGCCCAAATGTCATGTGTTTAGTAAATGTGAGTCGTTTCGCACCTGTCTTGTCTCCTCCACCGGCCCGTGAGCTCCCCACTTGATAGTGGGGCTACGGAACCGGTGGCCATCAAACAGAAAACTTGAGTTTGCTCTGGGAGATAGGAGGTCCCTTGTGCGTGGTGGTCATTCTGGATTTAGTCAGGCACTTGCATGACTATGGGGCACTGCGAAGTAAATCAATACCAATGTCGGGTGGGTTGAGATGGACGTAACGCTTCCTAGAAAATACTCACAGGATCCTGGCCATTGTAAGCTTCTTTTGGTTTCCTAGATTGAACGAGACAATAACACGTAACACAGCTTCACAAATTGTGAAATTCTAAGTGGTGAAGGATATTACTTTCATGTTAGAAGAATATAAATGGTTTATAAATCAGTTTCCATCTTAAGTGCTCTGGGGTGTATTGTATTCAGAGGAGTCCATTGTGGATTATTTATAAAGTGAGGAATTACTTCCTGTGGTATTATTGTGGATTTTCATATTTTGGGGGGCTGTTTGTGGATGACTCAAAAAACCTCCCTGAAATCCAAAACACTGCCTTGAGAAAATACCTATTTAAATATGTATCACGGGGCACCTGGGTGGCTCAGTCGGTTAAGCGTCTAACTTTGGCTCAGGTCATGATCTCATTGTCCGTGGGTTCGAGCCCCATGTTGGGCTCCACACTCATCGTGCAGAGCCTCCTTGGGATTCTCTCTCCCTGTCTCTCTGCCCATCCCCTGCTTATGCTTTCTCTCTCTCTCTCTCTCTCTCAAAACAAATGAATAAACTAAAAAAAAATGTATCACAATGTTCTGCGTTAAAAATTATGGAAACCCCAAACCAAGTTGTTCTCAACAACATAGTTAATTGACTGGCCTTGTAACTAGAAATCTGGCATTAGGAGAGCCTTTATGTAATAACTCAAACTACATGCCCAGGACCGCATTTCATCCTGACTGTGCCCTCTGCCTCACTCAGTGTTGGTCTCACGCTCTCCCTGCAGGCGTTACACAGCCTCCCAATAGTGTCCCTTCCAGTCACTCCACCCGGGGCAGCAGAATGGCTTGACCACCTCCAGCCCTCCATTCTCACATCACATAGGTGGTCACAAGAAAGAGTGTCTCTCCTAGTATCTTCTGTGGGAAGAACAGAAAATTCCCTTTCTCAGAAGACCTGAGTGAATACCCCTTCACATCTTAGCGTTTTCCTTTACTACTGGACTTGCCCTGAACAAAGCACGTTTGTTAGTTAGGGAATAACTAGGCTTCCTTGACTCATATAAGGCAGTTGGCCCCTCTTCCCTTTGCTCCTGCAGCTGAGGTTGGTCCGCAAATGCTGGTCAACTATGGTAAGAAGCAGACAAAGGCATTCCTTGCCAATCTTGTAGACTATCTTTGTGTTTGAACTTAAACTCAGCCAATTTCACCAAATGGATCAATTTTCTTTGAGATTTCCTTTTTAATTACTTTGAAGATCATTGGATCCTCCCCCAGTAGATTTATTAAAGACTCAGTTCCATTTCCTTCAAATTATTCTATGGTTTAATGAATAGCTCAGTGTTTTGTTTAGTTGACTCTGGACTTTGTCTGCAGTTTGGATCAAGTGAGGATCCAAGAAGACCCTTTTTTTTTTCTCTTTCTTTCTATTTTTTTTTTGGCCAAATTGTTCTATGTTCTTATTACCCTTTATTGAAAAGCTCTTTGCTGTGTGTTGTGCTGTCTCCCTTAATGTATATTGTCTTAGGTATCTGTTTCATTTTATTTATTTATTGACCATTCTCTTGCCATAACTCAAATTTTGTTTATTTTAAGTGTTAACCAATTCTTTTTAGCTTGCTTTTCTTTTAGATATAAATCTAAGATGTTTACATGGTGATTGTTTCCAATCAAGGGTATATAAAATAAAAACCCCTTTCTGTCCTCTCAGGTCATTCCACAGAGATAATAATTTATTATATTTCCTGCTAGAAACATTCAACTATTCATACATATATATATGTATATATCAACTATTCATACATATATATATAAAAAATCTACAAAGGGGACTTTGAACAGCACACTGTTCTAAACTGTGATCTTTGCGTTAACAACATCTGGAAACGATTTCCATATTAGCAAGTAAAAATAAACTTTATTCTTTTTAAAATTCTTTTTATTTTAGAGAGAGAGAGCTCGAGTGGGGAAGAGGGACAGAGTGGGGGAGAGAGAGAGAGCGGGGAGAGAGAGAATTTTCCACACTCAGTGCTGAGCCTGTCACGGAGCTCAATCCCATGACCTTGGGATCGTGACCCAGGCCGAAATCGAGAGTCGGATGCTCAACTGACTGAGCCACCCAGGTGCCATAACTTTATTATAGCCACGGAGTATGTGAATTTACGGATGTACTGTAGATTGAGTAACTGGCATTCTCTTAAAGGACCTTTAGTTTATTTACTGTTCATGCTTTGAGTATATTTTCATTCGTGTGCAAGTAAATTAATGAGATAAATCCTACAGGTGGGTAGCTGGGTCAAAGGACAAGCAATGTATACATTTCGAAGGGCTAATTCGCCCTGTCTTCCTTTTCCTGGGACAGCGTGTGGCAGGCCTGTGTCTTACACTCTCTTCAACATTGAGAGTCAAGCATTTACTTTATCAAGTAAAGTTTGAGGGTAAAGATAGTATCTTACCTTTTAAACTTTGTATCAGTGTAATTCTATTTTATAGTAACATGTGATTTTCATGTTTCCTCCTTATAAGCGATTTGTCTTCTCTGCATTTCCACTTGCATTTTTGCTTTTTTATTTTAAAGAATGGGATGTAGTCTTTTCCTACAAATTTAGGATAACTCCTTATACATTTTAAGGTATCATCCCTTGGTCTGGCCTATGTCTTAAAAATAAATGTTTCCCTAATGTATGCTTCCCTTTTAACTTGGCTTAAGGGAGGTTTGCCTTTTCATGGTTTATAAATGTTTACATGTTCAAGTTTTTCAGTATTTTTCCTCATGTCTTCTGGTATTTGTCTCTGCTTTCCTGAGCTTCCTAACTATGTCAGTCTCTTGATTATTGCTGCATTAAATGTTTTAAGATCTTGGTCTCTGTTTTTTTTTAAATGCTTTTATTTCCTTTTTGAGACAGAGAGACAGAGCGTGAGCAGGGGAGGGGCAGAAAGAGAGGGAGACACAGACTCTGAAGCAGCTCCAGGCTCCGAGCTGTCAGCACAGAGCCCGACGCAGGGCTCGAACTCACAAACTCTGAGATCATGACCCTAGCTGAAGTCAGACGCTTAACTGACTGAGCCACCCAGGGGCCCCGTGATCTTGCTTTCTGTTTACACTTGCTTTTCAGAATTCTTGTAGCTCTTTTCTAGATTCTCTTTTCCCTGCATACTTTGGAATCTGAATGCTTAGCTCCCCCCCAAAATCTAGTCGGTATTTTTGTTGGGAATTTTCAAAAGCATAAATGTGCAGAAGAGAGAGAGAGCCAGAGACAAGACAGAGAGGGTAAAATTTGGGCAAAATTTTGTAAGCTGGAAAGCAGATATACGCTAATAACTAAGGCTGCACGAACAGGAAACATTAATCCTAAACTAAAAAAGTGGGCAAAGCCAAGGAACAGCCCAGCTTACACAGTGGATCCTCCAGAGGCTCAGGATTGGGGGACAAATAACCTCCAAGTGCAAGGTCAAGGCTGCACCGGGAGAAGTGCTTCTTCAGCACTTACATACCATCCGCCCTTTTTCCCTGCAAAAAATACCCTGAGAAGAGGGTAAAGCAGAGATTTGCTTCGTGGGTCAAACCAGGCACAACTGAGTATGAGAATGAGCTAACGTAGTTTTAAAATACATGGATAACTCTCTTCCACACACTTTCCCCCCAGACTTTTCCAGCAAAGCCCTCACCTGGTTCTACCAGAGTGATTGTTGGCAAGGATGCTAAAGGCCAGTGGAGCCTGAAGCTCACACAATTTGGAGACCCTCACTATGGACCGAATGCTGTATCAGTTAAAATTCAGGCCATGGCCGTAATCCTCAGCGCGATGGTGTTTGAAGGCGGAGCCTTTGGGAGGTGGCTGGGATCATTTTAGTCCTGGAAGGTGAGACTCTTGTGATGGAATCAGCTCTCTCTCTCTTTCTCTCTCTGCTCCCTGTGAGGACACAGTGTGAAGGTCACTGCTGCAGGCTAGGATCCGGGGCTTCCTCACCTCCAGAACTGTGAGCAATACATGTTTGTTTTTTAAGCCACCCATCCATGCTATTTGTTACAGTAGCCTAACCCAACCAAGATACCTGTCTTCAAGAACAAAAAAATAGAATTCAAGATTATAAACTTTCAAAAGCAGGGGACCATGCGGACACATTGCTCACGCCCCGTGGAGGCCTGGAAGGGGCCCCACACGCCCAGAGGCTATGCCTCATGAGTCCCCTCAGTCTCTCCCTCTGCACCACGGGGTGCTGGGGCTGTTCCTCCCGATGACCCTCCTCTTCCTCCTCACCATGGCTCTCCACCTCTACCCAAGGGTTTTCATTGCACTCGCTCATTTAAGCCCAATCGAATTTAGCTTAGGGTTTGGTTAAATAGGCCAGACATTATTTTACTAACTGAATTTTGTTACTTGCATGTTTTTAATTTCTGTATCATCAGAAAAACTCAAATAAAATTTTGAGCAACGACTTCTCCACAACATTCTAGATGGGACCTGTGATGGTTACTTTTTTAAAAAATGTTTATGTATTTATTTTGAAAGAGAGAGAGAGCTTCTGTCAGTGAGAGCAGGGGAGAGGCAGAGAGAGAGAGAGAGAGAGAGAGAGAATCCCAAGCAAGCTCCTCACTGTCACTGCAGAGCTCATCATGGAGCTCGAACTCATGAACCATGAGATCATGACCTGAGCCAAAATCAAGAGTCAGAGGCTTAACTGGCTGAGCCACCAGGTGCCCCTGTGATAGTTACTTTTAATTTCTTTTTAAAAATTTTTTATGTTTTATTTATTATTGAGACAGAGAGAAACAGCGCATGAATGGGGGAGGGTCAGAAAGAGAGGGAGACACAGAATCGGAAGCAGGCTCCCAGCTCTGAGCTGTCAGCACAGAGCCCGATGCGGGGCTCGAACTCACAAACCGCTAGATCATGACCTGAGCTGAAGTTGGCCACTTAACCAACTGAGCCCCCCAGTCACCCCAGTTACTTTTAATTTCTTAACTAAATCTAGGTGCTGAAGGAAACGTTCTCATATAAAACTACATTAATGTCTTCTGAATAAAAAGGACACTTGGGTAAATATATATGAGGAAGGACTATTCTAATAAAAACCAAAGTAACCATAATTCTTTCTTAGGCATCAATCAGTCCTTCCTAAAAATATTCATTCAGAATTGCCTTTTAATAACTAGTAACTTTTAATAACTTTCCCCATAATATATTTTGCTCTGCCAAAATTTCAGGATGACTATTTGAATACTATTTAGTTCTCTCTGACTTCATTTTATAGAAGCTTACAAACCTCTGATCTAATTGCGTATTGCTATCTTTGTGTAGGTTGATAAATTACTGAGGTGAAGGAAATTCATAAATCGTTCACTTGTTTAAATTTCATGCACCTCTCATTTTAATGGGAGATTTGTGTACACATATGTGATACACATTAAAATTGGATTTTTAAAAAAGTCTGTAGTAACAAGAACCATTTCTGTCCTGAGGAGTTTTACATGTATCATCTCATCTAATCTTTTCTACAACCCTATGCATCTAATTATTACATTCATTTAACAGATGAGGACCAAGAGACGCAGACAACGTGAATATATATACTCCAAGATCCACATAGCAGTGGAGAACGAATTCCATCAGATCTTCTGATTCCACATTGAGTCCTTTTCACGACCCCACGCTATTGCGATCGTTGTGCTTGAACCGTGAGACTTCGTCAGCTACCAGGGAACCAAGGGATGGTCCACTGGATTAGCAGAGCCCTTCAATGATGGACTGTCATAAAAGAATGGAGCCACGTCGTATGAAAACTGGTGAGCAAGGCATCACTGGGGAGTTGTTTTTTGAGTTCTTCCTTCTCTGTAATGTTACAGTGGTATCAAACTAGCAAGAATGCATCTAAAATAGTATATAGTTTAAATACTACTCCTATATTTTAATTTTCTTTAGCTCACCGTACATACATGAACTATTTATATATTAACGTTTCATTGAGTTTAACGTTTTTTTGCACATATGCCTGTTCCTATATATATTCCTGGATGTTCTATCCTGGGCCGGCTAATTGGGCTATTTTCACAATGATTCTCTTTAGCCATATGGGCCCCGAATGTGGAGCTAGTAATAAAGCCGTATAAAGGGATTTGTCAGGGAAGATGGATACAGAGCATCTAGCTCTGGGCCACACACAGAGAAGTCTCTGGGAGATAATGATAATGCCTTTCACCGCATTAGCAATTTAGCCAGTATGCCGGGCACTACTCATTTGATGGTGGGAATATTTCACACCAGTATGTGCAAGGGTCAAAGCTGGGCACAGCTCGCTGAAGTATCATCGATATTTGAGGGTATTTGCTCTCCCAAGCTAGAAATGACAAATAATGCGTTGTATAATTATGCAACTTCTAATTGAGTAATGAACTCATACAGGATATTGTCCAGCAATGCTCACTTCCGAGAGCCAGTGTGTGAGCACATCTTTATCCAAAGCTCCACATATTTTTGGCCTTGCAATTTAATAAATACCTTTGTTGTTGGAATATCAAACTGACGGAGGATTTTAATAAAATGAGATGCTTAATCATAGTTTTTTCCTTTGAGCAATAAGTATTTTCCTCGACAAGCTTATGTGAGTCTTAATTTAAAGTGTGCATTGGAGCTTTTGGGGAAATAAAGTGAAGAGAAATTATAGAGGGAGATACCATCCTATTGCTGGTTAATAATCTAATTATCTCCACTCTTGATAAAAGTATATTCGGATAGTGGATTCTCTGCAAGTGAATTCTGAGTTCTCTGTGTTACATTTCATTCACTTACAAGAAAGCAGACAGTGTCCTGTTGGGTAAAGTAGCAGGTGAGGAAAGAGTAACACGCTCTCACCTTGGTCACCTGCTTTAGTGACTTAGTTAAAACGCACTTAGAACATCTGTTAGTGGTACAATTTCACTTATCATTTCAACCATGGTAATCGTTATTTTAGATATTTATTTTTTAGAGACATCTTTTCTTGGCTACTTGACTCTTTCTGTTAACTATATTTTAAGCATCTTTCCTAAAATCGAGATTTCTTCTCTCCAGTACAGACACGTGTTACTTGACTTAGAGATGCTCTATAGTTTATCGTTGTTTGTTCTCCCTAGAACTACATTATTTTAGAGGTTTCAGAACTTCGTATTTGCTGTTATTTATATCCAAGAGGCACCAAACAAGAAACATCAAATACATGTAAAATTGAATTTCTTATAGTTAATATGTTAAGTCCTGAAGTGACGTAGCGCTAAAAATAGGAAGGCATAACAGACAAATGTTAATGATCACATTTTCCCTGAAATATTAATAGGCCTTTAATCTTGTCATTATCAAGAGCTTTGTGCCCTTTCTAGGGTGAATTAAGCCTGTTCTTTATCACAGGATTTGACTAAAACTTTAATTATTGATACAATACAACCCTTTTATAGCATAGTTCATTATTCAAGTCATACCTACTAATATATATTAAACACCCATTTTCCACTGGAACAGCGCAAGGTGCTTTGGGGACACAGATTAGAAGCCAAAGATGAAATGTCACAATATTTGGGCTTTTTGAGGTATCTAGATAGATAGCAGTCCAAAGATTATCCCTTGAAATATTATAATCACATATTGCAAAAATATGAAATGATATGAAGAGCTTATAACAATGTTGGAGACAGATTCACAAATAAATAATTCTAATGTTGTATAGTTTTTTTTTCAGCCAGTGATCTGCTCAGGTCACAAGGAATGACACTTAAGTAGGGTTCAGGAAGACATCACTGACCAAGCAATCCTATCTCTGCGTCTTAAGAGACTTTCTGTAAGCAGTGAAAGTTTGGAAGACTTTTGGGGAATGAGACCACATGAGCAAGTTAGATATCACATGTGTGCACGTGTGTGGATGTAGAATCTTAGTTGTTTGATGTAGGAGGGGGTGAAATGGTTACAGATGAGGCTGGAAAGCTGAGGATGATCTTACCTGTATTCATTGAATTTTACTAGGGTTTGTTGTGGTAACGACTTGCAATATTGGTCACTTAACCAACTACGAGTTGATGGTTTGATCGGGTAGTCTGCTAGATATTGAGACAAACCACCAGCATTGTTACAGAATGCAGAACATCACACTGCCATTTGAGTCAAAGATAGACACCAGAATATAAGATCTTGAGAGAGAAATAGATTTTCTAACCAAGTCTCCCCCTTGTGGGAGAGCACGGGTCCAGGACACACAGACTAAATGGGACCCAAAGAGAGGCCAGTTCCCCAGTCTATCACGAGGGGTCACAGTGAGAAGGCTTATGAATCTGTAAATCACCCCCTCTTCTACCTTACCGCCCCCCTCCCCATTCCTAGTATGTGGGCAGGCAGAATTCCTTAGGGAATGGGGGTGTTTTTTAAGTTGCTTTAACTTGAATTTCAAAGGGCATCTAGGGTACTATTAACACAACACCAGACTTGAAAGATCCTCTCAGTCAAGGTTAGTTTCCCCTTATCTCCAGCCCCAACCAGGCTGGGAGAAAAGAAAACTTACTTATCAGCTGGCAAACTAAAATGTAACCTCAAGGCACAAGCAAGCTGTGCGTTTGATGATCTAGGTTTTAGGGAAGGACACAGCAATTTAGTACATTGCATGTCAACCTGAAGTAGAGAACTGCAACGATTTTTATTCTTAAAATTTATTAAGCAATTAATCACATGCATACTATTAACATCAACTGTTTCCGTACATCACGACTAGGAATCGTATTTTAATGTCTTGTTTCCAGTCCTGGTTATAATGTCCTCAAAGCCAGCAGCCTTGTTTTATATCTATATCTTCGTGGTAAAGTTGCTCATAATGAGTCATACATCTTTAGAGATGGTGATGGTGATATCAGTGTGAGAGTCTTGTTTTGCCTTATTGATCATCTGAAGTGCTATAGTTGTTTTCCTGTTCATCTTAGACCTAGATTGGGATTATTTAAAAAACTTTTTTTAACATTTTATTTATTTTTGCGAGATAGAGGGTGAGCAGGGAGACACAGAATCCAAAGCAGGCTCCAGGCTCCGAGGTGTCAGCACAGAGCCCGACTCGGGGCTCAAACCCACGAGCCATGAGATGATGATGACCTGAGCCGAAGTCGGACGCTTAACTGACTGAGCCACCCAGGAGCTCCAGGATTATTTTAAACAAGAATTTATCCTTAAAATTAAGAGTATCTGGGACCCCTGTGAACTTAGCTTTCAGTCTAAGCTACAAGGCAGTGGAGGCACAGTGCAGCTGTATTTTAATAGCATAATGTGTTAAAAAAGATAGTTAGGAAAAGAGTGAGAAGGAACATTTTAATCTAATCATGAATGTCCTTAATCAGAGCCCTGCCTTCGGCAGGAGGTTAACATTGGGTAGACGGAACAGAACAACATTCAGACTCCACCTCATTAGAGAATAAAAGCAGTGGAAATGATGTCAGTGGCCAACTGTGGGGTGCAGGATGAGAAAGTTCAGGAAATGAAGCTGGGTGGAGGGCATACCAAGGAGGAAAAGGGCCCAAAGGGAGGCCCCTCGTCAGGACAAGAGCTAGCCTCCTGAAGAAAGTGCCTTGATTTCTTGATTTCGTTGCCTCCCAAATGTACTGATTGATTCACACTTCCGGTTTCATGAAATGGAGGTCAGAGAAGCTTCAAGAACATTTAACTGGGGATAGTTAAGGGATTAGTAATAATATTAAATAGGTTAAGAATTTTTGTTTTTTGTTTTCTTGGTCCATATGCATGCATGAATCTCTTATTTTTTAGCTTGGGAAGATACGTGACATTTAACTTCTTAATGTTTTAGGAATGTCATGATGGTGAAGAGAATTACTCATGAGTTTCCCTCAATGCACAGAGAGCTTTCTTATTTCTGCTTGGCCCGCCCCCTCTCCAAGAGTTCAAAGGTCACCTCTCATCTGGATCATTCTCTAATCCACCCAGAGAGTGTCAGTATTATATGCATGTGTCTGTTATAGTCCTGACAATGCAAGCCTAGAATTAGTAACCTAGTTTCCTTTTCCTATGAGGCCCGCTAGGGTGGGAATGATGTTAGTTGTTTTGACTTTCCAGGGGTTAGCGTGGTGCATAAATAAAGTAAGAAATTAAGAAACATAAGGAGAAAGAGTCAAGGTCTTGAGCAGAAAGAGGCCTTGAAGTCAGAGCCACAGTGGAATCATTTTATTTCACTGACTCTTGATTGTCTACCATTGGGATTCATAAATTGAAACTCAGCCTCCTTTTTTCAGGTCTGAGGGGAGGGTAACTCAAGTTTGGGCCCAGAAATTCAGGTCTTGTGGTGGGGATTAGTGGAGAGAGAGACTTTGCTGTGACAGGAGTTGTAAAAGGAATGGGTTTAGGCATTGGGAGAAGTGCACCCCTTATTTGAACATGTTCCCCCCTTGTTTTTTTCCTCAGATGACTCCATCTGGTTTCTCTGTCCTCTGACAGAAGACTGGTCTTAATGGTCATGATCACAGCCCAAGGCAGTATGTTGCAAAATAGATGTTGGTTCAATTATGAATAAAGAATAAGAATCACAAATAGCAAATAAAACTAAACATTTGGTAAAACAAAGAAAACAAATTTTAAATAATAACTGATAACACTTCAGTATGTAAGGGAATTGGGACAGCCTTAGAGGTATTTCTGTAATATAATTTTCCTATGATTTCTCCAACAAAAGCAGAATAGTTCAATTATTTGCCCATGTAACCATCTTTGGCTCCCTTTGCACTAACAAGTAGAATGAATGTTTGTACGATCTTTTAAGGCTTAAATGAGATTTTCTCAAAACCAACAGTAAGCTCTGGTCACAATTAGCTTTCCTTCTTCTCACTAGTTTCTAGGGCTGTAGGCAAATTACTTTTGAATCCAGGTTACATCTCACATAGAACATTGAATATGTACTCAAAAAAAAAAAGATATAATCTCTGGGTGAACTGCTTCTTTGCGGTGGTAAACTAAGTTATCCGTTCTGTTAAGCAAGCCCTCAGGGATTCAGACTTATCAGACGCAATTATACGTTATTCTAGGAAAGACAAAGTTGTATTGACAGAAAGCATAAACAGTGATTTCTGGAACTGGGAGCAAAAGGGTGTGAAGGGATTCTGGAGGTGATGGCAAAGCCCCGTGTCATGTGATTGTAGTTATATGACTCTACACATTTGAAAATTTCATTAGATTGTACATTTAAAATTAGTCATTTTGGGGGCGCCCGGGTGGTTAAGTCGGTTAAGCATCTGGCTCTTGATCTCAGCTCAGGTCATGATCTCACGGTTCATGGGATTGAGCCCCATGTCTCCCTCTGTGCTGACAGCGTGGAGCCTGCTTGGGATTCCCTCTCTCCCTCACTCTCTCCCTCTCTCTCTCAAAATAAATAAACATTAAAATGAGTCCTTTTTATGGCAGGTCAATTCTACTTCAATAAAGCCAGTAAACTCTATTGACCAAGCAGGGTACATTATAACTTGTGATTCTTCTAATTCATCATTGGAGTGTTCTTGTTTCAGAGTTATGTCCTGTAGAAATTTAGAAAACCCAAGTGTTTCTCACTCTACTGCAGGCAATACTATGGGTTAAAACAATTGGGCTAAAGTAAAATCAGGTTATGGAGTAAACAATTAAAGATGGGAGGCAGGGAGGAAAAGTAGGGAATGGAAATTACTATAGTCCCTGCCTCACTTTATGGAATAAGAATTGAGGGCGTTACTAGTGCATTACCCTGTGAGGTTACTGATTTCCAAAGCTTTGCTTTTGGTATTGATTAACGCATTCTTATTCAGTCATATTGTGTGTGTGTGTGTGTGTGTGTGTGTGTGTATTCACTCAAGCATTTTGTTGTGGAAAAAACATCAAAACTAGTGTCCTAGTTTCATCACTTAGGAGCTGTGTGGCCTTTTATTTCTGAGCCTTTTCCAAAAAGTGGAATTAAAAACAAAATCCAAATACCCAATATTGTGACGGGTTCAAACGATAGTGTTACTTTTACTATCAATGGAATAATGAAGTGACCCAAACCGTATGAGGGTTGACATCTTTGGTGTGAAGGTAGTTGCTGAAGAGTTTGTGTGTTCTTTCACACAAACAGCCTCATAGGAACAGGTGTGAGTTTTAGCATGTGGCGACATTGACACTCTTTGTCTGTCTTCTTGTCCTCGAAGCTGGTGACACATTTTAATAATCTGCTTAATGACTTCAGGTGTTGATTTCTATGAAGTTATACCTTTGCCACGCTCATCCTCTTAAAATAGACAATTAGCACCATAAAAGGTTATTAAAGAATGTGCCAGTTTTGAAATCACATTAACAGAATCACCAACAGAAAACTCTCTATTTCTCAGAGTTAATACTTCAGTTTGCAGAATAAATTCAAGCATAGAATAAGTATAAACATGAAACATATATATCTTTCTATTTCCCAATCTAGTATTGCAATACATTTTGCCCCACCCTCCTTCCTTTTTAAGTGGGCCATGTTTCAGGTAACTTACTGAAATTATGGTTTTTCATTTTTGTCCTTCTTGCTCTATAACGAATTCCTTTCCTCACATGACTTTCTGGTGGATAAAGGCATACTCGACCCATGAGCCCCAATACTCCTGGAACATCCTTCATGAAACTTTTTCTGCTGTGAGTGATCTTCATAAATCTGCTTGACTCTTTACTTCTATGTTTATTTATACCTCATATACAGCCTTTATTGTTTGTGTTTAGTGTTTACTGGGTAAACATTGCCTCCTGATCTGTAGGTAACATTTATGACAGCTTACGTTTTGCTGGGCACTTTACGTGAATTACCCAGTGAGTTCTCTGTATGACCCAGTGACGTAGATAGCAGTGTTTCCTTGATTTTATCAATAAGGAAATCGAAGGAAATAGATGTCACCTATTTGGTTAGTGTCTTACAGCTAGTAAATAAGAAAAGAAGATTCAGGGGCGTCTGGGTGGCTTAGTCGGTTGAGCACCCGGCTTCGGCTCAGGTCATGATCTCGCAGTTCGTGGGTTCGAGCCCTGCATCGGGCTCTGTGCTGACAGCTAGCTCAAAGCCTGGAGCCTGTCTTCAGATTCTGTGTCTCCCTCTCTCTCTGACCCTCCCCTGCTCACACAGTCTTTCTCAATCTCTCAAAAGGAAATAAAACATTTAAAAAAAAAAAGAAAAGAAGATTCAAAGAATCAAAAGGATAGCCCTTTAACATGTGTGTTTGTTTAAATGTCTGTGCCTTTAGGTTGACTTTAATCACCTGGGGGCAAGAGATGCTTCATCCTTATGTCTCGAGGGCTTAGCCCAAGACTTCACCCATAATAAACTCTTGATAAGTATTTGTTGAATGACTGAATGGAAATACATATTATGACAACCAAAATTTATTACTTTTAATAAGGGGAGAATAAGTATGTGCAGCAAATCAACAATGGAAGAATTACATTAACAGGAAAGGAAATTAGAGACTTTCAAAAAAAAGTACAATGAAAAGTAAAGGTAAACCACGTTCAGTCTGATCAGATATTTTTAAAAAAATCAATTTTCAATTTATGCTTACCTATTGGAAGTCAGACAACGCTAGAAGCCATCCTCTCTCAAATGCCTGGCTTTGTACTCCAACCAAGTGGTTAAGAACACGGAATCTGAAGTCAGGTTGACCAGCTGTACATCCCAGCTCTCCAGCTTGTTAGTAACATCTCTGGGCCTCAATGTCCTCAGCTGTAGAATGGGGTGGCGATAGTGCTTTCTTCAGAGATTGTGAGGATTCAGTGAGTTGAGATTAATAATTTTCATAATATTGATGGGCACAGAGTATGTTACATAAATGCTTGTTTAACAAACAATTCTTGCGTTTTCGGGAGAGACAAGCTGGGATGCCGTATTTGCTGACTGCTGATGTTCCAGGGGTCTCCCCCCAGCTTAAGGCAGGCACCATTAGCTCTCTTCTGTAGATGATGGAACCACGGGGCAAGAAGCCTTTAGTTCACCCAGGATCCACGCTCAGTCGTCGAACTAATGTGACTCCCAACCCTGTCTGTTAACACAACACCCTCCCTCAACTGGCTGTAAGCTTCTTGAAATTGGAAACCTGGACGCTGAGTTTTGATCTATACTCATTAATAATCATTGAAGGAACACATACAGACTGAGTACCTAAAACAAATTTCTGTCCTTCAGGAATGTATTTGGATAAAGAAGATACTTCAGAAAAGCTAGAGATATACATAAATTTGACATAAATGCCAACTGAATTAGAATGAAGAAGGGCTTGTAGGAGTTCAAAGACTTTCCCTTGCCTGCTTATTGAATACTTGGTAGTTTTCTTTAAAAGGTAACTCATTTAAATCTCTATGTTCTTCTTTCCATCTCTGAGATAATGCAATTTGCTGAATGGACTTCCTTTTGTTATGGTTTTCTAAGATGGTGTTCATTGGTTTACAACATTTTCAATGCTTCTTACTCTGCATAGATAAACATAGTATTGGTATGGCCTTAAATACATCCACTTTTCGTTTTGTACTCCTTTGAAAAATATTCAGTGATATGAGACTCCAGCAGGCTATGTGACACAAGGTGTGAGACAGAAGTCCCTTTTGTCTTCTGAGTGTTAGAAGCCATGCTGCATATGAAGCAATCTGTTATCAATTAGCAGAGGACAGTTAAGGAGGAGGATGAGATTCTGGTGACAGAGGACAAAGTCAACACGTCTCGATTTGAGCAACTGTACTGAAGGGAGAGCTGAATACACGGGGCAAAAACAGTGACAGATTCGATGGGTCATGTCTCCTTGAACAAGGACACAGAGGGCACAACATTGGCAGGGGACACACCCAGGGATGGAGCAGCTTGTCCAGGGCTCTTCCTGCCTGATCATCCTTGGACTTGGAAGGTAAGGAGCTCATTGTTTGCATATATGTCAAAAGCAACACAAGTTCAGGATTTGAGAACCAAAGGGGCATTATAGAGCCTCATGCCTCTGAAGAAAACTGTGGACCCCAAGAGGTTACCTGATGCTTTCAGTCTTACACTTAGGTAAAGCCAGATCTAGAGCTGAGATGTGAAATAGGGTCTTAATGATTAAAATCATGCATTTATTCTAGATTCTGCACTGGCTCTAGTAAACATTATGCCAAGCATAGGGGTATTGTTTCTTTCTCCATTTATCACCAATTTACCTCAGCTGCTGTCCACCCTCCTATCACTCCCCCCCCCCATTTCCTGTTCCCGCATTGTCTTTAGCGGAAAATGGCAGTATTAATTAAAGATGGACATACTGGTTGAGAGGTAGTACTGGAAATTTACTGTAAGTTTTTGGAGACTAAATGCTTTCCCCACCCCCGACCGTACACCATAAATGGGGCTCTGATTTGAAATGACAAGGTGTGGACTTGTGATTTTAGAGACACAAGGGCCAACACTGTCATCCGCAGGCATGGGGAAGGTAGGAAATACACCCGATTCACTGTGTGATTCAGCAGAGAAGACTTCCCACCAGGTGTTGCTAGTGTGTTACCTTTGCTCCTGCTGCTCCTTATAAAATGCAAGAGGACAGGAACACGTAAAGGAAGGACTTTCAACGCAACAAAATCGTGACTTGCTGGCTTGGAAGGCTCCCAGCTCTCCAGATGCCAAACAAGGCTAAAATTAAAAAATGGCTTCTGAGCAAATACCCAATCCAGAGCCTTGTCAGGAAAGCCTGGTGCAAAGATGAGGGTGAGAAAGTCGCTGTGAAATGCTTAGTTAAACCTTGAAAAGGTCGGCCTCTGTCAGACCCAGGGTCCTGTGAGGCGACGCGGGGTGTGCCCTGCTGTCCTCTCCATCAGACAGTGGACTTCTTTGCAGAAGAAGGTGGTCAGCAGAAGCCCGAGGGCTTATTTTTCATGCTGTCTGGGTGAAGTGTCGCAAAATTCAGTGACTTGGTTCCTAGCAAGGGTGTTAGTCAAGTTGTTAAATTGTGCAGACTTCTCGGCAGACCTGGAATGGATCCCCTCTGTCAGAGCAGAGATAAGACAGAGCCCGAAAGGAACGAGACCCTGCTCTTCTCATTCTGTAAATGGTATGCCCACATTTTCCTTTTCTTCCTCCCAGCAGACTCAGGGGAACACAGCTATGTGGCCCCCCTTCAAAAGCCAGCACCTTATATTTGTTCTTTGTTGTGGCCAAATATCCTCATGCCTGGTGTCACGTGGACCCCTATCTTTGTCATTCTCACTGATGCTTTTTAGTGAGCAAGGGAAGTCTTTTCCTTGGGAAAATTTTTACTTTCAGACTCTGTGGAGAATGAGGTAGAGAAAGAAAGAAACAGAAGTATTGTGGGCAGTTACAAAGATCCTTGAGTTTTACACATTCCTAAGTGCCTGATACCCATAAGCCCCGAAGAAGCATGTCTTAATGAGCATTCTGGGACTCACACAACCTCTGTGGGCAAGTTCGGGGTTAAAGTTTAAAAAGTTTACTTTTCGTAACATGGGTTGGAGTTTTCATAGTGTATTTACTTTTTTAAAAGTTAAAAACACTAGGTATTTGTCCAAAGGATATGAAAATGCTGATTCGAAGGAGCACATGCACCCCAATGTTTATAGCAGCCCTATAGACAATAGCCAAATTATGGAAAGAGCTAAATGTCCACCGACTGATGAATGGATAAAGAAGAGGTGGTGTTATATACAATGGAATACTACTTGGAGATCAAAAAGAATGGAATCTTGCCATTTGCAACAATGTGGATGTGCAATGTAGAATGCATTATGCAAAGTGAAGTAAGTCAGAGAAAGACAAATATTATATGATTTCACTCATATGTGGTATTTAAAAAGTGCAACAGATGAACATAAGGGAAAGAAAGGAAAAATAAGATAAAAACAGAGAGGGAGGAAAACCATAAGAAACTCTTATATACAGAGAACAAACTGAGGGTTTCTAGTGGGAAGTGGATGGGTAGGGATGGGCTAAATGGGTGACAGGCATTAAGGAGGGCACTTGTTGGGATGAGTACTGGGTGTCATATGTGAGAGATGAATCATTGTGTTCTACTCCTGAAGCCAAGACTACACTGTATGTTAACTAACTTGAATTTAACTTTAAAAAATTAAAAAAATAAAAGTTAAAAACAGCACGTATATATAACCTGGTTTATATATATATGCACATATACTTAAAATAAACTCTTCTCAAGTGTACTATAAAGCATTTATAAAAAATTGTGTCTGACTCATTAAGCAGGTATTAACAAACAAATACCAAATAAAGTAACTGGTACTATAACATTCTCTGAGCCCAATGCAATTTTATTAGAAATAAATACAAGATCACCAAAAGAAGTCCTCCCAATTTTATAAATGTGAGAATTGTCCTCAATAATATAGACCTACATTCCACAAAACTGAACCAATGGCTAACACTGCTCAGGACCCACTCTACCAAAGTAGAGACAGACACCAAGTCCCTCATATGGCCTCATTCCCTTGAGGGCCACCAGCTACCTGGCAGCAGATGGACTCCACGGGCCCATTTCCGTTATAGTGGGTCTTATATAGCTACTTTCAACATGGATTTGACTTCCATGTCTGCTATATTTCTTCCAGGACCACCACTATAATAAACTTATTAAATGTCTTATTCCCTTTCATAGTATTCCATACAACATTATTTTTTCCCCAGTACATTATTTCTGACTAAGTATCTCTCTTTCTTTGTTTTTTTAACAGCAAAATACAGAAGGTACCACACTTGACCATGGCATTCATTCATGATATGCACCCAGTTATTAGATGCAGCTGGCTCATGACAATTCAGTTACAGCATCAACTGGGAGAAGATACCTTGTGAGTGTAGGCTATTGTCCTATGTATATGCACTCAAAGATCAATGAAGAAACAATGCTGTCTCCTCTATAGCCAGAACATTGGATTGAGAACCCAGTGGCAAAAGAAGCGACAGCATGTCTCACTCTCACCCCTAAGGCCCATTTGCAAAATATTTGTTATCCATCACCATGAATTTAGACTCTGCTCTGTCAGAAGTCTAGGGCCTAAGGGAGAGATGATTCATCACAGGATATAACAATGTTTCCACTGAGACCGTGGATCTACCATTTTGGTTTCTTCATGCCATTGATCCAATAGCCCCAAATATTCTATTAGCTGGGCTTGTTTATCCTGACAACCATGAGGAGATAGCACTGCTGCTGGCAATGTGAGTGAGGATGAATGTATTAGAATTTTAGATAAACATTTGGGGTACCTCATTTCAATGTCATGTCCAGTGGTAAAAATTCATGGGAAACTTCAGCAGTCCATTAAAGACAAGACCATGAGGGGCTCAGACCTGGTGGGAATAAAGATTTACATCCCCCGTCTCAACCCTTAACACAAATAAAGAACCCATCCAGCCAAGTTGCTGACTGAGGCAATGGAAATATAAAATGGGTGGGAGAAGAATGCTTTCTAAATATCAATCACAACCTCTTGATTAATTGCAG
>CM053574.1:129066502-129185071 GCA_028646485.1 Cryptoprocta ferox | reverse complement strand
TGTGTGGAGCACAGAACAGAAGTGGCATTTGCCTTAGACAATGATTTCTGATGACAAATTCTTTGGTATGTAAAAATTTCCCAGAACATAGATTGGCAGAAGACTCATGCATAATCTTTATCAATAGTGATTGATGTAGGTGACTTAGATGCTTATCATATGGGGAAAGAAGGTATCTTCAGCATTCAAATACAAGACAATGTTTTTAGCACAGCAAAGGCAAAAGTTAGTTCTTTGTGAGCAGGGGTCAATAGCCTGTTTTCTTGAGAGAAAGAAAAACAGGTTTCTTAGGAAAGCAATATTTGCTCCCATAAACACAAAAGAAGAAATTCCTATAATAAGTTCCTTCACAAGGTGCAATCAGCATATTTTAGGGCCAGAGTAAGGGGACAAGTCACTCCCGATACCAATTAACAAGGTGCCTTGGGGGTCGGTGCTCAAGCAAAAACAATTGAGTGGGGGTGGATATCGGTCACCATCTGATGGAAAGAGGCCTTGCAAACTTGCCTTACCTCACAAGGAGTTTTTCTCAACTTAGTGAGTTCTGAAATGGCTCTCAACACTACCCCTATTTTCATTTTGCTTTCTTAAGCATGTGTTTATAAAAGTTAAACAATTTCCTTTCCCCTTTTCACAGCATGAATGAAAGGGGTGCTGATGGTGGTAGGCCATTAAGTCGTCAGGTTATAGGAGAGTAAGGTGGGATTATGACTTATGACTGACCCCGAAGGGTGTTATCTAGAGATATGTACAGTGATTAGTGGACTATGGTCCCCCTTTTAAGGGAGTGAGAGTGTAACAAGAATGTTTGAAAGGACAGGTGTCCATGGAAGAGAATGTACGGGTGTGGAGGCTCTCGGCGCACCTTCTAGTGAGACTTTGCAGAAACTTGAAGGTAGAGAGCTTCCCTCACAGATAGGGTTCTGAAAATGAATTAAATCCTTCCAGTTAGATAAACATATAAGATCTGGAAGGTGGAAGTTAGGTGGCAACTATACTGTTTATATAATTATAAAACTGTAATGCTTTAGAAAGCCAAGTCAGGAAAGTCATACTTTCTTCCATGAACAGTCAAGACCACTATATCAGCATTTTCAAATATCTTATCAGTACCCAACAGTCTATGTTAACTAATTTTACGCTGAAAATAGTTGAGGCGGTTTCATTTCCTTTAATGGAACTTTACTGGCACAATTTTGAATGAAGAAATGTTAGAGAGATTCCCGTTAAAATAAGAAAAGAGACAAAATGGTCATGCTTACCGTTTCCACTCATTATGAAGAGTGGAATGAGACAAGAAAAAGAAATAGCGTTTTTAAGAATTGGAGAAGATGAAATAAAGCTCATATACTGTTGATAGATAACTGGCAGGAAATACCTGCTCTTGATCATGACAATGTCTTCTCCTAGGAATATCCCCTGAGATAGTCTCACTCATGCTCATGGATCCTAATGTTCATAACATTATTGTTGGCAATAACACAGAGTTCATTTTATTTTATTTTTTAAAACTTTTTTTAAAGTTTATCTTTTATTTATTTTGAGAGGGAGAGAAAGCAAACAAGTGGGGAAGGGGCAGAGAAAGAGGTAGAGAGGATCCCAAGCAGGTTCTGCATTGTCAGCATGGAGCCTGATGAGGGGCTCAAACTTACTAACTGGGAGATCATGACCTGAGCCGAAATCAAGTTGGACGCTTAACTGACTGAGCCCCACACACGCCCCACACAGAGTTGATTTTAAAATTCATAGATATCACTGAGTTGAGAATTCTAATCTCTTTTTTACCTATTAATATATTGGACAAAATATTTCACCAATGCGTATATTTTATGACTGTACATTTTGCAAAGGCAGATCATTCTATTTTTGTTTGGGCATCTCTACCACTGGAGAAAAGAGGTACATCTTTGTTTTTAATACAGAGTATAAACTCTCAAACTTCAAATAATTGGTACTAGTTCCAGCCCCACAAACTCTTCAGATTCACAGATTTGGTCCCTCATCTACATTTTAATAGTGCTATAACCGTTTGCATTTTTCTCTTTCTGGCTAAACCTAGTCCTGCATTTATATAGCAGAGTTGGAGATTATCTTGAATTCTGACTATTGATCTCCATTTAATATGTTCATGTGTCTTTTTTTCATCTTAACATTTGTGCTAAGAACATAACATGACATTTTTGGTGTGTACTTGATAGTTCAAAAATAGAGCATTGATCACATATTTTATTCTGGGTAATACATTTCTATTAATTTATTCTTATTAATGAAGATTAGGGTTGAGTAGCCTACAGTAGTCACGTTGCATTGTTGACTCTATATTCCATTTATATCTTCCCTAACACCATTCTGCTAGAGGACCTAGCTGAAATAGCCAATAAACATTAAAATCACCACTTCCATCTGTGAGAGGAGAATAAATCTCACTGTTTAAACTTGGCATCTCATGTTCTTAGGGGGGATTTTTCCCTTCTACACTCTCCTATCTCTGTAAACACCAAAGAGCCACATAATCTCAATATCTCACACTATAATTTCCCAGCCCACTAACTGCCCTCCTCAGACTCTGATTTATACTCTTTAAAAAAATGTTTATTTATTTTTGAGAGAGAGAGAGAGAGAGAGAGTGTGTGTGTGTGTGTGTGTGTGTGTGTGTGTGTGCCTGAGTGGGGGAGGGGCAGAAAGAGGCAGGCAGAGGATCTGTGGGCTCTGTGCTGTCAGTGCAGAGCCCCCTGCAGGGCTCAAACTTACAAACTGTGAGATCATTACCTGAGCTGAAGTCTTCCCTATACTGAGTCATCCACAGGTGCCCCACGATTTACACTCTTTTATCCCGCTGGAGAGGGACCCCCACTAACTCATTTGGCTGTGGCTCTAATGACCTGTCTCTTCTTTGCCAGTGTTCTTCTCCATGTGGGCAGAAGTATGACCTGTATTGAAGACCTGTCAGGATCTTTGTTAATACCACCGGGAGGGCATGAAACTAGGAAATTTTACCCATCTGACTGATATACCTCAACACCTCAATCAGCCATGTAGGATAGAAAACCGTCCCCAGGCACACCGCTTGTGGTCTGGTGGGCATTGCCATCTTTCTTCCCCATCTTCCTTCCCCATGAAAGACTCTTGCTTTCCAATGGCAGAATAAAGCTCTATGGATATCTTAGTGCTCTGGAGTGAATCACCTTCCTCCTGAGTTCCTGTCTTTTCTGTGCACCTAGTTACTTTTCCTTTTTATGTCCATTCCCATTGCTATCTTAACTCAGCCTGTACAACTACAAAAGCCTCTTCAAATAGATATTAATTTTTTCCTTGGTTAGGTCATAAGCTAGTATATTTTCACAATTTCATTATGAGAGCCTTCCATCATTCTTGAGCCATTTTCCCTTTTAAAGTCTCCTGCTCTTGAAACATGCATACATTTGCTCTTCAAAGTTTAGAAAGACCCTGAATCTTTTAATTTATTTGATTCAGCCCAAATTGCTGGTGATACAAAAATCAATGATACACTGTGTCTTTGAAGATTCATGACCGTTAAATTAGACAGGCAACATAACACAGCACCTTACAATATAAATTGGTATGGGCTCTACTGGACGGTCTCAGCAAGTAAGTGAGCGTACAGAGGAAAGAACAAGGCACCCCGAGGAGATTTTGAAAAGTGAGTAGGAGTTTGCCAAATACAACGGAGCTGGTGGAGCATTTCTGACAAATGGGCAGCATAAAATCCTGCTCCATGAAAGAATGTTTGTGTCCAGAGAGCAGGAAAGACATTGTTATGGCTGGAGGATGGTGTATGGTAGGGGAGTGATTAGAAAGTACAGAAGGAGCAAGATTACAGAGAATGTCGGTTTTCCTCTAGAACATGAACCTCGAGAGGAAATAAGGATCCACAGAAGACTCTTCAACAAAGGGAGACACCTGGGCGGCTCAGTCTGTTAAGTGTCTGACTCTTGATTTCAGCTCATGTCACGATCTCACGGGTTCACGGGACCAAACCCCACATCGGTTGTCAGGACAGAGGCTGTTGGGGATTCTCTCTCTCTCCCTTTCTCTTTGCCCCACCCCCATGTGTGTGAGCATGCTCTCTCTCTCTCTCTCTCTCTTTCTCTCTCTCTCTCTCTCTCTCTCTTAAAAATAAATAAATAAACAGATGTTGGTGAGGATGTGGAGTAAGGGGAAACTTTTGCACTGTTGGTGGGAATGCAAACTGGTGAAGCCACTCTGGAAAACAGTATGGAGGTTCCTCGAAAAATTAAAAATAGAACTACCCTATGACATAGCAATTGCACCACTAGGTATTTATCCAAAGGATACAAAAATGCTGATTTGAAGGAGCACATGCACCCCAATGTTTATAGCAGCACTATTGACAATAACCAAATTTAAAAGAACCTTTTATGTTTATTTATTTACTTTTTGAGAGAGAGAGAGAGAGAGAGAGAGAGAGAGAGTAAGCTAGGGGGGCATAGAGAGAAGAGAGAGAGAATCCCAAGCAGACTCCCCACCATCAGTGCAGAGCTGGATGCAGGGCTCAAACTCACGAACTGTGAGCTCATGACCGGAGCCAAAAACAAGAGTCTGAGGATTAACCGACTGAGCCATCCAGGCACCCTCAACAATAGCCAAATTATGGAAAGAGCCCAAATGTCCATCAACTGATGAACAGATAAAGAAGATGTGGTATATATGTACAATGGAATGCTACCTGGTGGTCAGAAAGAATGAAATTTTGCCATTTGCCTCAATGTGGATGGAACTAGAGTGTATTATACTAAGTGAAATAAATCAGCAAAAATATGCGGAATTTAAGAAATTCAACAGATAAACATAGGGGAAGGGACGGAGAAATAAGATAAAAACAGAGGAAGGCAAATCATAAGAGCCTCTTTAATACAGAAAACAAACTCAGAGTTGCTGGAGGGGAAGTGGGGAGGGATGGGTTAAATGGGTGATAAGCATTAAGGAAAGCCCCTGTTGGGATGAGCTCTGGGTATTATATGTGAGTGATAAATCACCGGGTTCTACTCCTGAAACCAATATTACACAATTACCAATTTAGTATGTTAACTAAATTGAATTTAAATACATTTAAAATTTTTTAAGGTAAATACATTACAAAAAGAAGAATCTTCAATAAAGAAATGATAAACTATGTTTTTGTGCGAAAAAATTCTCTAAGATCTTACAATTTGTTTGGAAGAATTCTAATATTTTATCTTTATAGGATATGTGGGTTGAAACAACTCTTCTTGGAAAGCAGCTAACCTCATTGCCGTGGTTGTTGGGCAATATTGACGTATGATGGGAATCCCAGTTTACATGGTTAATTGTGTTCTAGGCAGTTATCATCCCTGATTCTACGTGAGTACTCCCCATGGCAGGATCCATTTTCCAAGGTCAGCCATGAAGAGCAGTTTAGTGGACAGCAACTGAAATTGCATATTGAAGCTTATTTGGGGATGGATGGAAGTGTTGAATCACTATATGTATACCTAAAACTAGTATAACACTGTATGTTAACCAACTGGAATTAAAATAAAAGGTTTTTTAATTTTTTATGTCTTTATTTTATTTTGAGAGAGAGACAGAGTACGAGCATGGGAAGGGGCAGAGAGAGAGGGAGGCACAGAATCCGAAGGAGGCTCCAGGCTCTGAGGGGTCAAGCACAGAGCCTGATGCAGGGCTCAAACCCATGAACTGTCAGATCACGATCTGAGCCAAAGTTGGATGCTTAACACCTTCCGGAATCTTTAAACTTGCATTTGAACCTTACAATTAGTTCCTGAATTTAGACAATTTCTGTACCTGAAATTCTGGTGCCCCTTGTCTCTTGACAGCACATGCCAGAAGAAGTGAATATTTCTAGGTCAGGTTTGGAGGAAGATTCAGGGCTCCGGCACATTCCCGCCTGACATAAACCTGTTAAAATCTTACATCACTTTTGCAGTCCCTTATTTGACTTCTCACCAACGGCTTGCCAAGGATGTAGTGTGGCTCACTAAGACTTTGGCTTGTTTCTTTCATTCATGTAATAAATGTCACTGAATGCCTACTACCTTCTAGGTCCTGTGACAGCTCTTTGTCATACAATAGTGAGGAGCTCAAACCATACTTACAGACATGGCTTTTGTAGCGTCTAAGGAACACAGGAAGGTGTGCTGGGGTAATCTAGAGACCTCTTACAAACTGAAGAAAGTGTTTAACCCATTCTTGCCCATAGCCTCAAAATAATTTTTTTTAAGATTTTATTTTAGGGGCGCCTGGGTGGCTCAGTCGGTTAAGCATCCAACTTCGGCTCAGGTCATGATCTCACAGTCTGTGAGTTTAAGCCCCATGTCCAGTTCTGTGCTGACGGCTCAGAGCTTGGAGCCTGCTTTGGATTCTGTATTTCCCTGTCTCTCTGCCTCTCCCTCCCTCCCTGTCTCCTTGCCCCTCCCTGTCTCTGTCTCTCTCTCAAAAATAAAACATTTTTTTAAAAAACCCAGTTAATGTTAAATCTCCTCTTTTATTCATATGCTCAGCCTGAATTTAGCACCTGATGCTATCATAGACTCTCCTTAGGGTTGAATGAAGTTAGTTTTCATCTTATGTGCATGTCTACATTTTCAAACTTGGGTTTCCTATAGGTCTCATCACCTTGCCATCATAGCCTCCACACTGTAACTTTCATACTGATTGATTTTGTCACAAGAAATAGAAACTGTTGAGGGAGTGGCACAGCCAAGATTCAGCCATTTCCCCATTGGTGGCTGAAGTGCTGTGTCCAGTCAAGAGGAATGTCTTCACCTACTTTATCTAAAAGGCATGAGCGCTCTACACATTATTCATAGACTAAGAACGCTGACAGATAAAGATAATGATACAATTTTATCTCTGGGAAGGCACTTAAGGGAAATGTAGGTTCACCCTACGTTTTACTTAGGAGAAATAAAGATTGAGAGAAGTCACAGTGAAGTTCCCCAAATCATACACTTACCTGATACCCAAGTCAAGACAAGAAACATATCGTGTTAATCCGATATGTTTAGTGTGTGACAGTGAGTGTTATATGTGGTACTAACCTGCAGAACATGTTTTCCCGGCATAAACCATCATAGGGTAGTAATTAATCGTGCGATTTCAACCATTACTAATTATAGCTGCCATTTATAAGACACTTTTTGTATACAAGGTACTTTATGCTCCTATCTGGCCTAGTCTTCATGACAATCTCATACGATAGGTACTCTCTTATTTTATAGATAAACACAGTGAGGCTTAGGAAGTTAGTACCCTCACCTCTGGCCATGCTCCAGTTCATCATGAAATGCACACCATAACCCAAATTTCATCTAACGATCATCTCCATGCTCCTACAAGGAGGCTATGCTCTCTGAGTCAGTCTTAGCTCTGAAATAAAGAGATAGGATAAGCCCCTAAGATTCCTTTCTACTTAAAAAAAAATCAATGATTTGATTCCAGGTATCCATTATGGAAGTTCATGTGCTCAAAAGCGATCATCAACTCTAAATTAAAGCTCTTGGGAATTCAGTGTCCTTAAAAGGTTTACTTACAATTTTCCCCTCACGATCTGCAATGCCCTGATCTCAAAGCCGCTACGTGTCAAACTGATGTTTTTGTTGGTCACAACGAGAATGCAGGACAAATGGGAATGGCCTGCCAGTCGACCCCTGTTCATTTGTCCATTAACATTTTTACCTGTTTGTAACGGAAAGGATGGTGCAGCTACACTTTTCCTTTTAAATTGTGCAAGCACGTTGATCTTTGCCAAAATACCAGCAATGTGTAACGTTCACAAAGATTCTGCCCTCTTACTATCTGAGAGGGACAGCTAGCTGTCTTTGCGGGGGAGCGGGTTACCGGGTTAGTTCATCTGCCGCGCCTGGTGGTTTCCTCTGACAGTGTTGGGCTCATTAACATCCTTCCTGCACACGAAGGAAACGCAGGAATGAGCCGGGGCTTTTCTCTTGCCCGCTTCCACGCAGCACAGGAGATAAAAAAGGGAAGTGAAACAAGGATCTGAGGGTGGACCTCATGTTTCTACATATTTATGCGATTTCTCATCGACATCAGTTTTGGAAGTCACTATGAATATTTAGTGAGAGGAGCAGTAGGCCGCAGAATTATTTAGGACCTTGAGGAGGTACGTAGCCTCTTCCACTAGTTCCTTACTTTTGAATTTCTCGACAAAAAAAATGCATTCTGGAAAATTCACTTATGAAAAGAACCTTAATATTTTTATTAGCTGTTATGCTCAGAATCTTCGTTTCTCCACCTGGGACCCCAAACCCCCTCCTAGCCAGGGAAACATTCTCAGAGGTCCTCAGTTTTTCCATATTTTTATACTATGTGTTTGTAAACATTTAATATGGGCACCCGGGTGGCTCAGTCGGTTAAGCGTCCGACTTTGGCTCAGGTCATGATTTCACAGGTCGTGAGTTTGAGCCCCGAGTTGAGTTCTGTGCTGACAGCTCAGAGCTGGGAGCCTGGAGCCTGCTTTGGTTTCTGTGTCTCCCTCTCTCTCTCAAAAATAAATAAATAAATAAACAAACATTAAAAAACAAAAAACAAAGCAAAAACCATTCAGTAGGAAGCATATTCTGGATCACCTGAATTACTGCCTGTAGCCAAATCCCAGCTCTTTATTTCTGCTACAATAATTACCTTTGTGTTTAACGTCGTCACCCCAGCGAAAGAGCACATGTAAACATTTCCAGGACGGCGTAGAAATGAGGGTTTTGCAGGAATCTGAGAAAAGTGGTGGATGAATTGGGCCATAACATATCTCCCACGGGCAAGGAACGAGTGAGTTCAAACAGACCTCTGCCATCACAGACATTTCTACCTTCAGATTGTGAGCAGACACATTTGTCTTCATTTTCAGTGAAGACTTTTCTGCTCTCAGTAGTGGCGAGATTACCATGAAATGCAGAATTCAGTAATGCGGCTATGCAAACTTTATATTCAAATAACACATGAATGCTAATTAAAATCATCACTAGTGAAGTTTTTGTGACAGTTTCATTAAAGTGAGAAGCTTGATTAGCTCAAGCCGTCAAGTCAAAGTTATTAATATTTCATAAAATGTACCAATGCAAACAGGCATTTTCTCTATTGTATATTTAAGTCAAGATGGGACAAAATGCTAAAATAGAAATAGATGGGGCAAACTTTTCCTTATGATTAAATACATATTCTTTATTTTTAAAGCCATCATTTGCAGTTTAATTTCAACAAAATAATCTACTTGAATAAATATTACTGATTTGAAATAAATTCATTTTTCTAGTTTTATTTTCATTTATTTGTTTCTAATTTCTTTGGATTATATATATATTTTTTAATGTTTATTTATTTTTGAGAGAGAGAGAGAGACAGAGCATGAGCAGGGGAGGGGCAGAGAGAGAGGGAGACACAGAATCCGAAACAGGCTCCAGGCTCTGAGCTGTCAGCACAGAGCCCAACATGGGGCTTGAACTCATGAATCTCCAGATCGTGACCTGAGCTGAAGTTGGATGCTTAACCAACCGAGCCACCCAGGAGCCCCTCTTTGGATTTTATAGGAATAAGGATTTCATACAGTTTATGCAGATTTAAGTTGCTATATGATGAAAACATGAGAAAATTTTTATTTTAAAGGAGACTGCATGTTATAAGACTCTGAGAATATGCTGTTACATGTTTCACAAATAGTAGCCGCCTGGTAGAAATGTTTGAAGTGGTTAGAACTCATGTCCAGATCGTATGGCAAGTTAGTGATCCAATCAAGTAATGTTTCTGAGCACTTACCTCCTCAGTGCTGAGAATAAAATGTACACAGGAGGCTAGTGGCAGAGGCCTATTTGGAACCTACATCTTTCAGGACCACATCTCATCTGTTTCTATTTCTCCATAAGTCTTTCTAAGCCTGTCAGCCAAGATGAAGCCCAACGTCTGATGCAGAAATCCCACAAATCACGGCGACCTCTTCCACTCTGGGTTCTATTTCCATTCACACCAGAATTCATTTTGACGTTAGTTGAGGGGGCTGAGATTTTCATGTTAGTTACAGAGAAAGAGAAGCAAGGGAATGAGTTAGAAACAACTGACCTCAGACTAGCCATACAAAATGTCCTGTGGCTCTTTCTCACTCGAAGACAATGTTGCATTATTTTGATATGCAACCACCAGGCTTCATTATCCTTCATTGGCCTCTCCAACTATGATGACACATGACAAATTAATATGGAAAATTTGCAGATCATTGAAGGTGTCCATGTTATTTCTATGCTCAGTCTTTGGGGAACAAGTTGCAAGGTGATATGTTGTGTCATGGGGCGTTTGATACAAGTATCAAACGTCACTTGCCATCAGTTTTCTGAGCTGTTCTCATTTAGGTTTGACCTGTGTAATCTTGAATTCCTAAGACCTAGGTCCACGAGGGCTTGAGAGTGCGGGTGTTTCATTTTCCACATTTTGTAGTGAATCTGATAAATGAAAAGTTCAAAGTCCATATGTGTAAAGTTATGACATGGTTTTCCTCAAAAATACTCACTTTCATCCAAGGGGCTCTGAGTCAGTGGGACAGTTGGGTGAGAAGTTATGACTTCTGGCTGGATACACAGAGAAAGCCATTTTGTAGTTGACACTAATACCCTTCACCTAATGTTCCCAATTCTCCTTCCTGCGAGCATGGGAGAGGATGGCTCTTTGTGATTCCTTGAGTGTCAGGCCCTGAAGTCCACTCTCTTGTGCAAAATTCCACAGTCGTTTTCCTTGACTGAAATCTAGAGAAACAACTCTGATCTACTTAAGGAAGAAAGGCACTTATTGGAATGATAGTGAGTAACTCAAAGAACTGAATCAGTAAGTGGACAAGCAGGCCTCAGAAGGACGAGAATAAAACAGCTCAGGGACCAGCAGCAAAATTCTTGAGCATCTATCTTGTTCATTGGTTTTGAACCCAGAATGAATCCTGGCTAGGCAGCAGACTCACCTGCAGAACTTGTAAAAAGTACTCATGCTAGAAATATGGAAATAACTTGGGGCACCCAATTAAGGGTCCCCTGGCTGAAATTGATTAACAGCAATACAAAGGAAGTATTTTCAAGTTCCATCTGGCAACTAATATCTAGAGTGTGCCAAGAATTCCTGGAAATTAACAATAAATCAAAAGCAACATTTAATCAAAATTTAGTAAAAAATCAAAATTTGAACTCTGATATCATGGTGAATGAAGGTCCTGAAGGGATGATCTCCATACGAAAAAAAGAACCCGAAAGCTCACCAACTTATGAAGAGATACTCAGAATCATTGACAAATATAGAAATGAAACATAAAACAAAAATATCCCCCTTGAAATTTGAAATGAAAAAAATTAACACACTGGTTGTTGCCAAGAGTTAGTGAGGATGCGAACATATATAAAACTTCATGCCTTGCTAATGAGAGTGTGGACTGGGGTAGCCATTTGTAGGCTATCAGGCCATCTGTCATTTAGCCAAATCTGCACAGAGTACAGTACTCCTCTTAGCTACCTACACCCCAAGAAATCGTCACACGGGTTCCCTAAGGGGACATGTTGGAGAATATTCATCACTGTGTTACTTGTGTTATGGTGAGTTGGTTTCAAACTGACTGTCCATCCCTGGGAGAAAGGAAAGTTAAAATTGATAGATACACCCCAAGGGGTATATTGTGCAGCAGTGAGAGGCAACAGGGTTTAGATAAATGTAAATGTAAATGTAAATATATGATTGGGAGTATTAGCTGATGATTGTGGATAGATAGGTAGATGATAGATGGTTGGATGGATAGAGAGAGAGAGAGAGAGAGAGAGAGAGAGAGAGAGAGAGATGGCTTTTAAAAGCATTTGCTTAGTGAGGAAAGAAACAATAGAACATATTTAGCTCAATACTATTCAAAGAATTTAAAATGCATGCACACCAAAGATACACATTTCTTTTTTTTCAAGAATGTATTAAACAGAGCAGCTTCCTATAGAGTAAGAGAAGATAATTAGAATGTAATGTAACATTTTTAATAAAAATTTAGAGAAATTTCAAATAAGGATGAATGACTGTGTTCCACCCTAGGACAATTCTCTCTCAATCTCTCTCTCCTGGTGTCTCCTGGCACTCCTCTCCCTCCCCCCCCTTGTCTCCCCCTGTCGCTCCCCTCACTCCTCTCCCTCTCCACCCCCTCTCTGGCACATTTTTGGAGAGATCCCCAGGTGATTACACAATGTCCACTAAGAACTGCTATTGAACAAGATATGAGAGTTGACAAAGGAATTAATAAAAAGTCTCCAGTGGTTTTTACCCCTTCATACATGTCTTCACACAAGCGGCCAGTGACCCTGTGGGAGGGGCTGATCACCTCAGCAGGGGCGGGGTCTGTCCCACTAAGTTCCCAGACTCCCCCTACCTGCATGTGGAAGGAGAGGGGCTGTTTCCTGTGGAAAGAATGGTGGACAGTCCCAAACCCCACATGGGCCCTACAACACCCAAGACTAATTAGAGGCGATGTTTGGACATTTCGATTTTCAAAATATATTTAAGACAAGATCTTTGATTCCAGGGTGATAAAATTAGTTAGTGTATTGACAGTGAATCCCCATACATTCAGGATTCAATTTATTTTACTTGAAGAAATAATGAAGTAATCTTGAGTGCTTTCTTACTATGGTAAGCACAGGGGACAAAACAGATATATTTTGGATCTTTCCATAAGGAGTTCGGAGCTAGCTGGATTTCTGTCATTAGCGCTACATGTCTTAGAGTGAGATACTTATCAGATGCTTGTAAATGATTACGGAAAGCTACCTAAAAGAATGACTGTGTGAGGCTTTTAGGCAACCCCCTCCCCCAAAATTTGCTCTGATCTTTCCTGACAATGATCTTGAATTTCCAGCACTGGATGGAACTCAGTTCCCTCGGTCTTCCTCCTGTACCTACTCAGGCAACAATTTGTTGATCATGACTTTGTGCAAATCTCCATTGTAATTACTGTGCATATGTTCTAACAAAAGAAACATGTTTAGATTCAGAAGTGATCTTTGGGGTTTTTTAAATCTCCATCATTACTTTTATAAAAGAAAGAAAGAAAGAAGCCCAAGTCCCGAGAAATGAAGTCCCCATAGCTAGACGGGAGAGCCAGGGACTCAATCCAAGCTTTCACTCGGATGTGAGGACAATTTCGTGGTTCTCCTCACAATCATCTTCCCCAGGGAGTGATGTCTTACTGGTGCATTCATGGTAGATGATACGTAGTGGTCCAGAACTTTCATGTCTGCCCAACTGATACTGAAATGCTCTGTCACTTTATTTTCACAGCTTAGTTGTTTGATGTACTCATGCTCCAATGTTTTCGATCATGAGTAACAGTATTACTGAGCCACTGAATGCATTTGTCCAATGAGTATGTATATGTGTATGTATGTGCTATGTATACATGTACCCATGTGTTGTATGTGCACATGTGTGTCCATGGCACATGTCCAAGGCACTAGTTTAGACATAGGGAATATCATGATGAAGAAAAACAGATCAAATTCTTGCCCTTAAGGAGTAACAGTTCAGGGGAGATAATTTCTATCAAAACAAGAAAACAAAGCAGACCCCAGCTCAGAATGTGAAGTGTCTGTGCTCATACTTGTGGTGTGTGTGTGTGTGTGTGTGTGTGTGTGTGTGAGTGTGTGTGTGTGTGTGTGAGAGAGAGAGAGAGAGAGAGAGAGAGAGAGGAGGTTACTTAAGGGGGGAATGTGCAATGGGACATGCGATAAAAGAAGTTATACATTTCTTGTATATAGGTCTTAGAAATATTTATGTGGGTGGATGTAAGTGAACATTCTCGCAGGAACCCCTTCCGGGTGCCGGAAATCACCAGGCTTTGGGAGCTTTCCATGTGGGGGCTGCCTTCGCTCCTATCCAACATGTTCACTCCAACCCAGAGCGTGATTTACCAACTGATTCTACTCACATTGCCTTTTATGAGCTTTCACCCTTGCCGATTTTCATCTAAACACATTTTCCCTAATCTTTTCTAAATGTGTGTGTGTGCTTTATGAGGAAGCCCAGGAGGTTTGGGTAACATACAGCTTTCTGATTATCCTGTATTCTTTGGTGTTTGGGGAAGTCTGCACACAGGACCGTGATTACTTAGTTGACCTCCTCTTTCGACTTCTCCCCAAGTTGTCCTCAAACCTATGCCCCATTCTTCTCAGAACAGCACATCCCAGCAGCCCTTTATGAATTATTCCCACCCTTCCAAATCCTCACCCGTGGACCGTTTTCTGAGCATGAGTCTCAACAGTCCAGATGCTAGTAAGCATTCCCACTATATTCCTTACATGCACGCAGTAATACGTTAATTTTTCTGAGAGGTAAACTGCCCTGACTTGTTCATTTCTACCCATGCTCTGACGTCCTCTTGGTCTTTCAGGTTTAGGAACTTAAAAGCAATTTAACTCATCTGACATTCTGACTTCTTATATCCATTCCGTCACCAGACACTTTGGATTCTTTTTTTGCAATCCTTCCGCCTGAGAAGGAAGTAAATTTATGGGGTTCTCCTAAGAAGGCATTCATAGGTTGACAGACACATGGACGCCCACCACTGGGAAAGAGGTGGGTTGTGATCACCTGTCCATGACAACACTGCGTATGTTTTGCTGTGGTCCTGATTTGGGGGCCTGGGCTGGAAATTTGAATAGTTGTATTTGATCTTTGGGAAAATATTTTTTGAAATTCCAAGCAGGTGACTGAGTTTTGGGGATACCTTGCTGTGCATTAGCCGTTACTTGTAACAGATCTTTAGAAACAATGTGGGAATTTCCTCTTCGTGGGAAGAGGGGAGCTCTTTCCTTCTATTGATGCCAGTTAGCACCACTGACGTAGGCGAGCATGATATGAGCATGGAGTGCCACTGGTGCCCAGCCATCCAGCCGTGCTCAGGAGTCTTGTGAGGTCGGTGCAGATTCAATGTCCACTTATTGAGTCTGCAGAGACAAAAGCCAGAGAGACACCTGCTTCATCACTCTGGTCTCTGAGTCAGAAAGCTCTTCCTTTACGGGTGCAGCTGCTGCCCGGTTCCGTGAGTCAGACGATGCCCTTCTGTCCTCGCCATCAGCAGCTTGGGCAAAGCGAGGCATGCAGCCAACATTACAAACATCTCTGCTTTACTGCCCCTCTTTCTGTGCATCAAGGTTATTTCTCCGAAGGCTAAAATTGTAAAATCACACATGGTACTTCTCTTTGTTCTAGTTATTGGCTTCAGCCTTGAGTTCCATGTTATTTGATGTGAACGTATCATCAGGGACTTTCATTTTCCTTTGCTTGGGATGCCCTTGCTGTCCACTTTTCTTTCCTGTCACCTCTTTTTGTGTGTTCTTGTAAATAATAATAAACAATAGAGGGCTTTTCTTGTTTCTAGTAGAATCTGGCACTCACTGTGTGTGGAATAACATTTTAACCCACTGATGTTTTAATAAACTTACTCTAATAATTATAATAAATATTTATGCTACCTTCTCTTCTTTTGCCCTTTCTTTATCTTCATGGCTTGAATTCTTTCCTTTTCTTTTTCTGTGATGTTAGAGTTTCCTGTGTGCTTTCCAAGCCTGCTTCCTATTTCATAAGAACATATCAACACTAAATAATTCTTGCACGCCCTCCTTCACACGTTGACTTGCCATCTTTGCCTGCTCCAAGATGAAATCTGGAGAATACTTTGGATTTCCCCATCTTCTCTTGTCTCTGAGAAAGTCAAATTGCTTATTTCCAGAATATCAAACTCACCCTCATGGCACATCTCTTTTTCTTTAGGAAGCTTCGCATAACAACGATTTTTTCAAATTCCCACGTTCATTGTCGTTGTCCATGAATGTTTAACCATCCATTGCGAGATCCGTGGTTCCCGCACTTTCTTCCCTTTGGTGTGTCTGCAGATATCTGCTCTGATCTGATGGCCATTTCTCAGAGTCCCCGCTATATTGAGCAATGGCAAGCGTACACAATGTATCAGGGTCTGGTTGATGGGATACAGTCAGCGGGAGGTGGTTCAGTGGCTGAGAGACCGGCCACCACCAGTGGCAGAGGTGTGAGGGGGCGGGGAGCAGTGACAAGGAGTAGCCATTCTACCAAGCCTGGAGGGATCAGGGGATGAGGTGGTCCTGAGAACCGTGGTGGGGCGGTAACCATAGGAGAGTCCCTGCCAAGGCTGTAACCCAAGGCGAAGAGGAAGGGCAAGGAAGATCCTGGTGTCTCCCCTCCTCCTCCCCCGGGGAATATTGAGGAGCCAGCTGGCAAGGGGACTGGGACTCAGACGCTGGGGAAGAGCAGGGCATGGGGTGAGCTTACAGCCAGCAAGCCAACACCAGCTCAGGCAGACACTTCCTGAACTGCACAATCCCAAGGCTGTCTCTATTTTGCACGAACAGATGGACGCTAACCTGGCTGGCCACGGGGTTCTTGGTTCTGATCCTGGTCTCACCATAATTTATAATATTGCTCCGCTGCCTCCCAGCTACCAGCTTTTCCAGAAAGAAACCCAATTCCATTTTCATGTTCTCAGTTTATGCTTCCCATCACAGAGTGCGCATTGTATTTTCTTTTGTCTTGGAATTCAGGAATTAAACCAAACAAGTCACCAAAATCCTAGGATTTGGGGATGCCTTTCAAACTTTAGATTCAACTGTGTTTTGTTTGGTTTGGTTTTCCACCTTTGGCTAATTTTCTGTATTATTTGGTCTGTTTTTCCTCCTTTCTGGATTCTCATTACTCATGCATTCTCTCTCCAGTATCTTTCTTCCAAATCTCTCTCATCATTTTCTTCACAAGCTCGATTATTATGTGTTTACCTTAGAGACCTTTACCACCTATTCCTCAAAACAAGAAATAGGGTTTCTAAATGAGGATTTCTGGGAGGCTATCATTTCTTTATACATTCAAACACGGTGAAGCTCATAGCAGGTGCTTAGTAGATATCTATGTATAAAAGGATACATCAGGTAGTCAGTAACATAGTTGTTTTCAGTTTACAGAATATATGGATGTGGGTATAGAGGTGTAGTGATGTGGGAAAACATGTGGATGACTCTTCAAACATAAAAATAATGCTGCATTTGCAAACATTTGGATTTCTAAGAGTTACACAGAATACACGAACTAAATAGAACTCTTACATAAAGGAAATCAAGGAATAATGTAAGCAAATATAAACTTTTCAGTGTATTCTGCCATTAATTTCTTTCTTTTGTAATTCAGAACAGAAAGTGATGGTTTGCTTAAACTTATTTCACATTTTACTTATAGAAATATATGTGTTTCATGCCTTAAGTAATAACAGAACAAAAATTTCTAAGTTGTATTTTTTTCCTATTAAGCCACTTAAAATGTTACTTGGTTTTCTCAACTGGGAATGAGTATAATAATGCTATTCTAAGGAAAAATTTTTAAATGATATATAGGAAACTAGAATTTTAAAAGAGAATCTATGTGATGCTTTAATCATATTAACGTTAAAGCCCCTTTTATAAAGCATCTAGCAACAGTGTACCCACTTGTAATGAATAAGGAAAATGGAAGAGATTACTTAAATGTTTGTAGGCACATTACTTGATGTATAATTGCACGTGTGTATGGAATTCTTCATCTTTTATCCATTAACTTGAATTTAGAAATTAAAAAAATGAAAAGAAACTACAGCATGTATCTCTTCCTTTTGAATTTTTTCTTTCATTTTATTGAATGGTAGACTGTGATATAGAACACTATTGGAAGACCGATTATAAATTACGTCTTACTGCGGCAGACAGTTTAACTGAGTCACCGAGGTATTTCTATTAAGTGATTTATTTGTTGATTTATTGGTGTATTTACTTATTTAGAACTTATATGTAATAAAAAGCACAGACCTTAAGCATTCGGATTGATGATTTTTGACCTGAGTAATCATTGCCCACATCAAGATGTAGAACATGTCCCTCATCCTATGAAGTCCCTGAGACGATCCCCAAAAGCTGTGCTATCACAGGGGACCCCAGTGCCCTTCTGGGTTGTGGTCTGTCCAGCCCCTGGGATAATAGTCCCTTAGTCCTTCCTGTCTCCCACGCAGTCAGGTGGGTTCTGACCTCAGCTGGAGACGTCGCCCACACTGCTGTGAAAAGATGCTCTCACACAGGACCTGAGTCTTGTGTGAAGACCCAGGAGTTAAGTCTGTGGAGGATTTTCACTCTGAAGACAATGCCAGAGAGGAGTTCTTACCCCTGGTTTCACATTAGGACCACCCAGGAACTCTCAAAAACACCAGTGCCCCTTTCTCCACTCCCAGGCTTCAGACCTCAGGTTCTTAGATCTTTCGTTTTATGAACAATTTTCCCGAGAGAGAAAATAATCAAGTGGCAGCGTGCTAGAATGCGAAAAGAAAGTGAAGCAACAATAACACAATAAATATCACTTACCAAAACTTTTCTAATGTGCCCTGCACCATGCCAAGCAGTTTAAATACATTATCACACGTCCCTTACAAGGTAAGTGTAATTATTGTCATCATCTCCATTCGACGTGAAACAATTTGAGTCTTAAGGACGTGAAGCAACGTGCTCAGACACCTCATTTACCAACTGCTGGAAACGGGCTTGAATTTGGTTCTGCCGGAAACAAAATCTCATGCTCTAAACCACTCTATTGCCACTTATAATGCTACAATTGATTTACACGATAATGCTATAGTTATCCCCACAGTTCTTACTTCACCTTGGTGGGGAGAAAATTGAACTTGAAGTAGGTTTTTCTCTAATAAAAAGACTAGATTGCACATATAATTAGACCCAAAATAAAACTGTAATTTAAAGACAGGGGCACCTGGATGGCTCAGTCAGTTAAGCATCCAACTTCGGCTGAGGTCATAATCTCACGGTTCATAGGTTCAAGCCCCGCATCAGGTGCTGTGCTGACAGCTCGGAGCCTGGAACCTGCTTCAGATTCTGTGTCTCCCTCTCTCTCTGCCCCTCCCCTGCTCATGCTTTGTCTCTCTCTCAAAAATAAATAAGCATAGAAACACGTTTAAAAAAAAAACCACATTTTGTTGACAGTTTGAAACCTGGGATTCTATTGACAGCTTCTCTTTAAATGCATTGGATTTCTACAGATTGCCTCCTTCAAACAGGCTGGTGTCTGACAACATAAGACGTCATGGCATATGCATCCTGTAGGGTCATTATGTTTAGTTTCTAAGGATGAATGTCTCTCATTGGCCACATTATCGCTAATGTCAATAACAATATTGACAACAAGGAAACATTGGTTTTGAGTCGGTGTCATGCTCAGCAAGCCGTGACACAAACCTCAGTCTCTAGACGTTACTCACAAGCCCCAGAAAAAGAAACAGCACTGTGATGTGTTTGTGCAAGTGTGTCTGCGTGTGTTTTGTGGTACTTGCTGCTGTTTGAGTTCAAGTCTATGAAAATTAAGCAATGAAGAGAAACATACCTGGGGAGTGACCGGTAGAGCAAAGTAGGTGAAATCCTTGGAATCCGCCACACTGCCATTTCTAGATTTTTCTCCCCAGCAGGGACAATGAACTAAAAGAAATGAAATCTCCACGGGAAGATACAGCCCTGATTTGGTTCCTCACGGAAGGTTACCAGAAGCCTCACAGCAGACAGGTGTCCCACCAGAGAGGGACTGACCCAAGGCACCCCTTTTACTGCCCCCCAGACCTCAGTGTCGGACCCCAACACACAGAACTCCCCATCTTTAAAGTTAGCCCTCCCTCTGCTTTGGGGGAGGAGTCAAAATTGTACAATCATGGCCTCTTTATCATTTTTGTCTTATTTCCACATGTCCCAAAGCGGTTTTAATCCAGACGTATTTCCTTAAGAGATTCAGTCATTTTGTGTAGTTCTATTGATTCATATAATTTCTCCCAACAAATCCTAATACATAAAGTATTTCCCAATATTCATTAACACATACAGAAGCTTTTAAATTAAAACTGATAAGATTTCCCACATATACACTTAACCTGATCATGTCTATTTTAAGACAACAATTGTCCTTCCAATTGGAATTTTCCGTCAAAATCGACCCTTTATTCTAGGGAAATTCTATTTATGTCAAGTCTGACCAAAGATATTTTTCTTTTCCTTAATGATTTGTATGTTCGTATCAAAATCTAGATACAGCTTTCACTTTTTGTCCAACCTGAAAATCCCTATGCTCCCTTCTAGATATTCATACAAATAACACTCAACGTGTTGCTTTATTTAAATATTATTCCTGCTTAAAGTCAAACTAACAGATGACTTCTGTGTGGCATCAAGAAACCAGAAAACCAGACTGTTTGAGACAGTCTAACTCTTAATGACTGACTCATTTATTCTAACCAGCTCTAAAGCTTCTATCCTGAGTCACAATTCCTATACATACCGTACATGCCCTCAGCCAACATCCATTAAATCCATTAAATCCATAGGAGTGATGAGGGAGTCATCTATTCGTTCAGTCTGTACAAACACAGAAAGCATCCTTTACATTTTCAAAAAACATTTTCCCTGATGAAACAAGTCTCACATTGGCAGCATGAGAATCAGGCATATATTTGGAAAATGTAATAATGATTAGAAAATGATATGACAAAGAAGGGCACAAAGGAACTCATTTTACATTTAACCTTTATCATAATGCTTTAAATTTTCTTCTGATGGCTGAATTATTGAATGACACCAAGTGCAACAGCACTCTGAAAATAAACGTCACTATGAAAGTTAATGAGGAAATGATTATAGACTTAATTGTCGACATGTACCTCTTCATTGTATGGCAGTAACTCAGAATGAGGCTGTCACTTAATAGTGGGTGATGTGATAAAAACAAACAGTCTGACATACACCAGGGTGAACAAAACCTATACTTGGGGTTTTCCCCAAATTAAAATAAAACAATATATTTGAACTTTGAATACATGACACATTCGATTTGAATAATTGTAATTTACTAAAAGTAGTTGACTTGGGGTCATTTTTCTCTGTGTCATAATGAATTTCTACGAATTTCTGTGAACAAAGAACATATTGATTTGTTATCGTCAGTGATCTCTGCAGTTTTTCTGCAGAAAATTAGTGATCTATTCAACTTTCCAGATTAGTCAAAGATACTTAGAAATTCAATCATGTCATAAATTGGAATATTGTAATTTTAAAAATACAGTCGGACATTAAGCATGTAATCATGTTTGCTTCTATAAATACTCTTTTGTAAATGACTTTGTCATGTGGGACGGCAACAGGGAGAGCGAGATACAGCTGGTCTGTGCAGAAACTGTTCAGAGCCCATTCTTGCAAATCATGGATGTCAAATAGGAGTTACCACTGTGAAACATCTCAGAAGGACCTACTGAAAATACAAAATGGACATGAAAAGCAGAAGATAGAAAATAAAGATACAAAAAAAATATGTTTTCTATGATCTTACTTTCTACACGTCCAGATCCTTATGACCCTTGAAAACTCTGGATTGGAAACTTTCAGAGTATCCATGTTTACAACACTGACAACTTCATTGTGTGTAGATGTTCCCAGTGAGGAAGCTCCCTGCGTGTTTCTAGGGGTGCTCAGGGCATTGCCACCACATGCCCCATCTGTGGGTGGGAGGCCAAGCCAAAGGAAGGAGCGAGGTCAGCAGTTGAGAAACAAGGAAGGGATTGAAGAGTTGGAAAGTTCGGCCTATTGGCAGAGTTGACTAGATGTCCAAGTGGGGCCAGGAGTGGGATTCAGCAAGACCTACAGCAAGCAAGCCACGCTCGGGGTAAGGCTCCGCTAGGAACAAAGAGCTGGGAGAAGAAGGTACTGGGGTTACATGGGCAGACTGAGTTGTGACAAGACCTTGCTTTTTGTGCATGGGTCAACTTCTCTTCGTTAGATGGGCTTATTTGTAGCATCTTAATTTGTGCAACTGATTGCCCAATAGACTGACAGTTCCTATAAGCTTTTATGTCTTTAGTCACTAAAGTAGGTATCAGCTGTGAGAAGAAATCACAGCAAAACCCGTATATAACCAACCTTTCCCACCCCATGGAAATACTGTCTTCAGTCCATTTCCTCACCACATAATCCAAACATTTTGTTAGACACACTCACTTTGATTTTAAATACAAAAGAGTTTGGGGAAATATTTACTAGCATGTTGCTCGTAAAAATAAACCTCCAAATTTTGTGGCTATATTCCCAGTGGGAATCTAATAGAGCAGCTCACATGTTGTATGGGAAAGTTATTTGAGATCTCTAAGGCACTGTATCATGTCAATTAGTATTTCCATAATTACAGTAGAGAGAAGTCAGTTGCTTCTCACATTTCACTCAATGTGCACTTTTAAAGTAGCGTCAACTTCCTATAACCCATTGTTTTCTATCTTGCTGTTTTTGTTTGTTCAAGAAAACTTCAAGGCCAGCATCCTCCAGAAAGCACGCCCTGACTTCTCTAGCTCAAACAAGCTTCTTCTTTTCGTATTACCTTTCACTGTGGCCAGTATTACAAAGCCTAGGACACAACTGCTGTGGTGCTGTTTCCTGTAGATTCTCATTTAGACTAGAATATTCTCAGGACTGTGTGATGGTACATTTCCTGTGTCAACTTTACAGGCCACAGGGTGTCCAGATGAAGCATCATTTCTGGATGCGTGGGAGTTTCCAGATGAGGGTAGCATTTGGATTAGCGGACTCAGTTGAGTAGATTGCCCTCTCCCAGGTGTGGGAGCATCATCCAATCTGCTGACGGCCAAAGGCAGAAGGGGGAATTCACCTCTTTTGCTTCCTGCCCACTTGCCTGAGTTGATGCATCTCTTTCTCTTCTTTGACTCTCAGACTGGGATTTTCACCATCAGCTCCCTGGTTTCCAGGGCTTCAGGCTCAGACTGAATTACACACCAGCTTCCCCAGGTCTCCAGCTTGCAGATGGCAGATCGTGGGACTTCTCAGCCTCCATAATCACGGAGCCAACTTCTCATAATAAATCTCCTATATATATCCTACCGGTTCTGTTTCTCTTGAACTCTAGCTAATAGAAACTGAGAACAGGTTTTTTCTTTTTGATAATCAGAAAATGTCTCAGAGAATGTCCCTAGAAGATTAGATGCTTCACTATGAACATGGAACTTTAAATGGACGGAGGGAAAAAGTGGCTTCTGAAAGAAATATGGCCACGTCAGGTCAGATTTTGCCTGTTCTCTTGAAAGCCATGCAAACACAAACAGGAAACTGGAAAGAAAAAAATAACCCCACCCATACAGACTTCCATTTCTGTCAAGACCACAGCTTCCAAAACATGTTGAGGAGCTACAAAAAGCAGTAAGATTGGGCAGAAGGCATGGGCAAGGGGAATAAAAGATTAGGCACGGAGACAAGGGTACAGTAGTATCTGATGTCTGATCTCGGCAAACTTGAGCAAACACACATTTCCTGAAGAGGAAGGACTCACCGAGGTAGAAATACTATGTTTCTTCTTTATAATACTGAGAACCAAATCTGGAAGGAGAACCATGAGACAGGTTTCTCCTAAGCTGAGCTGAGTCGGAGGATGTGGAAGAGCTGGACCACATGAGGACGCACACAGATAAGGCACATTCGTGGGAAGCAGCCATTTTGACAGAGCTGTTCTAGCACACTGACTCCTCTTCCCCCACCGATGTCCCTTCCCCAGTGACATACAGGAGGGCCCATGAGTGAGGTGGGGCCAAGGTGCTCTGCCAGGGAGTTACCACAACTTGAACAAGGAACCGTGACTGTCTCCCACCATCAAGTAACTCTCTTAACCTCCATGGAGAAGATGAGGAGGTTGGATGAGAGGCTCGGAAGTCTTGGAAGAAACATTTCCACTTGCAAACCCAAGCAGAGAGAAATGATTAACTGCCATTGCAGGAATTATCATTATTCTTGATGATCTAAACTGTGTTTTTACTGAAACCATGGGGAAAATGGAGCTACCATGTTCTGAATACCTAGTAAAGTCAAAATACTTCCATGTGTCTCATTTTATTCCTATCCTAATCCATCGAACTTCTGAGGAACTAAGATTTAGATGAGTTTTATCTACAAAAATTAGAGAGCACTCAAGCGCTAATGACATATAATGTAATGTAATATCTTATTCACCATAGTTTTCTGTTTCCTTCTAAATTGTGTGGATTAATGGAAGGCTTTCCTTGTTTCTGGGAAACTGAGATGTCGTCCATTAAAAATTACACTAGGTTGTCATATACCAGTAGGAAAGGCAGTGTAGCGCCAGCTAGATTCTGATAAGCACCGAAGATAGGATGCATCTGATTATCAGATGTTAACATTGGAAAAGAAAATTAGAACGGGTGAAAATCTGATATATTTAAGCTGATGAAAAATTCAAACTTGTAATACAACTTAATATATGAGAGAAATTATTGGACTTGGGTTAAATTTGATGGGTAAGAACACTGAATCAGCCTAGCCTTTTGTAGGAATCATCCAAAGAATAGTTTGATTGCTGATCGCTGATACACAGTGTGACTCAGCTTCAGTTAATACTGGAAAATCGTGGATTCATTTTTATTTGTGTGTGAAAAGAATGAAATAAAAGTTAGATACATAAATAAACCCTCTCCTATCACGCACGCACTTCCAGATAATAGATATTCCAGAATATAGAATGGTTTCTCACTGCTAAACCCTCACTTCTGATCAACATATTTTGAAAACTTGCAATTTTGACTCTTGCCTTAGTGAGTTTTACCTTTCTTTATGTTGCGTAAACTAATCTCACAGGGCTTTCTTTAAAGGGTTAAAGGCTTTGTTGCATTTTATGGACACGTTATGTTAAATATGACCTCAAAGATTCAGGTTCCTGCAGAGAACACTATGGGAGAATATGGAGGTTAGTAAGACGCTGAAGTCAAATCCTTTCTAGCTCTTGTGATATCCTTCCAGGGCTAGGAATTTCAGCAAATGCAGCCCTAGAGGTATGTGTGGGTCATCACAATGATACCTCCTCCCTTCTAGCATTTCCCAGCATAGTAAAGTCAGCCTTAAACTATAATGCATCTTTTTCAGAGTTGAAACAATTAGGGAGGAATATATAAATTCATAACGTATTATTGCCGGAATGACATTGTACATTTCCAATTTAATACCACTGTGAATGAATTTAATGCTTGTGAAAGTTACTCATGTAGTAAAGCCTATAGTTTTTTTAAGTTTATTTATTTTGAGAGAGAGAGGAGAGAGAGAGAGAGAACACACGGTGCATGAGCAAGGGAAGGGCAGAGAAAGAGGGAGAGAGAAAGAATTCAAAGCAGGCTCTGACACAGGGCTTGAACTCACAAACCATGAGATCATAACAAGAGCCGGACACTGAACTGACAGAGCCAACCAGGTGCCCTGAGACTGTTTTTATTTGCAGATCGGTATAAAGAGCATCAGAGTCTCCGTTCTGACAATTCACTTTACCGGTAACATAAAGGGATTAATTCCTTTCTCTTCAAGAAAATTAGGCCATATTTCTGCCAAGAAAATAATTTATATAATTCTCTTTATACAGAACTGCTCTCTTTAAAAAATGTTTATTAATTTATTTTGAGAGAGACAATAGAGAGCAAGCAGGGGAGGGGCAGAGAGAGAGGGAGACAGAGAAACTCAAGCAGGCTCTCTACTGCCAGTGCCAGCCTGAAGTGGGGCTCAAACCCACAAACTGTGAGATCATGACCTGAGCTGAGATCAAGAGCTGGACACTTAACAGAATGAGCCATCCAGGTGCCCCAGGACTCAAAATGCTCTTAACTAATTCACTCATATGGCACATCCATAGAAAATCTGGTCTGTATTATGGACCGAACTTGTTAGGGTCAGAGAGTTGATTCAAGGGCGTTACGGCTAAACTCTAAAGAGGCTCTGGGTCTGGCCCAGTGCCCTGCATGCTCACTCAGACATTCTGGTGGGCTTAAACACTCTGTGTTACACTGCTCTGGCTCTGACCTGGACGATGCCCAAAGTAAAGGCATAATTCCAAGATGCCATTTCACCGAGAAGATCTCATTGGAGTGTTACTCTGGGCAACATTAGCAGTGCTTTGGGATACCATTAGGAGTCAGAAAAGCTATAAGACTTAAAGCCAGCCACTATAGGTGAGGTTATGTCATCCTTTCAAGAAAAGCAGAAATACCATCGAGAGGCTTCTTAGTGTCCTCCGAGGTCACCTGATATCCGTAGCCAGCTTATGGGAGCCCACACTGAAACCCTTCTCCAGAGTGCCAGCCAGTGCCCAGAGTTAGCATCCAGGAAGACAAGGATATTGTTTTTAAAACCCAGGAGGATGTTAAATGCTCTAAGGCAGATTCAAACCATTCAGCAGAGAGCCTTTTGTATATAGACACTGAAGAGTAAGAGTCCTAAATAGAATAATCCATTAGGGTGTTGGAAATCAGAGGAGGAATCCAGACCTTGAATACTGAGTAGATTTTGTCTATTAGGGACACTGACCAGGAAGCACGCCACTACTTCGGTTAAAGGATGTCACGTCTGTGTCACAGACAAGAGCACTGAGCTGCACAATGGCTTAGGATGCTCCAGCGATGGGCCAGGGGATTCAAGCTGATGGAAGGTAGTACTTCTGTCTCCAAGACCCTTCAAGGGCAATGGTAGCAGAAGAGAATACTAAAAACAATAAACAATGGAAGAAGTTGTCAAACCATGTGCATACAAGGATCTCTGGCCATTCTTGCTAAGACTCTGTAACAGGGATGATTAAGATCAGTTTGTGAGGCTGACATCAGAATCACGGAGACTGGTGAAAAGAAACAGAGCTGATAGAAATAGAGGCTAGGAACAGAGATTAGGATCAAGTAGCTAAAGTAAAGGGCTGGAAAACTCAACGTATATGCCCACTTGATGACCACTGTTTTTCTGGGGCCTCTGAGGAAGGCTGTGGGCTCTCGCAGGCTCCTTGGAGCTGAGGCTGTCGTGCCCAGAGGTCGCTACAGATCAGGCAGATCAGATTCTATCTTCCGCCAACTCCATTCCGCTTGGGGTAACAAACCCATCTTACTTGTGTAGAACTCACTTGACGTGGCTTATGTAGCCCTGACACTTCTCCCAGTCTTGTGCTGGAGTTGGGCATAATTGGGAACTGTTCACAAAAGTCCTGTGTCCACCTGGTGCATAGTAATTATCAAATGGATTAACATTTGACCCAAGCAGGGCTGATGAGAATCCTCCCAGGTTATCTGCTGGAACAGAGATGTGATTTTGATTTCCCCAGGCTTGTTAGCTAGGACGATGACAGAAGCAGGCACTTCCTGTCTCTATCTAGGCCACCACACGAAGGCAGCCAGAGAACAAGATCATTTTAACCTTTGGCACCATGGAGCTCTAGGACTGACCCACTGCATGCCAATCAATTCCTTTTACTTTGTGGAAGCTAATGTGTCTTGGGTTTGTGTCACCTGAAACTACCAGAGGTTTAGCATAGAAAACACGAGCAGTTAAACACAATGGTTCTGTAACCTTGCTATTCACTTTCACTGGGAAAATTTTGTGCAACTTTCTCGTCTTATGCTAGTTAGTTATGGGTTTTGATGATGGATTTCTACTTTGGTCCTACTGTCTGTCTATGATGTGAACATTGAGCTTGCCCTATATTTTCTATCTAAATCTGTATATCACATTCTTGCGTTTTCTTAATGAAAGGAAATGGACTAATACTTAATAATTCTGACTGATTAACATACTAAATGTTAACATATTAGTTAACATACTGAATGGAGAAATCCAGATGGTCACTTCTACTCTTAGAAGCAGCTGTGCACACACAGCATGACTACATAGCATACACATGGCATTTAAACTTACTGGCCCCCTCTATGCACGAATGTGTAAGTGTATCATTAATAATATTGCTAAGAAGGAAAATCTAGGTATTTAGTTGCCTAATATTTTTTAAAAGCACAGTGAATTGTAGGAATGCTGCGTAAACAGAAAGTAACAACTTACCTCAGCTTCAAATTAATGGAAACATGTTTTATTTTTTTAAGTTTATTTATTTATTTTTGAGAGAGAGAGAGAGAGAGAGTGAGTGCACAGGAGGGGCAGAGAGAGTGAAAGAGAGAATCCAAAGCAGGCTTGGTGCTGTCAGCATGGAGCCCAATGTGGGGTTTGAACTCACCAACCGTGAGATCATGACCTGAGCTGAAACCAAGAGTCGATGGTTAACTGACTGAGCCATCCAGTGCCCCTAATGGAAACATGTTTTAAAGTAAAGGAGAATAGTAAGTATAAGGACACAGGAACAGTGGACTTTTGTCATTTCAATACATTTAAAGATAGCAGAAAAGGCAGGGATACTTTCAAGCAAATGATTGTAATAATCAAAATGTTAAACAATGAAAAAAAATGACCAGATGTAAGACAATGAGAATACAAGCTTATTTTTCACTTTAAGAGTGATTAAGTGTTTTCTCATTTTAGAAACATTATATAGATGATGACACAACCTTGTTAGAGACGCGATATCGTGCAGAACAAAGCCACCCGATGTGAAAAATAACCTCTTGAAAAAAATGGATGTCAGGAAACTGAATTAACCCAAGCCATTTGATGCTGCCTACCTGATGAGCTACGTGGCAACAATTTCCTCTGGCTTACTCTACCATAGATTGGCAACAAATCATTTGTCAATCACGGTGCCCTTTGCTATAATTATTGCTAGCTCCTACCCAGGGCCATCACTGGGCAGACATTATAGCTCATTAATTTGGGGCAATATTTATGGTGAATCTGTGTGACACCTTCAGGTCTTCACTAAGACTGCCTAACTATAGAGATTTTAGGGCAGACGAAAAGTCGCATGATGATATTTCAGGGATGTCTCTTTTTGTCTTTGGCAAGCTCAAGTCTAAGAACACGAGTGGTCCCGTGGCAAAAGCATGGCGTTAGCTGTGTCATAGAAATGTGATAGAAGACAGCCCGTGTTTGTGAGATGTCTGTGGTTTAGTTGAGAAGACACACACACTCTCTAAAGTAGATGGTTATCGTGCTTTGCACATATATCCCTCCCATTGTTTAATTCTTTTAATGTTTTATTTATTTTTGAGAGAGAGAGAGAGAGAGACAGCGTGAGCAGGGGAGGGGCAGAGGAGGGAGACACAGAATCTGAAGACAGACTCCAGGCTCTGAGCTAGCTGTCAGCACAGAGCCCGACGCGGGGCTCGAACCCATGAACTGTGAGATTATGACCTGAGCCAAAGTCAGAAGCTTAACCGACTGAGCCACCCAGGCACCCCTATCCCGCCCATTGTTTAAAGAAGACCCTGGACCAACATTTCAATATCGTGAGAGTTTTTCTATAGATCTGGGCTTACAAATTCTCTTGACTCCCATTGTAAGGGATGCTCAGTATCAGCTCAGACCTTCTGAGTAGTCTGGTTACATAGCCCCTCACTCATGGGTCAGACAGTCTCTAGAGTGAGTACCTCTGGGCGTCATTTAATTTCTAGACAAGAATGAAAAGCTCATGATAGTCATTGAAGAGATTTAAATGAGTCTTCCCAATTAAACATTATGGGACCAAAGCATTCCAAGCCTCTTATTGATGCTTTGATGTTTTTATCCTTCGATTTATTTTATCTTGCTAGATACATAAAGAACGAATGTAAAAATATAGGAGCTCAAAATATCACCTTAAAATTGTTAAAAAAGTATATTTATGGTATGTTTTTGACCCCAATTAAATATATATGATATTTAATATATGATTAACATAATATTAATAGTATGTATAATTAATGTAATATAATATAGACACACAGTCAATCACTCCGGGCTTATGTAATTAAACACGGCAGACTAGAGCAGTCCTCACTGATAGCTCTCACACAGAAAGAAATGGCTGGGATTACAGCATGCTCCGATTAAGAAGTAGAATATGCCTAGGGTCCACCTTATTTCCAGCTTCAATAAAGTACCACTAACTAGAGATCGTAAGATGTCATATCCTCCTTAGTTCTCAGGAAATCACCCTTTTCATTTCCGATCACACAGGAAACCATGTTACTTAACCAGCTTTACCAAGGCAGGGTGGGGCTGGTGGTGGTCTTTGACTTAGAACTCCAACGTTTCATGACATCTGGCTATCAGACGTTCTTTTGTATCTTTGGTGCTTAGCTCTTACAGGACACTCCAGTAACCATTTGCAAATGACTAAGTCTTTTGAAATTAATTTTCATTAAGGAAATCGATGGGCCAATTAAAATAACCTTTCACTGAATCTTGTCTTTACATTCAGTAACCAGCCTCATGAAAAATGCTTGTGTCTTGAAAAATGCAGTATTTGCAATGTCAGTTTGGCAACTCATTGTGCTGAGAATTTTTAAAATTCATGTGACAATTAATCAAAAGTAGCCTTGCCAAGCATAAATTGCCACTGTAAATGAAGAATACTTTTATCCACAAACAACTTATCACTGAAGTTCTCCTTTGGTGTGATTTATTTGCTTATGTTTCCATTCAGGGAAAGAACAATTGTGGTTTGTTCTTAAAATAAACAAGTTTCTCAGAGCTGAGACTACCATTTTCCTCTTGGTTTTAACTTTTCCTCACAGCATCTGGGTTTTCCTCTAAAATTTTCTAGGCAGCTTAAGAATTCAATTTGAGTGGTGAGAATAAACTGGGATCCAATGGACAATATAGTTCACAGTTGAGAGTTTTCTGTGCAATATTGTTGAGCAATTGCACAACAATTTAATGTTGGCATTAAATTTTATTAAATGTTTTGGTGACAATATATAGAAAACATTAAATAATGGGTATGGTTTTGGATTTTATTTTCATTTTCTGTTTTTGTTTTCTTTTTGTAAATAAATTCTTTATGGAAGAGGAATAAGTTCCACCTCCCGGAATAGGGAGTTAACTATATTATTTGGAATTCTTTTGTAAGAAAATCTTGTCCCTCTTTACCTGTTTACTTGTATCAGTATGAACTCCTGCATGTGTTTCTGTACTTTGGGATATAAACCAATTCTACATTATTTATTTTGTTGCTTAAACCATTCCAGATTTATGCACTGGCAGATCTTTCAGATTGGCTCCTCTGTCCTTCGACACATCTCCATCATTTTATAAGTTTGTTTTAGTTTTGAGCCCTTTCTTACACTATGGAACACAAACCTAGGATCATACATTTTCCTTGCTCCACTCCCAGAATCATCCCTTTCTCCCAGGTGCCTTGGTTCCGTTTAGTGGATAACAATAGTTAGAAACCAAGAATTGGGTTCCGAGTGCTCTTGCCATAATGGGGTGTCACTGCTTCTAGAGTCTCAGTAGACAGAGCTAGGAAATTTTGTATGAATAATAACCTATACATACACACATTACAAATATTTCTTCCTTATATATATGTATATATACACATGTATTCTTACTGATGTCTGATTCTAATGCATTCTAGTGCTCATTCTAGCTTTCCCTTCGTTGATTAGTTGTAACTTCTTTCTCTAGCAGTAAGAAGAAGGATCCCATTACCAACATTGTTTTTTTAACCAATAGAAACTTCATGTATCTTTGAACAATAGTTTGCAACAATTAAAATGTTTATCCAAACCCTCTAGATTATGGCCATTAGGGTTCTTTCTTATTATAGATACTGTTAGTATTAAAATAAAGTATGAAATAACCAAAAATACTTATAATTTATAAATCCTTAATACAAATATCTCTTCATTCTTACGTATTTCTTGCACTTTTGTACTGTGATATTCAATATTCATGTTATCACAGGGGAAAGGTCCTACAGGATTAGAGGTAACTTCTTAATCATCGGAGAAAACTTATCATTGTTGGCTAAAACTCAACGAAGTGGCCATGTGGTAAAATATTTACAAACTGGGTTTAAATTGTTTTAATACATATAATTAAAAACTTAGAGAAAATTTACAATAATAATACAAAGAATTCCTGAATATCTCTTATCCCAAATCCCCCAGTATTAACATTATTACAGCTGTTTTATTGTTCTCAACCAGTTCAGAGTAAGTTGCAAAGATGATGTTCCTTTTACTCCTAAATATTTCACTGCATATTTCCTACTAATGAATCACCTCAAATGTTTTGTCCTGTTTGATTACTTTCAGTAGGACAAAGGATATCAAATTCAGAGGCAGAAAAACTGCTTACTTGAACAACTAAAAATGACTGTGGTGATCAGCCTGGTCAAATTACTTTACCTGTCTTGGGTAAAATGAAGTAAATAAAGATGATGTCTAATTCCCATTTCTAGATCAAGACAATAGGGTCACAGTTATGATGGTGGTGGTGATGGTAATTATGATGATAAAAGTGTGTTGCAAGATATTAACAATGTCTTGATCAATGGCCTCCTATATACTTGGCCACCAAGACTGTGGGAAGATCCATACAAATTACTAGTAAAAAAAACAAGTACTAGTTGCTAGTTAGTTTAGTTGCTAGTTGACTAGTGAGTCAATAATCTTTCAGCTAGAACAGCTTTGTTATTTTTGATTATATTAAAATAATGACAATGTTGTTCTAAGTGCACATTAAATTTTTTTATGTCTTTATTTTATTTTGAGAGACAGAGACAGAGAGCGAGCAGGAGAGGGACAGAGAGAGAGAGAGATAGACACAGAACCTGAAGCAGGCTCCAGGCTCTGAGCTGTAAGCACAGAGCCCGACGTGGGGCTCAAACACACAGACTGAGATCATGACCTGAGCCGAAGTCAGATGCTCAACTGACTGAGCCACCCAAGCACCCCATCTAAGTGCACATTAAATGCCAATTGTCTCGATGGCTTGAGTTGTCCAACTCTTCAATTAGTATTCTTCCTGAACCATCATATTTTTAATCCCACTTTGATTTCTCTTTCCATTTAAGTCAGAGTTGTAAAGTTTTTGCCTGACATAACAAAAATTGTCTGTAACTATTGCTGACACAGTGGCACATTTTCTTCTCTTGAATAAGACACTAAAAAATGAATTTTTATTATACTTGTCTTTGGACAGTAGCTCATGACTTTTTTTTTCTAGGAGATATTAGCATTCTTTTATGGGTTCATATTAATCATGGCTTTAAAATTGTTTTATGACAAATAGAGAGCAGTATCTCATTATAAAAGAACTGGCTAAACATACATTCTATGCCTGACATTTGAGGAGGCTTCGGCTGCTAATTTGTTAAGAGTAATTAATGGTGCAGTGTTTGGCACTTTTCACTGCCACCAGCTCACTTGTATTTGCAGGAAAGTATTCTGCCATTCATCTTTCAAGAAATTTGCCAGATTTTACAGGATGGAAAAGTTTGCTCTGTTCTTGAACAGTGAATCTAGGTATAAAAATGTCACTTCTTAATCATAACTTACATTCAGAGAGTTCTTTCGCTCCTTAACTCTGAAATATCATCTTTTTTGCATTAAAAGCCCCTTTGATTCCAGATTTAATTTCACATTTTAGGTTATTATTTTAAGTCTCTACATTTTGCTTAGGTAGCAAAATGTCTTAGTATTTTTTATATGTGGCCTATTAGATAAAATTGAAAAATCTCTAAGAAGTAGTAGAACAAGGATTTAAATATATTTATAAGCATACATAGATCATATCTGCATTTTATGGAATCATTCATGTGTCTATGCTTCTAAAGGTTTTCATGAAAGTGATTGTGCAATTAATCAAGATTGAGACTGATCATATATATATAACTGATCAAATCAGATAGGAATTAATTTGGGAAATCTACAAGTATATATAACATTTATTGGCCTAAAAATATTATTCAGTCTTCAAGCATCATCTGACTCATTGAGAGAGGCGTGCTTGTTAACAGAGATTGTGTTGTGTAGTAGAAAGAGTATGAAACTTGGAACCAAGCAGAACCAAATTCAAATTACTTGGAAGTAATTTTGTCACTGTAAAATGGTGGACAGGATATTTGCTTGTGAAGATTGACTTTAACAAATGCCAAGGTGGTGTGCTACTTTCAATTCTCCAAGAGGCAGGTGCCAAGATGGGACCAGGAATGGAAAAAAATTTATTGAGGGAGATATTTGTGATGAATAGAGAAAGAAGGATCAGGAAGAGGCAGTGAGCAAGGAGGTCTCCAGATCATGATGCATGTCAGACCACCATGGCAAGAGAGGGAGAACACACTGGGTCCAGAGACTGTCAGGTCATAGTTACTGAATCAATGAGGGGTTCCCAAGCAAGGCAGCCCATTGGAGCAGGCTCATGTCAGATAAGGACGGGCTGGCACGAATACCTCTGCCATGTTCTTTCATTGATTGGTAGCAACCCAGAGAAAGCATGGCCTCAGCAAAAAGCTGGTGCAGATTCAAGGAGTCAACTGGAGCTGACAGTCCTTGGTGTTCTCCACAGGGAGATCTGAGAGCAACCATCTCCCATCCTAGTACTACCCAGGCCTGACCCTACTTAGCTTCCGAGATCAGACGAGTTCAGCTGCGTTCAGGGTTGTATGGCCGTAGATGAGAGCAGCCATCTCTAACCACTTGTAGTGAGGACATTCAGTAGAGCGTAGTAAATACCGGGAAGTGACATTGATCAGAAAGAAAATGTTGGATTTCAGGGGGGAAAGGTTGATTCACATTATTAGTAATTTCAGAATCTACTAAGTCTGTGTGGTTGAGGAAAGGTATCCTGGCCAATAGAGCAATGTAGAGAAACAGATCAGGAGGCAGAAATTGTAGAAGGCTTACATTTTGCAAAGGAATGTGCTATAGAATGAGTTGTGTCCCCCCCAAAATTCATATGTTCAAACTTACCCCTCTCAATGTTATAGTATTTGGGGGTGGGGCCTTTGGGAGGTGATTAGGTCATACGGGTGAAGTCCTAAGAATGGGGTTCTTGTAAAAGAGATGCCCCAGAATCTTGTTCCTCATGCCAGGTGAGGACACTCCTGGAAGATGGCCATCAATGAAACAGAAAGCAGCCCCCACCAGACAGCGGATCTGCCAACACCTGGATCTTGTACTTTCCAATTTCCAGAACAGTAAGAAATAAATTTATATTGTTTATAAGCCATCCAGTCTATGGTACTTTTGTTATAGCAGTCCAAACAGACTAACACAGAGTGAAATGGCTATGAATTATAGGTTGATCTGAGAGAGCAAAACTGTAGTCTAGTTAGATGGATCCCAGGCTGTAGCCATATTTATAACCGTAACTACCTCAGTTATGAACCGAGAACGCCCTCCTCATGACAATAACTGTGACTGTGAGAAAAATCATGTGCACATATAATACTGGTAGTTACGATAGAGAAATGCACATGGACTAGCTCACTGCAACTGAGGAGAAGATCGTGTGTGCCCTTGAGAATGCAGTCCACAGTTTGAGGGTCTTCTCTGCAATACTGTTGAGTGATTACTGTATTGTATGTGTGTGTGTGTGTGTTTGTGTGTGTGTGTGTGTGTGTGTGTGTGTGTGTGTTATTTGCCATGTTTATTATTTTCCAAGTTTCAGAGGAGAGGGCAGAGAGACAGAGAGTGAGAATCCCAAACAGGCTCCACGATGTCAGCTCAGGACCCAACGTGGGGCTCGATCCCACAAACAGTGAGATCATGACCTGAGTCAAAATCAAGAGATGGACTCTCAATGAACTGAGCCACCCAGGTGTTCCTCAGCCACTCTTTCTTTGAATATTTCTGTCATTGTGTTCTCTCTTTCATCTCCTCTGGTATTCTAATTACATGTGTGTTAGAGTCTTTGATATCACCCACGAGGCTGATGTCTCTATTCTGTTTTTATTAGTGTCTTTCTCGTTCTTTTGCATTTCAGTTAGAGTAACTTCTCCTGACCCATTTCAAGTTCACCATTTATTTCCTCAGCTGTGGTGAGTCTACTGATGAATCTGTACATCTTCTGTCACTGTGCTTTTTATTTCTAATATTTTCATTTGACTATTTCTTATAGTATCCATCTGTCAGCCACAATTACCTTCTGATCTTGCATGTTATTGGCTTTTTATATGTATAGCCTTTAACATATTAATCAGAATTATTTTATATTCCCTGACTGATAGTTTCAATATCTGTATCCTAACAGGTTTGGGTTATAATGATTACTTTGACTCTTCAGACTGTGTTATTGTTGTTGTTTTTCTTTCCTTTCTGTATGCCTCACAATTTTGTGTTGAATGCTGGACATGTATCTGACAGTAGATACGAAGGCAAGTGTTTGCTCTGTTCCTTCTTTCATGCCTTTAGTATGGGGTTTGCTTTCATCTAGGCAGGATTGGGGCTGGATTCGAAGGTTTTATTGCTCTAGTTACTGGAGTTGAAATGTGTTGCTGTTTTGGACACTACAGTCTTTCAACTGCTCTAGTGATATCTTGTTTTTATCTCCCCGGTTGGCATTGAGTCTTCAATTTGTGTTTCTCCCTTGAGAGAGTTTCCCTTTTGTTGGGATCTCCCCTTATTTTTGCTGGAGGCTTCTTTTCCATGACTGTGGAATGAGGAGGCAGAAAGGAGGTGGGCTTTTAATCAGATTCAGATTAGATTTCAGATTTAGGGAAGCCCTGGGAGCCTGGACGCTGGGTGTGTGGACTTCACAAGACCTCTTGTCCTCCTGTGGTTGTTACTTCTTTCCCTTCCCCTCTTCACCCCCAGCTGCAGTGTCCCCAGGCTATCATTTTGTCCCTGGTCTTCTGCAGATTAGCCTTTCTCTATTGAGGGAGGAAGGGAGGAATGAGACCATGCCGGCCCTGTCCCCTTCTCCGACTGTACTACCTCTGTGACTCAGGCAGTGTTTCTCTAGTGAGGAAAGTGGATTTTCAAGGTGGGTTGCCAAGAGGAGATGTGGATTCTTTCTGATTTTGCTTGAGATCCTGGTGGATGTGTCCTGGAGCAAAGGCCCTGAGGAGTGTGACAGCCCCTCTATGTCAGGGTCTCCCAGGGGCTTCACACTCACAGGAGAGCCCACATTCAGCCTTTAGCACCTTCTTAAATAATTCTACTTAAACTTTCTAGCAGATCCATATTGCACCCAGACATGTCTGCCCCTAAGCAAATGCGTAGGTTCTATTTCTTTCTGCAGCCTTCTGGGTCTCTCCAGAATTGAGGAGCATTGTCTGCCCTGTGGCTTCCATTCTCTGATGGGCTCAAGAAAGTCATCAGTTCTCAGTTTGTTGTGCTTTTGTCTTCTAAAATATGACTGATATCTTTTTCAGCTCTGTGTAACTCTGAGGCATCTTTTTGTTATTGACGAAATGGCAGGATTTATTTTAAATGTTTTATTGTCATTTTGATTAAATAGTTAAGCAGGCGCTGCCTCTCAAGGCACCCATATTCCTGTCTTAATCAAATGTCCAAATTTTCTGTGACAACTGTTTTGATTTTTGCATCCCCACATTGGATCTTAAATATAGAAAAATTATCATTTTCAGGATATCTTTTAAACCTAAAAGTAGCTTGAGGTTTCCCAGAGGGGCCCTGGATAATCACAAAGATTTGTTCACTCATCTATAAAAAGAGATGAGCTGGAAATCATTAGGTTTATTTAATATGTTACTATTATAGTTGCATGGGAACACTCATCAAATCGGAAGAGATGCTGACTAAGCCTAGCAGAGAAAAAAATGCTATTACTGTAAATATTTCAGAAACTGTGTATTTTATAGAAAGTTTCTATATATTATCAGAACTTGCACTGTCCACAATAGGTTATTACCTATTTGAGTCGTGTTGGTGTTTTTTCCCTGATGATATTAAGTGATATCAGTTATCAGTTGTATGTTTAGTTATTATTTAAAATTCTTACTTGGCCATAACCTCAAGTACTTAATTTGAGTCCATTATCCAAAACTGGATTCACCTCTTGGTTGGGCATTGGGCATTGAGCCCCAAAACACAACCAATTCAAAGGATAGGACAAGATAGGGTTTTACTTGCACCAAGTAGGAAGAACAGGGGATCTTTCCCAAAATAGTATCTCCCCGAACAACAAAACTAGGGGAGTTTAAGCTAAGGGTGCATACATATTCATGAAGGGGCTTGGATTCAGCAAGGAATTGGGCAAAAGTCATCTTTAGGTGGTGGGGCTCAGATCAAAGTCTTGAAGGCTGCCAAGGTCAGCACCATTCTCTGGCTCCGTTGGTCTGGGACCTGAGTGCTCAGAGATTCAGAACCTGCAAAGACAATCCAAGAATGTGCGTCAGGTCAATCCTCACTTTGGAACCAGCACTGGGAGTTTTACCACTGACTTGTCCTTGATGTGACAGGCCATCTCCTGGGCCACGGTGGCTCTTTGCTCTGATAGTCTTTCACAAGAAGGTCGGAGACCTAGAATGACTTTTCTTATGTCAGGAAAGCTGTGTCTTGTCTTTCTTATGGGGGAGCCTCCTAACTCTGCTTACAAATGTAGCATTTTGTAGGCCAGATAATCTCAATTACTGATGCACATCAGACCTACCCATGGAGTTTTACTAAAAAAACAGATGGTGGGGCCTCCTCCAGACTTACGAGTCTCTCCACATGATAATCAGATTACATTTTGAATTTCAGGGGATGGAGAACTCTTCTGCCATCTGCCAGCTGGACTAAGAATTCAATTTACACAGGACATGTTAACAAGACGAAAAAAAACCACTTTATTTCATACACACGGAGGCCTCATGATGAAACTGAGACTCAAAGAAATGACCAAGGCCGGCAGGGATTTATCATCCCTTTAGACCAAGGGATGATAAATTTGTGAGGAATTTACAGGATAAGAAAAACAGGTGTTTTGGAGCTTTAAGTAATGAGGAATTCTAAGCAGTATTTAGGCTGAGGTAGTTGATTGGTAAGAGAAAAACTAACAAGCTTTATTTCTGCAGCTTTCTTGACTTCAAAGGCCCTGTCTCTCGAGTTAATGATGTCTTACTTGTTAGCAGGGGTAGGCTGTTTTTCCCATGGGAGATTTCTTCCTTGCTTTCAAGAGGCAGAGGAAGGCCTGAGTGGCCTTGCCTGGGCCACTTGCAGTAGCTTCCATTCAAAATAAGCAATATTATTGATTCCCACCACTGTGGTACATTTTGGGGCAGCCTTACATGTAAGTCTCCAAATTATTGCATCTCACATACCAAGATTTTTCTACAATAAAATGTATATTTATGTTTTAAAATCAGATGTCAGACTCACAACCTTTACTGAAAATCCTTATAATAATTATAGACATTTTGTTGAGTTTTTTTTTGCTATGGCTTTATCATTTAAATTTTTAAAAATGTTTGTTTATTTTCAAGAGAGAGAGAGACAGAGTGTGAGCAGGGGAGGGGCAGAGAGAGAGGGAGACACAGAATCCGAAGCAGGCTCCAGGCTCTGAGCTGTCAGCACAGAGCCCAACGTGGGGCGCAAATGACGAATCGTGAGATCATGGCCTGAGCTGAAGTCGGACCCTTAACCGACTGAGCCACCCGGTGCCCCCATAAGGCTTATTATTTTTGTCTGTCACATTGTTAGAGAGCTCTTTCTGTTTTGAAACCAAAATTTAATTCCCTGACATTCCCATTACTCGTTTATTCCTTGTAGTGCGTAACAGGCCTTTTACATCTTTGAAAGCAGCTCTTACTTTTCTTGTATTGTTTTTCTAGCTGCTTCACCCTATGAAGAGAGATTATGGAGGTAACATCCAGCCCCAGGCCCCACTACAGAGTACTAGTAAGAGCACACATCGCCCAGAACCAGGACGGTGGGGCAGATTTCAATGTGCTAATCCACTTAATTGCCTTCTTTTACTTTGTAACGTGACTGGTCTCCTCTTTTCTGTTTAGAAGCCATAGTTAACTCTGCTCCCCCAACCACCCACACTACCTCATTAGCACTGGTTTTAATAATTCTTGCAAATATCTCTTTCACCCAAATCCACAACATGCACACACACACACACACACACACACACCACATTTTCCTAATAGATACAGATGCTCTTAAAACTGTAGCAATAAAAGCTTCTTTAACATATTATTGAATTATGTCTTTTCACCGAAGAAGCATTGAAATACGTTTGCATCAGTGACATCTCTACACATTTTTGTTAGGTTTGGAATGTTTTCATAAAAACGAGTTTTCGGGGCTCCTGGGTGGCTCAGTCAGTTAAGCATCGGACTTCGGCTCAGGTCATGAGCTCACGGGTTCATGAGCTCGAGCCCCCCGTCAGGCTCTGCACTGACGGTCTGGAGCCAGCTTGGGATTCTCCCTATCTCTGTACCCCTGCCTGCTCTCTCTATTTCTCTCTCTCAAAAATAAATAAATAAACCTTTAAAAAAAAGCCCCGAGTTTTCATTTGAATGGACGGTTTCAGGCGGAGGAGAATTCACTACCCACAGACAAAGGAGCCTGTAGTCAATCTTGCAGGTGGGGCCTGAGTAAGTTATCAAATGGAGTTTGTGTGTGTAGAGAAGGAAGCTTGGTCACCAGGAGCCCCGGGCCCAGCGACATGGGGCCTCAGGCAGGGAGCTTTTTCTCATCCATCCCTGCACTCCATCTATATGCCCGCATTTCCCACAGTGTCTTGGGCGTGTTTTTATTACCTATGGATTGTGAGTTCCCCGGGGTACAGCTCCTGTTTGCTGCTGGCTCCTCAGCATCTACAACAAAGTACACACACAACCCTGTAATTTCCATTTTGAGGGAGTTCACAGCTTCTACATCATTGCTGAAAACATCTAGAAATCATACCAAAACACGGACGAGATTTTTCACCAGATGCCTGTGGCACAATGGGAAATCTATTCTTTAGCATAATGCACACATGTACACACACAACACACACACGTGCAATACACACGCACGCACACACAGTGTTGAGCTCCACGCTGGCCATCTGTACTCCGTGCACCCACCACTGCCCTTCTGGGCGTTCCCACACGCCATCCCCTCCACCCTCTTCCCACCCCTCCCAGTTGCCTCTATCCTTCCTTCCACATTATGCCTCCCTTCTCCGGGAAGTCCTCCCTGGCCCCTCAGCCTCCACTGAGGGAACCCTCCTTCTTTGTCCGGCCATTGGGCTTGGCGCGCTGGCCTCCAAATCTTGATTTACTTGTCTCTCTTTCTCACCAGACACAATTATCTTTGAAAACAGAGGCTGTGGTTTGTTTGACTCTGTGTCACCAGCACTTATTTTAGTTCCTAACAGCAATATTTGTAGAATTAATGAATTATTTATGAGTGAATAAAGGCAAGTAAGAAATAAATTTGACTTAGAAATCTCTTGCTCCTGTGTCTGGGAAGATAATAAGATGAAGATAGGATAAGTGGGTGTAGAAACAGGCTTCAGGAAGAAGACGCGAATTCAATGCAGACTGTGGAGTGAGAGTAAACCGTGGAACACCGAGGCAGGTAGTTAATTACATTTAACAAATACTATTCAGAACCTAGTGATTGCCAGGCCCAACACTATGCATTAAAAGGGGAGTCACCGACTGGGTGGCTCAGTCGGTTAAGCGTTATGATCTCACGGTTCGTGGGCTTGAGCCCTGCGTTCGGCTCTGTGCTGACAGCTCAGCCTGGAGCCTGTCTTCGGATTCTGTGTCTCCCTCTCTCTCTGACCCTCCCCTGCTCATGCTCTGTCTCTCTGTTTCTCTCAAAAATAAATAAAAAATATTAAAAATATTAAAAAAAAAAAGGGGGGGGGAGTCATCTTGCCCAGGGGATGTGGCCCTTTCTCTCTCTCAGGTGACCAAGAGGTCAGCCACTGAAAAGCAGGCCGAGGGGTCGTGGGGGCCAGCTGGCTTGCGGGATGAGCCCCAGGGGCTCAGTCCTGTTGCAGACCTTCTCTGGGATCACACTGAGGCCGGCTTGCAGGTAAGGATCTATTCTTGCTCAGCTGTTTTTAACCATGGACGTGAGCTCCGGGTCTTCTCTACGAGTCAACGCACAACCCAACTGCTACTGGGTGTTTTTGACCATTGTTCTTTTGGAATCACATACTCTTCTGCAGACAAATTTTACACACAAGCTATTTTAAGAAGCCACTGTAATCAGCTTGTAAAAAAAAAGTAAAATGCCTATCCTGTCAGAGTTTATATTCTAAAGAAACACACACACACACACACACAGCCCATAAAATACATTCACCATCAAACTCCCCAGACATGTTTGTTCGGAAGGAGCTGAGCACAACGTCTGTTGAGAGTTTGGGGATATTCTTGTGTATTTCAGCATTGTTCCTTGAAAAAGGAACTTTAGGATCATGATAGCACATCTTCATTTAAAAAAAAACCCTTTTTTTAACATTTATTTATTTTTGAGAAACTGAGAGAGCATGAGCAGGGGAGGGGCAGAGAGAGAGGGAGACAGAATCGGAAGGAGGGTCCAGGCTCTGGGCTGTCAGCACAGAGCCCGACGTGGGGCTCGAATTCACAAGCTGTGAGGTCGTGACCTGAGCCAAAGTCGGACGCTTAACCGAATGAGTCACCCAGGCGCCCCATGATAGCACGTCTTCATAAATCATACGTTCCAATTTCCACATTTCCTATTATCTGCTGATGAAGTACAGTGCGATTATTAAAGAACATTGTTACTTGCTGTATATGACCTTAACACTCAAACACTTACCATTTCTTCATGGGAATACACGCAGTAAATCACGGAACTCATCGCATTTGCCTCTAACGGAACTTTCCCCTTGTCACCAACCTTATTTTCCCTCTACCAGAACACTGAGTTCCCTGCTCAGATTTGTGTACCTCCTCTTTTCCTTTCTTTCCATAACTCAGGTATTATCCTTCTTTCTTGGAAAAATTTCTTTTCACCCATCCTCATCCACCATGAACAGATTTAAGAAAATATCCCAGAAGAAAATATTTGTGATATTGTCTTAAATACTCATTCAGGTGAGAAAGAAGGAAATCTTTCTGATGACATATTTATCATCTATACTTTTGTTAGGTTCATGAACCAACTGAGTGGAAAGGGCATTATTCTGGTACTCTTTAACATTTATAATTGTAGTAAAACATTGAAAAGATTTTTGCGTCTTGAAGGTTCTATGTTATTTAACAATATTTAAATAATAAAATGTTTACTGTAGCTTGGAAATAGTGAAAAAATTGCTAGTCTTGAATAGTATAAATACTTATGAATGAATATTGAATAAAACATGTCAACAGATTTTACGGTTCTACATCATTTTTAGAGAACTATAGAGACACTCCCCTGAAGACATTTACAAATGTAATAAACTGATAAATCAATACTCTTTCCTTCTCTTCCTCTCGTCCCTCCTGTCTCTCTCTGTCTGTTGTACTGGGTTCATTGAGTAGACATTAGTAGCATGTGTGCACTACGAGAGAGATGTGGAATTCTATTTTTCTAAAGCAAAGAGTTAGATGGTTTATTTTAACTCTGCATTTATTTAGCACATTTATAAAAATAAGTTCACATGGAAACATTAGGAACAAAATTCACAAGTTTACAGGAAGAGAAGGAAGATTCTTCCCCCCGCCCAAAGGCTCTGGTAATTAGATTTCTCATTTTATCTAGTTCCATTGCTGAATAGTTTTATTTAGAGTAATCTTAAATAGTGAGATTTTTGGCAACAATAAGGACTCTTACATATATTACCTCTGCTTCAACTCATAAATGTAAAATAGGAGCTAATTTTGTTTTGCTTTTATACAAAATTTTTATTATGATTTTAACACAATTTTGAAATGAGACAAAATAGAAAACAAAGACACTCATAATTTGATTACCCTTGCACAAAATTGTTAATATGTTTTTAAGTATAGGACAAATATGTCCTTTTTTATTGATTTGGTCTTATGTAAACATTTTGCCTATTGTTTACCATGATTGTATCTTCTTAACTATCTTAACTTCTTATTTTAAATTATTTTATATAACATCCTATTGAATAATTTCCTTTACTATTTCATATTACTGAACAATCATTTTGTTTCTGATTTTAATTACGTTCAAAATGCTATAAAATCTTTCTACATATAGGCATCTTTTATATTTAATAATGGTTCTTTTGAATTGATTACAGAATATGTGATTATTAACAGCATGAAAATTGTAACATTTCTTACTGTGTACAGACTTAGCATTTCAAATCAACAATATGATTTATAACATGTTTTAGCAAAGTCCGTGACAACCAGAGTCACTAACATTCTCAGACATTAGGCATTTAAACTTTTAGAAATGCCTTGTCAATATGTCAAAACTTTTATTTCAATTCAATTATAATTTACATGAAGTCGAATATTTTTACACATATTCATTCCCTTATTGTTTTTACAGTTATGTAAATCATACATCATGAATTTTACAAATTAATCTTCTGAAGTTATATTAGCATTTCTTATGAATTTAGAAAATTTTAATATGTATTTAAACCTCCAGTTTTCTTCATAGTGTTTTTTTTTCTAAGGATATATGTATACATAGTTGTTTCATGTGTAATTATTTTAAAAGTCTATGTATCAAATTTTTTTCCTTTCTCCCATTGTGGTTTCTTCTATAGAATCTAAATTTTATAGTCTTTTCTAGCAACCTGGTAGGAATATAATATGTATTCCTTTTACCAACTCCCTATTGAATACATTTTCAGTTGTATTTTTCTAATTTTTTAAAAAGTTTTATTTATTTAAATGATCTCCAAAGCCAACGTGGGACTTGAACTCACAACCCTGAGATCGAGGGTCAGGTGGCTCTACTTACTAAGCCAACCAGGCACTCCTTATTTTTTGAATTTTTTAATGGTGCAATGTTCATATTGACTCAGAAAATAATGGCTTTTAACATTGAACTCAGGAAAATGACACTATTTTAAATTAATTTAAGAATGTTTAGTTGTTGGGGTACCTGGGTGGCTCAGTCAGTTAAGCATCCGACTCTTGATTTCAGCTCAGGTCATGATCTCATGGTTTGTAGGTTTGAGCCCTGTGTCAGGCTCTCCGCTAACAGCACAGAACCTGTTTGGAATTCTCTCTGCCTCTCTCTCTCTCTCTCTCTCTCTCTCTCTCAAAAATAAATAAGTAAACATTTAAAAAAAGAATGTTTAGTTATTTTGTCCAAGTCACCATTATATTATCTTTATTTAAAGGAATATCAGCCATCTTTAATTACAAATCTATGAACATTTCAGTGCACTCTGTTAGGAAATGTTTTCAGTCCTTGACATTAGTAACTGAAAATTGAAACAAAGAGTCTCAAGGAAAACAACACATTCTTTAAATATGTGGATAATTTAATTCAAAATTACATATTCTTTAATATGTCTAGGATTAATATGATCCATTCTGTCTTTGTCATTGTAATATAGATGTTATGAGGCACATGTTTTCCCAGCTAGAGATTTTCTCTTTACGGATGGAAGGATTCTGTTGTTGTTAATTATGGAATATTAAAGTGAAAGTGAATATAGAGAGAGAGCAGCTTAGAAAAATTTCATATTAAGAGATCAGCTGGCCAAGTGTCAATGTACGTGTCAAAGAATGAGGAAATGTAATGGTATATCCTACTGATAGGAGATATGGTGGTGTGATCATTATCAAAAATATCTTGATTTAGGAAAGATTAAATATGAAAAATCTTAAAAGGAATAAAATCTTTACTTAAGTAGAATCTCTACTTAAAATTAAAAAAAATTATCAGGAAAGTTTGTTTAATTTTGTCCAACACTTTTTCTACATCTTTAGGTGATTATTTCCATCGTTTTTTTTTTTTTTAACGTGGTGAGTTACATTGATTATTTGAATGTTAAACATTATTGCAGGATTTGTTGTTTCCACCCTATGTGTAAAGATCTTGGGAAGTCCTATCCTTACAACAAGAAAAAATTGAAGAAAAGAAAACAAAAACAAAAACAAACACAAACACAAAAAACAACAACGACTTTTCCTGGGCCTGGCAGAGAACTCAGGTCACAGCGACAATGGCCACCTCCAACTCCGGAGACACAGTAAATGCGGAGAATCCGAGGTGAGATCAATTCACCTGCACAGAGGGGTTGGATCCACACGCTGGTAAGAGTCTGGTTACATGGGCACTTTGACCAAATGCTGTAGGCGAGGGGGGGCTGGCACAAATGAGAGACCTCAGGGCTACATTCTGGGGGACCCCTGCACTTGCAGATGCTCTTGATCTGGAAAACCCATTGGACAGATGTAGTATGTCATATACAGGGTAGGTATCAATCCAAATATAGCAATAGTCAATTTAAATGTCAATAGCCCAGGGGTGCCTGAGTGGCTCAGGTAAACTTAGAGCTCAGGTAATGATCTCGTGGTCCGTGAGTTTGAGCCCTGCGTCCAGCTCTGTGTTGACAGCTTGGAGCCTGGAACCTGCTTCAGATTCTGTGTCTCCTTCTTTCTCTGCCCCTCCTCCGCTTCTCTCTCTCTCTCTCTCTCTTTCTCAAAAATAAATAAACGTTAAAAAAATTAAAAGGCAGAGATTGTCAGAGTGGATTATAAACAACCAACTGTGACCTAACAATATGTTGTCTATGAGAAACCCATTTAAAATTTAAAGGCAAAAATCAGTTGCAAGCACAGGGTTGGAGAAAGATACCATGCTAACACAAATCAAAGAAGACTGCAGTAGCTGTATTAATTTCAGATTAAAATATGTCAGAACAAAGAAAATTGTCAGAGATCAAGAGAGGGACATTACACGATGATAAAGGAGTCTCTTCTCCAAGAAGGTAAAACAACACTTCCTGTGCGTACCTAATAAAAGTTTGTCAAAATACATGCAACTTGCCATATCAGCAAGTATTTTGAAATCTACAAAGGCAGTTTACCTATCTTCTTTTTTTAGGAAAAGTGATCTTCTCACATGACTCTTCCTTTTCCTTTAATTCTGTTTTCCACATATCAACTCAACCTGACTCCTTCAATGGGCAGCAACAACAAAATCCAAGGGCTTTATTTTTTGGAGGGGTGGGTGTAATTTTAGAAATATTTTCTCTTCAATCTCTGAAATCTAATAATTTAAAATCATTTTAACTAAGAACACGTATTAGTCATAAAAATTAGAAATTTGCAATATTAGATTAAAATCATTGCACATTTGTAAGACACCGAAGGAAATTTAAAACCTCCTGATGCCATTGAAACTTTTGTTCCAAGTGAGGAACCTTCTAAAGAATGACAACACATGTCAGAAACTCTTGATTTCAGAATCAACGGTACCAGTCAGTGTAGAAGGTGTCAATTTTATTTTCATGAGAATGTAAATCTGCCTTAACGTGCATTATTTTTCTCTTGTGCCAGAAAACCCGAGCAATGCTTTGCCTTTGTAAACAATTAAAAAATATGCAACGTTTGAAGGGAAATCACCAGAATTATTTTCAAATAATCAGAAAGAAAATTTTAAACGAGGAACAAATTCAAACAAGATGTTTTTGAAAACTTCTTGAAGATAGGAAAGCGTATCTGACATAATGGGAACTTTGGGGAAGGGCTATGCTATTTCCGTGTCCCAGTTTATTTGATGGGGCTCAGGATAAGCCGACTGGGAGAGGACCGTGCTTCAGCTGCACCAGAGGATGTGTTTTAATAGTCTAAAAGAAGACAAATGATTCACCAACCTGGATTTTAAAATTACAGATCAGTCTGAGTATTGATTTCAGTGATTGCACCATTATATTGATTTTTGTTACTATATGTTGAGTTATGTCTGTGAAGAGATTAGTTTTACGTAACTTTGATAAAATAGTTTAATGGCCTGGTTATAAGTTATAAGCTCTTCCAACAGAGATTTCAATATTGCAATAGAGATCACAATTGATCTCTAGTGTGATCAAGAGTATTTTAAAAACTAAAAAGCACTGCAAATATGGGGGATGTATGGTGTGAAGATTATTATCTCCCTTCCGTAACATTGTGCATGCATACAAAAGTTGGTATATTATGGCTTATTTTATTAGCAGAAGTTTAAAACTGAATTTTGGAGCAGATTTGAGTTTTAGATACGTTACTAGCAATGAATACAGTTCAACTTTGGACTACCTCATAAGGCATAGACAGACTCCTTTTTCCCTTCTTGTTTCTGTGCATCACAAATTCTTTGTACCATTCTGGTCCTTGTGTGCAGGGAACGGTGTGAAGGAGCTCTGGGTCATACCCATAGGAGTTTTGGGCCATGATACCTAGAATCATGACAGGCATCATAACAGTTAAAAGGTATTTGGGGCTTAAACATTTTAGCAAAAATTTTCCAATGTAATTCTTATTTCACTATACTGAAGCTAGAATTCATGGTTGTATGTTTTCATTTCAAAAAAGTAAGTACAAAAGATGAAATCAAGCCTCGCAAAGGTCTCTTTTGACCTGGATTTTTCTTTCTTTTTTCTTTTCTTTCTTTCTTTTTTCCTTTCTCTGTCTCTGTCTCTGTCTCTCTCTCTCTCTGTCTCTCTCTCTCTCTTTTTTTGTGAGTGGGCCGCTAAAAAAAGCTTGTCTCTAACCCCAATGTGGGGGAAGAATGACAAAGAGCTACGCTTTTGATCATAACAGACGATATCCTCCTGATCCTCCCAATTAGCCTGTGACTGACAGGGTAGTCTCAGTCACTTGGTTGGTAGGATCCAGTCTTTTGGGATGATTCTCTGTTATTTTGATGTATGAAAAATAGGGAAGAAAGGCTGATTCTTGTCAATATTCCTTGTTTTATCACTGTTGATACAGCAGTCACTGCGTCTGTACTTTCTAACATACACTCACAAACCTGTCACTGATAATACTGTGTGAGCACAGGAAAGACACAACTATATGAAACATCACTCTCTTCACAACTAATGAGTGTTACTCTAAGATTTTCCTCCCTCCAAATAATATTACTATGGAAGGAGCCAAAAGATGTATTTAGGCCCCAATGTGATAAGTACCAAGAAATCTTAAGCATCTCATTCCCACTGGCGAAGTTCAAGGTATTAACACCCCACTGCTGTGTGGGACTCCTTTGCTTTACGTTAGAGACAAGACACTGGGTCTCAGAGTGAAGAACTGTTCAAGGGACTCAAATAGACGAGGTTCACTCATGTTCTGTTTATTCTAAGCCACATTGTTAAAGAGCAATACACCTCGGGGTGTGGGGTGTGGGGTGGCTTTGCCCTGTACCTGTAGGTCAAAACACATAGGAATTTAGAAAGACATGGTGGTTGGATTGGGTGTGTCTGGAGTACCGGGCACTGTTTACCAAATACTGTCTTCTCACAAAAGGTTTACAGCGTCCATGCCATCATTGTATCTCATGTTGAACAATAAAGAAAGCTGAGATACAAAATGGTTAATTGTCCTGGGACCTGCGCTCTACCTGTCTACCCCAGAGCAGGAACTCTTAATTGCCATGCTCTGTCACCTCCCCATCTCAAAGACAACTAAAATTTAAGGCATTATGACATGGGGCGCCTGGGTGGCTCCGTGGGCTAAGCGTCCAGCTCTTGATTTTGGCGCAGGTCATAATCCCAGTGTTGTAGGATCAAGCCCTGCATTGGGCTCCACACTGAGGGCCAAGCCTGCTTGGGATTCTCTCTCCCTCTCTCTCTGCCCCTCCCCTACTTGCACGTGCACACACTCCTTCTCTCTCTCAAAAATAAATAAATAAACATTAAAAAAAAAAAGACATGATGACAGAGTAGAGTAAATCTTTTTCAAGGTTGATACCTTAAGATGGAAAAAGTAAAAAATTCTCACCAGGGGGGTGGGACAAAAGAGGGGTGGGAAGTGGAATAAAAGCCAATTACTTTTTCTAAAACAGAAAATGGCCAGACAGTCATTTGTTAGTTAAAAATACTACTGAAATTTTTATTTAATTGGACTTGTCCTGAACATGTAAAATTGCCTGCATATATTCAAGCCAAAGAGCCATCTGTTTTCTTCCTTTTTCATGAGTTTGCCAGCACATGTTTTCCCAACATTTGTGCAGAATTCCCGAGAGCCTTGTAGAGACATGCTAAGGAGCCCCATGGGCTACCTTTGGAACACCAGGTAATATGTCATGTCCTGATCACTGTGAAGGAAGCTAGAGGCTTTTTAATTATGTTAAAGAGAGAGAGATAAATATAAAAAGCCAGCACAAGTCTTTCGAGGCTCATGTAAAAGAAAACCTACTTGACCTGACATGCTCTAACACTGGGTGCAAATATGAAGTCTTGCAATCTGGTTTCAACTGAAAAACATCACGTAAAAAGACTTAGTATTTTTTTTGATATTTATTTATTTTTGAGAGAGAGAGAAACAGTGAGAGAAAGGGAGGGGCAGAGAGAGAGGGAGACACAGAATCTGAAGCAGCTCCAGGCTCTGAGCTGTCAGCACAGAGCCCGACGAGGGGCTCGTACACATAAATCAGGAGATCATGACCTGAGCTCAGGTCAGACTCTCAACTGACCAGCCACCAAGTTGCCCCAACACTTAGTATTTTTGTAAATACTGGGGAAACAAAACATAATACTGTGTTAGATGAGCTGGTTTCTACTTCTTTTGGCATTCATCAAACAAATACTCCTTTTTCTCAGAAATGTGCATTAGAGATATGGCAAGACTGTCAACGTTTTTTATAAGAGAAAGTTTATTATAAAGGTCTCGGTGATTTGGAAGAACCTCGTTGTAAATACTCACAGAACGCCATACACAGATACATGAAAATAAATTATACTCGCCATCATGTTTACCTCACGGCCTTTACAGTTTTGTGTTTGTGTGTCTGCACAGCACTAGGAAGCAAACTAACATAAGAAGAGTCTGGCTTGAGGTAAGAAAACAGAATCACATAGCGGACTCGAAGACAGCCTGAGACTTACTCCCTGTGCTGGAGGCCATTGGGAGTGTGTTCAGGCCACCTGCCCTCTTGTTGGCTCTCAAGGAAATGACATAAGCAAGCCCAACTCTTTGACTGTGTGTGTATGGATACACATGTTTTGGTCTCTACTAACACACTTGTAAGTGTAAAACCAGCCATTTGTATGTAAACAGGTGAGCAGTAATTAGATGGTTCTGATACAACCAACATATAAGGCTGTGAGTAGATACCTTCCACTCACAGTGTAGAGCAGTCTGTTAGCTAACATTGTTTGCATGACATTCAGTATTTTGGAATGCAGAGATGATGTCACAACCTCAGAAGAAAGATGGACGGAGAGAAAATCAGGGGGCGCCTGGGTGGCTCCGTCGGTTAAGTGTCTGACTCTTGGTTTTGGCTCAGGTCCTGATCTCGCAGTTTCGTGAGATCGAGCCCTGTGTCAGGCTCTGTACTAGCAGCACAGAGCCTGCTTGGGATTCTCTTTGTCTCTCTTTCTGCTTGTCTCCCCAGACTTCTGGTTTACTACTTCCCAGGACATAAATGCAGATTTCAGCACTTCGCGGATTGTGATTCCCTCCTGTATTCATTTTGATGTTTTCAATCTCTATGCAGATTATCCCCATAATATCCCAGCCTCTTATGTTCCTGCCCTCCGCCCCAGTTCACCAGCACACGTGCATGTTGGAAATATAAATACACAGAGAACACATCACATCATTAGACGTGTGACAAGACTCATTCAGCAAGATAGTTTTATTCATTTATTTATTTTTGATGTTATTTATCTTTTGAGAGAGAGAGAAATAGAGAGTGAGCAGGGAGAGGCAGAGAGAGAGAGAGAGAGAGAGAGAGAGAGAGAGAATTCCAAGCAGGCTCTGCACTGTCATTGCAGAGCCTGACCCAGGGCTCAAACTCATGAACTGTGAGATCATGACCTGAGCCAAAACCAAGAGTTGGACACTCAACTGACTGAGCCACCCAGGCGTCCCAGCAGGATACTTTGAGATACACAAATGGTACAGTGATCATAAAAAGGAATGCATTATTCAGTTTTTATGTTTCTGCAGGCACAAGAGGAAGGAATTGAGGCGCGGTTTGGAGAAATTCATACAAAGGAAAATCTTTGAACTAATGGGGGGTGGTTGGCGGGGCAGATAGACAGGAATATATTGAACTTGAAGATTTCTTGAGACCACCTTGGGCCCTGTTCAGGCTGGCCGTTCCTCTTGCCTCGCGGTCGGAGCAGAGAGATGAGTGCAGACACACTCTGGACTCTGCTTTTTCTCTGTTGCTACTGTGGCCTGTCAGGACGCACTAGGGAGCAGGGCAGGAGAGTCAAGTGTCAAAATAGATTTCTCTCTGCATTGTTAGCGGAGACAAATTCAGTTGGGATGTATAGAAAATTATTGCCACAAAAGGAGATGAGAGCATATGCCAAGAACACAGGAAAAATATACATTTCTGAAATAGATTTTTTGCAAAACCAGAATTAAAGTATAGTGTCTTCATGTTCTCAATTAAAAAAAATTATCAAGGATAAAAGTACAGGTCATTCTAGAGACAGTAAAAGCAAAATTGAAAATAATTGGGGTGGAAAATATTAGCAAAGGTTTTTTGAAAAAGCAAGAAAACAGACACGATGGTTTAAATAACAGATTTTATGTAACAGAAATTGAATGAGGGACACATTTGTGAACCAATTACAGAGAGGACAGAAGGTAAGTAGGCTAGGAGAGGGTATAAGACACCGAATAAATGACATATCCCTTGTGATACGTAAGGAAAAACGGAACGACTGAAGGAAAAGATGTAATAAAATATAGAGAGGAGGAAAAGGTGGGTGAGTAAAATATTATCTGATTTTGTCAAAGTAGACCTGCCAAGGTTGGAGAGTACATAATGCAAAGAGACACACCTGGTCATGATCAGGTGACCACTTGACTGGCATTCATGGTTTTAAAAACAAAAGTTAACGTTACTTATAAAATAGTGCAAATAAAGTGACAATGTGCTTCTTCAAGTTATTTCACAAACCAAAAAAATAATGGCATGGTGACTGCAAAGGCTGAGAGGAGAAATGTTTGAACCAATACATCCATGCCCCTCACAGATATTTAGCTTGTGACACTGAGCTCCTTTGTGCGGTTCCCAAAAATATTATTTGAAGTCTGAGACACTGAGAAATAAGGCATATAATGGTAGGAAATATAAACATATTGCATAAGGATATATTAAAATAGTAGAAAATGCAGATCAGTTACAGATCAGTCATTACCTGAAATCATTTAAAACTCAAAGCTGTCTAGGGGCACCCGGGTGGCTCAGTCGGTTGAGTGTGTCGTACTTCAGCTCAGGTCATGATCTCGCAGTTCATGGGTTCGAGCCCCATGTCGAGCTCTGTGCTGACAGCTCAGAGCCTGAAACCTGCTTCAGATTCTGCACCTCCCTAGCTCACACTGTCTCTCTCTCTCTCTCTCTCTCTCTCTCTCTCAAAAATAAATAAAGGTAAAAAAAACCTTTTAAAAAGGAAACAGAGTTGTCTAATACAATGGAAAAATTGAATGTGAACGATTAATAATCTTTTAAAACTTCATTTGTGTTGTTATCAAAATGATAACGCTTTCAGTCTTAGATATAACCAACAAATGCCATTTCAGTTTAGAAAACAGAAGTAGGATAAAATAAACCATTCATTTTTGGTGAAGGGGAAATATTCCATTTGACAGCATGTAAAATGTGTTTAAGAATTCATTGGTGTCCAGAAACTGTGAGGTGTTTTTTTTTTTTTTCCCAGAGTTCTGGAAAATGCTTACTTTTTGTCTCTTCAAATATTTCCACTGACCCATTTTTTTAAACCTCTTTCTAGAATTCTGGTTTGATATGTTTTTGGTGTTCTCATTCCTTCCTCCATGTCTCCTATCAGCTTCATGTTTTTATTTAAGATCACAGAATTTAATCAGCCTTCAGTTTTAGGTGAGTGGTTTGGCCTAACCTCTCGTTTGTATTTTCTATCTCTTTGCCCATCTGTTCTGTATTCTGGATAATTTATTCAGATCCATTTTGCAGTGCATGAACTCTCTCTTTTTAACCGGGTTTGTTTTAATTCCTGTGTATCTTTGAACGGCATTATTTCATGCACACAAATAAAATCTAGGGCCCTGTTAAAATAATCTTCTATTTTTGCCGATGTAATCATCTTTAGGATGAACTGTTTCTTCTACTGCCGGATATATCTGCTCCCCGCCATGGCTTCCTCTGTTATGATACTGGAATACTTGGACGACAACTTTGCTTTTGTAACTTTTGGGTTTCATTGTAGCAAGTTACCTTCCACCCCCTTACAGAGCAGAGTTAGAACAGACAAAAGAATATTTCAAAACCTTTGGCTTCTGAGATCACTTAAAAATGGAGCACCTGGGTGGCTCAGTCAGTTACGCGTTCAACTCTGGATTTCGGCTCAGGTCATGATCTCATGGTTTATGGGATTGAACTCCATGTCAGGCTCTGAGCTGACATCACAGAGTCTACTTGGGATTCTCTCTCTCCCTCTCTCTCTGTGCCCCTCCCCTGCTCACACTCTCTCTTTCTCTCTCAAAATAAATAAACTTAAAAGAAACAAAAACAAGGGCGCCTGGATGGCTCAGCTGGTTACGAGACTGACTTCGGCTCAGGTCATGATCTCACGGATCGTTGAGTTTGAGCCTCGCGTCTCGCTCTGTGCTGACAGCTCAGAGCCTGGAGCCTGCTTTAGATTCTGTGTCTCCTTCTCTCTCTGTCCCTTCCCTGCTCACACTGTCTGTCTCTCTCAAAAATAAATAAAACATAAAAAATTTTAAAAAAAAGCTAAAATGAGCCCTAATCCAGCATGACTGGTGTCCTTACAGAGGGGACAGTTTGGACGCCCCTGACATATGGAGAGGAAGATGGCATGAAGGCGAGGACAGCCTTCTGGAGTCACACATCTAGAAGACAAGGAGCAGCAAGGAGTGCCATCCAACACCGGAAAGCAGAAGCTGCGGGAAGAATTCTCTCCCAGAGCTGTCAGCAAAGGCCCGGCCCCGCCAACACCTTGGTTTCAGACGTCTGGGCTCCAGAACTGTGAGAACTAATCCATTTTAGATCCCCCGTGACCCCTTCGAAGTGTTCCACGTGGTGTCTTAGAGAGGAAGCCACGACTGGTGGTATTTTCTTTTACTTCTTTCTGTAATTCACTTTTTCCTTCTGCCCGACTAACTCATCCTCACTCTTCTGTTTCTCTTTTCCTGGCTGTTATTCATGTCCTTTTCATACGTCACATCTCCTCTTTTTTTCTTCTATCTCATCCCATTTCCCAGACTTTTCAAATCTTCTTGTTAATTCTTCATAGCTTCTTTGTCCAAATATTTTCAAACATTTTGTAAAGTCCGTTAAGCATAGAGAGCATAGCTATTTTATAGCTTCCCTCTAATAGATCACATGTCTTGTTGTTTGGTGAACTGTCTCTGTTAAATCATGAGGCTTCACTTATGGGTCTCCCTTCTTTGTGCTTATGATGTGGCTACGTTGCGTGTTTTCTTTGACATTTCTCTGTGGCCCCCAAACGGGGGTGAGGAATGAGGATGTAGTTTTCCTGTGCATCTGCCTGGAACCTGGGGGACCGGAGGGCCAGGGGAAATCACACAGGATTCTAGGCTCTGCTCAGGAAGGATCTAGAGTGTAAGCCACAGAAGAGCACCTTGTCATTTTGTGTCCTGAGATGTAATCGTTCCTCCAGTGCATAGCCCCACGTGGTGAGTTCTCTTGCACTCCTGGGTGTGACAGGGGTTGTATGAGGAATAGTAATTTCCGTTTATGTTTACCCTGAGGGACTTGCTCTTTGGGGTCCCAATTTGTAGAATAGTCTCCCATCAGAATGCTTACCTCCTGCATCCTAGGTTAATCTGACCCCAGAGCACTGTGAACCTAAAAAATATTTTATCATGGGGGCACCTGGGTGGCTTAGTCAGTTAAGCATCTGACTTGGGCTCAGGTCATGATCTCATGGTTTGTGAGTTTGAGCCCCATGTTGGGTTCTGTGCTGACAACGTGGAGCCTGCTTGGGATTCCCTCTCTCCCCCTCTCTCTCTGCTCCTCTCCCCTGTTCTCTCTCTCTCTCTCAGAATAAATAAATGAACTTTAAAAAAAAACCTTTATCACAGGTTTCCTGATTTGGCAAATCATTTGAGTCTCCAGTCCTCTATGTTATGTTCCGGAAACGATGTCTTCTTTTGGGCAACTGAGAACTTCAAGGGCTCCATCTTCTCTCCTGGAGGAAGGAGGTGGGGCTCAGGGCTGCTGGATAAAGTGCATATCATTAGACCAGAGGACTGGGACAGAACTTAGACTAGTACTTATTCTCTTTCTTCCAGTTCTATTGAGGTACACTTGACAAATACCACTGTACGTAGTTCAAGTGCATAACATGATGATTTGATGTATGTATACTTGGTGAACACCATCAGGTGAATCAAGTTAATTAACACATCCTTCACCTCACAGTTACCTTTTTCCCCTGGAGTGGGAAGGCTTCAGATCTACCCCTGTGGCAAATTTTCAGGGCATAACACTGTATTATTTACTAGAGTCACCATGCCGTCCATGAGTTGTCCAGATCTTTTCATCTAATGACTGAAGGCTTTGACCAGCATCTCCCCATTTCTGGCCCCCACCTCCCCATCCAGGCCTTGATAACCAGCATCCCGCTCTCTGTTTTTTGTGTTTGACTCTTTTTTTTTTAATTCCACATATAAGTGACATCGTACAATGTTCAACTTTCTCTCTCTGGCTGTTGTCACTTACTCAATGTCCTCTATATTTTATTTCTGTTGTGGCAGGTGGCAAGATTTCCTTCTCTCTCATGGCTGAATAATATTCCATTGTACGTATCTATATCCTCCATATCTTTATCCATTCATTCATCTGTCTACAAACAATTAGGTTGCTTCCAAATCTTGTCTATTGTGAATAATGCTGCAATGAACATGGGGATGCAGATATTTGCTGAAGTTACATTTTTCACTCTTTTTAGCAGCTTGTACAAGATGGGGATGTAGCTGCACGGGGAGCCCCCACCTCAGGATAAGCAGTATTAGTTGGACTAGCTTGGGGATGGGGTGTCAATGCCTTCCCTTCTCTTCCTAGGAAACCCCACCCCCCTGCATGGTCGTGGTGCCCTGCTGAGTCCTCTCAGACCCTCCACCTGCTCCACATTCTTAGAGAGATTTCTGGAATTCCAATCCTCTCCATGGTTTCCCTTCCAGGCTTCCTGATTTTGTAAGATTATTCTTGTTCAAATCCAAAAAACCGAGTGCCCTCTCTAATCCCTTCTAGCCCTATGGTAGAATGTTCCAAAGAATTCCACGTTCATTGTTCTGACTCAGTGTTTCTCAATGGGGCATGATGGGCATTTGGGTACAATGATTCTTTGCACCTGTGGAACCACTGGGTGCCAGCTGCAATCCTGAGCCAACGATACCATCAAAAAAGAGAGACACAAAGATTTCCAAATGCCCTTTGGGTTCAATACCATCGCAGTTGAGAATTCCTGTGGTTAATGCTATCGAAAATCAGTTCGGTTTGGAAGTGTTGTTCCCTAATTATGTGTGTGCATGGGCTCCTCATCATCTGGGGAATGGGTGGCTTATTTGGGGGAGAAGGAAGTAGTATGAAAAAGCAACTTAGGTTTGTGTGTCATGTAGTCAAAACTATCCATATATTCATTTTATAGGAAACATACAAATAAAGTGTGTTCTCCTGTCCCTCTTGCATCTGGCCCACAAGGGGTAAGAGGTGTGTGCAGTCGTAGAGGAGCAAGGTGGGGATCTACAGACAGAATATACAAAAGAAGGTAGAGCGGCTCACAGGAGGTTTGCGTAGTGACTAGGGGAGGTGGCAGAGTTTTGAGGTTTGAGGGATGAGTGTGGAGGCAGAGCTTTTGGGGCAGATGCCTTCCCGGGGAAGATGGTGTGCTGGGCTCGCCATGGTAAGAGATTTAGATACTTCTCATCAGCAAGCAGGCGCTCCGCTCTCCTCTCTCTTTGAATAAAGATAGAAATGCTTCTAATTTCCTTTGATTGATGTGTGAGATTGGATGTACGTATTTGGAGAAGACGAGAGGAAAGTCGTACCAAGATTCGGCCACGAAGATATTCATTAAGGACGCGATTGTTGTTAAGAACGTTAATCCTATTTTCACCAGCATTTTTGTATTTTTGAAGATATGTTTTCGAAATTTAGAAAACCTCGTATTATGGCCATGGCATTTTCTTTATTGGATGTTCATTTAAATAAAGACAAAATAGGAAAAACTTCATGTGAGCATTTTCTATACAGACAATATAAATGTATCCATTTGGCAGGATAATAATAATAATTATTATTGAAACCCATGAAAATGACTTTGAAGTTGGCTTGGCTGTGTCAGAAAAATGATTATTTTGGAGTTTCTGAAATGAAAGCTGATGCGAATACTTCTATCATATGGTTTATTTCTACATAATATGCCACGGAGAAATATTTCATTGATCTGACATATTAATTTAATATTTTATAAACACTTAAAATTATGAATTGCGGTTTAGGAAGATATAAGCAGGCACTGTATTAACATAAAATATTCAGAAATACTGCTTGGCACGTGCCCTAGTATTTTTATGAAAATGGAAAATACTCATTGTATTCTCTTTTGAATACTGAGGTTCTGGCTCTTGTCTCTCACCATTCGTATTGTTGTGATTGATTCAGCAACATGCATAGAAAGAGCACAGATAATCACCTTAGCATAATACAAGGTAGACACCGAATGATAATTGGAATATGTTGTCTTATGCGGCATTTAGAATGGGAATGTTTTAGCTGGATGATACTGAAAATTAGCCTATTAGTTTATAATCAAGTTGATATTAAGAAGCCCAGTCTGGATTTTGGTCACATTATTGAAATTAGTTCAAAATGTTGACACCCTAAGACTGAGTGTCACCGTTCTCTGCCCCAGGACCCTGATAGGTGCTGTTTAGTAACACATATACCACTTCTTATATACCCGGGCTTAGATGTTCTATTAAGTAGTAAAGTGATTTTTGTGTGATTATAAGGGGCTAGTACAGGGGGCTCCTGGGTGGCTCAGTTGGTTAAGCGTCCAACTTCGGCTCAGGTCATGATCTTGTAGCTTGTGGGTTCGAGCCCCGACTTGGGCTCTCTGCTGTCAATGCAAAGCCTGCTTCAGATCCTCTGTCCCCCCTCCCTCTCCCCTTCCCATTCGCATTTTCTCTCTCTCTTTCCCTCAAAAATAATAAACATAAGGAAAAAATGGTAGGTATCGTAATCAATGTATTGGGTTCTAAGGAAGTAGATGTTTGGTTTTTAATGCGTAGAACACTTCTGGGCTCTGTCTAGGAGAAATCGGCAGGTTTTCAGAGGGGAGAAGTTTCCTCCTGCAGGTTCACACGTGTCAGAAGAGGTCTGGTGAATTGCCGGGCAGGAGCACTCTGCGGGGAGGAAGGGGCCACAGTGCTCTGTGGTTTCATAACATTGAAATTCTGTATTTCTCTGCGTTTTCATGACAGATGCTGGCAGGGCTGGTGTAGGACAGAGCGAGCTATTTGCCTACAGCTGGGAGGAAGGGCTTAAGAGAACAAAGAACACTGTAAACAGTATCAATCCCAGAAAACACAGAGAGGACTTTGGGGGCCGTCCGCCGGACCACCATCTGCTCACTCGTGGGCAACGTGGGACAGACACCCTGCTCGCAAAGGGACACATGTGTCAGGCAACACACTGGCAGCTGGGTCCTACGTGGAGCGCAGGAGAGATGTGAGAAAACAAGCTGTCCACGCTGTCATTTCCAGTCACCTCTTCAGGCAGTAAACTTCAGCCCCATGCTTTCCCAGGGACACACTTACTACTGTCGCGGTGAGAGCGGAATGCTGAAAGATTGCCCCTAGGACGAAGAAAGATAAATGAGGTCGTCTGCAAATCTGAGAGCAGCTCCCAGTCTGGTAAATACATGTCACTTAGACTGGGTGGGGTGTTGTCCCCACCTAAAGAATGGCTTCTCAGTTTCGCCCTCACTCAGGGGACCCATCCTGAAAGGTACATGTCATAGACTGAGACCCCACGGGGAGACTACACGTAGCAGTGTTTTGAAAAGTAAAATCAATGTGGTGTATTTTCTGGGGCCCAAGTTACATACTGAATTTAGGCTAGAGGACGTGGTTACAATGACTCAGGCTCTAGGACTTTCCGAGGAGTGAAACACGTAAAAACCTTTCCCTAGGGTTTATTTTCGTAAAGTTTAAATCCAGTATCTTAGAAGTAATTTTCTATTTTATTTATTTATTTATTTATCTATTCATTCATTCATTCATTCATTTATTTAATATTCGTTTACTTTTGAGAGAGAGAGAGTGTGAGCAAGAAAGGGGCGGGGGAGGCGTGGACAGAGGATCTAGAGCGGGCTGTGTGCTGAAAGCAGCCAGCCCGATGCGGGGCTCAAACTCAAGAACTGTGAGATCATCAGCTGAGCCCAAGTCAAACTCTCAACTGACTGAGCCAGGCCCTATTTATTTATTTATTTATTTAGAGCATGAGCAGGGGAGAGGGGCAGTGGGGGAGCAAGAGAATCTCATGGGCGTGACATCCCATGACACTGGTATCATGACCTGAGCTGAAATCAGGAGTCTAATGCTCAACCAACTGAGCCACCCAGGAGCCCCTCAATGTTAATTTTTTTTTCTTTTTAAATGTAAACTCAAGTTATTTAACATACAGTGTAGTCTTGGCCTCAGGAGTAGAACCCAGTGATTCATTGTTTACATGTAACACCCAGGGCCTTCCTTAACACCCCTCACCCATTTTGCCCATCCCCTACCCACCTCCCCTCCAGCAACTCTCAGTTTGTTCTCTGTAGTTAAGTCTCTTAAGGTTTGTGTCCATCTCTGTTTTTATCTTGTTTTTCCTTCCCTTCCCCTGTGTTTATCTGTTGAGTTTCTCAAATTCCACAAATGAGTGAAATCATATGAAATCTATGACTGACTTATTTCACTTAGCATAATACCCTCTAATTCCATCTATATTGTTGCAAATGGCAAGATTCATTCTTTTTAATTTCCCAGCAATATTCCATATCACATCTTTTAAAATTTTCTTAAGTGTTTTTATTTTACTTTATTTTTGAGACAGAGACAGACAGAGCATGAGTGGGGAGACGGGCAGAGAGAGAGAGGGCTAACAGAATCCAAAGCAGGCTCCAGGCTGTCAACACAGAGCCCAGCTCGGGGCTCGAACTCACAGACTGTGAGATCATGACCTGAGCCAAAGTTGGACGCTCAACCCACTGAGCCACCCAGGCGCCCCTACCACATCTTCTTTAAAACAAATTTCTATCAAGGAACCTGGATGGCTCAGTCAGTTAAGTGTCCGGCTCCAGTTCAGATCATGATCTCATGGTTCATGAGTTCAAGCCCCTACTTTGGCTCTGCTCTGACAGCTCACAGCCTGCTTGGGATTCTCTCTTCCCCTCTCTCTCTGCCCTCACCCCACTCTCTCTCTCTCAAAATAAATAAATAAACTTAAAGAAACCCAAATTCCTTTTGAATGTTTTCTGTTATTTCCCAAGCCATAAAGCTCATAATATTTATTCCAACTCCTCCTATTCGGTAGGTGAGGTAATGAGAATTTGTTGCTATAGATGAAAAGTGCAGAGGAAAAAGCTGAAGTACAGTATTAGGGAAAAATAATTAAAATGTGAATGAAAAGTAAGAGAGAAAATTGACCAATTGATCATATCAGAACAGGTGATCTAAGAATCCCTCTGGTACAAGAATTCACAATAAAATGTTACAATCCAGCTTCAGAAAGTAACCCAAGTTCAGGTCAGCCTCTGTGTGTTTCTGCTAAAGAAAATCAGATCGCCAGAGTCTGGATGTGGGAGTAGAGATGCATCAACACAGAAGACAAATAACTTGACCCAGCGTGAAAAGACAGGTCATTTATTCCTTTAAATGGAGCAGCTATTGGCCAAAAACATGTTTTTACCAATTATCCCAGTTCCCATGAGCCAGTCTTTGCCACCTTTGGCATCGGTTTGCTACACTTGGGTGGGAGGGTCTGCTCGTTCCCCTCCCATATCTTCGCTGGGCTGCTGACAGAAGGCCACGGTCAGAGTGGGTTCAGGGGACCCATGACTTCTTCCCACAGCTCCACAAAAGCTGAGGCAGCAAGAGTTCCAAAGGTAGAGAAGGGGTCCATGGACTCGTCGGTCCTCCTGCTCATTTGCAGCCTTGTAGATGTGTGTAGGTCCCGGAGAAGCTAGCGATGGTCTTTTCTTCATGCCCTTGGTGACGGATTTTTTAGAATCTTGTAGATCCCTTGTGGATTTCCCAATCCTTGTTTTTGTAACTACTACCTGTTACATGAGCCATGACTTAAAAATCAAACCTCTAAAGGTGCAAGAGGGACCCGGCATTTCAAGAATGCCAACTCTACATGATCATAAGCACTGTAAAACTCACTGTAAAACTGTAAGAACGAAACATAAGATAAGGAATGGAAACTGTTTGGTTAAAATTTTGTGCATTGTCAAGTGAGATGTCCTAACATATTTTTTTATTCATTTCAATATCAGAAATGACCACTGGATTTTTCCCCCTGTATACACTTCCCTTGTAAATTTTCTCTAAGTGCCTCAAAATTAAATAACATTAAATAACAAACACTTGCCTTATTAAAATTAAAGCGAAGCCATGCTGACGAATACCATAATAAACACAAATGCAAGCCCAGGCCCTGAAATCTCATGTGATTCTCAGAAATGCTTTAGAAATCCAGATGAATATTTTTAGACAGTTACTCAAGTGATAGTAAAATAATTAACTTTTAATAAGTGGCTGATGTTGTTGGAGGAATCTGGTTACAAAAACATCTACCTAAAATGTGTCCCAAGGTTCTCATATCAAAGATTTCTTTTTCAATGTGTGTGTAAGTGTAATAGACACAATTGCAGAGCATGATGGATGAAGGAGCTAAACAATTTTTCTTGGCCCTTATAACTCTGATCATTTAAGACACAGAAAATGGATACACTTTGACTCCTTTCATACAAACAATAACATGTTGAGGGCGGTCCACACAAAAAAATAAACGCATTCTCCCAACCTAGGGAAGGGACAGGAGAGGCATCTTTGCCCACCCCAGGAGCAGAGGGAGCCTGTTTCCTTATGTTCACAGAGCCTTGGAGAGGAAGTAGGACACCAGGAAGCAAGGACCACGTGGTATGGCCTTGGATTCTCCCATGTTGACTCTCCAGAGGTCTCTGTGGCCCAAAAGAACCCCAGGCAGCATGACTGGCTGTACCATAAGACCTACAGACACCTCTCTGCTCATCTGTGGACTGAGGACTGAAGGGCATGTGGTCCTACCCATCTTGGCATGACAGAAGACCTCACACTGTGCCATAATCTTGTGGGGCAGGGACATGGGACAATGGAAGCCAGAGCCAGAAATTAACTGGAGCTATAGAAACTAAAGTTACATGTACCATGGACATGATACTCTCTCCTATAAGCCTATCTACATATTGTCCTTAATAAAAAGGAGTTTGCACCGATGGGCTGCCTGCTGGGGTAACACAGACTCATTTCCATGGCTTGTTAACATAGAATATATTCATTTATTTCTGGGAAAATAAACATGCTTCACCTCATGATCCTGTTCGTCTAGATCCTGAGTTCAGAGACTGGCCTTTGCTATTTCTAAGATGAAGGTTTCATCCCAATGGCATTGGTTTTAAGTAACATCTCACTGCTTTTTCCTTTTTTTTTTTAACCCAATAAAGTATCAGGATTATATTATTGTTAGAAATTTATTTGGTGTAAGAGGGGGAGCCTCTGTAAGAGGGGTGGCTCAGTTGGTTAAGCATCTGACTTTAGGTCAGTTCATGATCTCACAACTCATGAGTTCAAGCCCCATATTAGGCTCTGGGCTGACAGCTCAGAGCCTGGAGCCTGCTTTGTATTTTGTGTCTCCGTCTCTCTCTTCCCCTCCCCTGCTTGTGTTCTGTCTCTGTCTCTGTCTCTCGCAAAATAAATAAACATTAAAAAATTTTAATAAAAAATATTTGGTGTAAGAAAAAGTTAATTATTTATCTGCTGTCCACAATCCGAGGAAAAGTCTGCTTGCTGATCTTTATAATCATTACTAATATAATTGCCCAATGAATAGGGAGTGTCTAGGACCTAGTTTTGTTTCCAAAGAGTCTACTGGAAAAACAATAACAACAACAACCTAGGATGCCTTTTTAGTGAAAAAAAGGAGAATTTAGTATAACTGTGGTATGTTTTTGTTCACAGATTGTTTTTACTAATAGGCTTTCAAATTAGGAAGTTTGACCTCTGTATCAGACAGGATCAAGTCGGGAAAACAGAAACCTCAACAGTTTTTTTTTTTTTAACCTAAGAGAATTTAATACAGGATATTGGTTAAACAGGTACTAGAAGACAGGAAAACGAAGAGGAAGTGGGGCAGAGCCAAAGTGAATCATGCCTCATGAGCTACTGATAAAAGGAGAGGCACTTGGGGGTTATTAGAACACGGACCCTCACCTGAGGTGGCGCGTGGACACAGATCTGGACTCCAAGCAGGGAGGTGACCTCGCTGAGGCCAGCACATCCTGAACCTGGAGAAGCCTTTGCTGACCTGAGACCCCTACATCGAAGGAAGAGGTGCTGATGGACAGTTTTTGGAACCTCAGGGTCTCACACAAGGGCTCACCAAACTAGGGCGCGCATGTCTGCGGAGTGGAAGGTTCCTGCCCCTCTACTGCTTCGGGAAGGCGTGATGAACTGGTTCTGGCAGGGAGGAAAGTGGAAATAGATCCAGCTGTCACTGGAACCCACGACTGCTGTCAAAGGGAAGGGACATTATTGGTCGAGAGCTGGAAGGGCAAACCAAACCATCAAAACCACCTCCTCCTGCATTCCCTTCTCCTCTGTAGGCATGAACTAACGAAGAGCTAGCTGGCAGTTACCTCCAGCATCTGAGCAGAGCGGAGAGGTGGGTTCGAGGCAGGGAGGAAGAGCCTCGCAGCAGACTCCGGAGCCCCTGTGCTGGGCGCTCAGCCGCCGCGCACCACCACCACCGTCCACACGCATGTGCGGCCCGCAAAGCAGAGATAACACTTGCATTCTTTGCCTAAATGGATGAAAGTGTCCTTTATACAAATGAAGAGTTCTTGTCCTCTCTCCAAAAGGAGCGGGGGACAAAGAACAAAACGGGAATCTATGAAATCTGTATTCTCAAACAGGGCAGAAGAACGCATGGAGGTTCTCGGTAGCTGCTGTACAACGTGGGCAGGGGGGTCTGTCCTGGATTCAGGGATTCTCTGGAACGTCTCTTAACCGACCCTGTCACGCACTGACAGAATGGTAAACTATAGCAGTCAAAGCAGACCATGTCCTCGGAGAGTGTAGGAAGGGTTGAAGGTTCCAGTCATTGTACTAGTTAAAGACCCCTGCTAGCTAAGGTTCCAGGAAGGGGCAAAGGCCAGGCGGCATGGCTAATGGAAGAAGGAGGTTGGAGATGCTCAGTTACAGAAGTGAGAGCTGTGGTTTGGCAGATCATTTGTCTCTCATTTGTTTGATATATGCGTGTTCGTGTGCGGCCCATGTTATTGCTTGTTACCTCCTCGTGTGTGTGTGTGTGTGTGTGTGTGTGTGTGTGTACCTATCATTTATCTATATATCTATCTATCTATATCTATCATCTATTATCTACCTGTCATCTATTATCTATCTATCATCTATCTTTATCATCTATCTACCCATTTGTCATCCATGTATTGATATTTTCCTGTTTTCTTTCCCCTTATTAATTTACATAAGAGTTGCAGGTAATAAGTAACTGTAATTTAGCCTTTAAGTTATAGAGTTGGGACCATGATTGAATTTGAGGAATAATTAACTTTGCCCTGGTGATAAATACACTGAATGTTATTAGAATCAACCAAATTGATATGCGTGTTCTAAGAGCGATGAAACTCTAAACCCCCATGAGCTGGGCTATTAGTTAGGCATAAGAATGATAATACAATGAACATTTCTTGGTGTTAAAAGTTATTTGTAGTGCATTCTTGGTTGATTTTTTTTTTAAAGTGCACGGTGCTGTGTGAAATTTCCATTTCCTCCCACGGTGGTAGCAGATTTGCTTTCTCACGTAAACAACTGCAAAACTGGACAAGATGTTAAACATTTTTCCAGATATGAGAAGAGAGGCAGACAGGAGCCAGAGGAGGGGAGCCCCTCCGTTGCCCTGCTTGACTGTGTGGCCAAGGGCACACTCCCACACCAGTGTGGGTGGGCTCACTGGGCTGAGGAGCAGGGATGATTTGGGAGGACCCACAGCTGGAGGCAGGAACGCCTTGGGGGAGGGGGGTACACAGAGCCTGGGGGCTAAAGGTGTATTAGGGTTCCTTTTACGTCCTTGTCTCAGTCCCCAGCTGTGTCTGTGTTGCTGAAACCCCATGAGGCCGAGACAGGAGCTGTTACTGTTGTGCGGCTTGTGGCTGGACAGTTCCCAGAGCCCCGAAGGGCCCCAGAGAAGAGAGCTCGCTGCCCCCCGGGGTGCTCAGCCTTCCTAGGTAAGAGCTGCTGTGGACGCAAGCTGGTAAGCTCACCCAGAAGACTCACCTGCTTCTCCTGGGTACACTGTGGTGTTACAGCCCCCTTCCGGGCCTCCAGAGGTTTTAAGCACGCCGCATATATGACTCACTCTAGCCTCGAACCAGCTCAGGGAGTTAGACACCGCTCTTCTCCCCATGTCGCCGACAAGGAGAGGAGGGCACAAAGAAGCAGGTGCCACAGCTGCTCCAGAGGAACCAGGATTTGCACCTCCACGGGCTGAATCGGGTCCTCCCTTGCCACCACGGAAGGGCGTAGAAGAGGATATTAACAATGACCATGGCCTTGGAATGCAATGAGGCTTACTTTGAAATGCTCCATATTTTGCTTATATGCATTTTTCAATGTTTCTAAAATGAACATGTTCTGAGATTACAATACAAACAGATTTATTTTTAGCGAAGACTATAACAATGGTTGTGAAACATGTACATAGGTGCAATCTTTGGAAAAAGCATTTTGGCAGGAAGAATCTGGAACAAAAATGAAACCATTCCTATTGTGGGTAAAGCTGGATCCTACTTTTTAAAAAATGCACAGGACATATAAACAGAAAAACTGAGAATAGGATAGGATGATGAATCATTCTGATTATTTTAATTTTGCTCTCTGTGCCCTTGACTTATATTGTACAAGGAGATATATTGAATATTAATTGCAAGGAAGGAAATGGTATTTTTTTAAGTTCACATTATTAGGCGAGCAAGCTCATTTGTAGGAACGTTTGATAATAGATACTTAAGATAGTATTGTTTATACTAATAAATCCTCATGAGCATCCCATATGTAAAAATTGAGATTAATTAATTAAACAATGGTATAGTTATATAATAGAATATTATGAAGACATTAAATAATCATGTTTTTCAAGGATATTTAAGGACTTGGAAAATAATTCAGAATATGTTACTAAAATTAATATTTTCAACTGCACATAACCTCTGTTTCCAGTTTTGTAAGAGCAAGTTACAAAGACAAACAAATCCCTCCACCCACACCCTACCCCTCACACATAACCTAGACAGACTCCAAAAATATAACAAGTTGTTCCTTCTGGATGGTGACAGAAGAGTGATGTTAGTTTCTTCTTTATTCTTTTTGTTATTTGCCAAAGTTTACCATGAGAAAATTGTTTGGTTTTCCCTCCATAAACAATCGATAGGTATTCCCCTGATGCAGAGGCAAAACAAAGACTTCTATTTTTATATAGTTGCCAGGAATTTAGAATAGATACAGAAACATTTTTCTGCTTCCTGGGTGCCTACCAGTGACTTAGGGATATCAGCTTCCTTAAATAATGACAAAAATTCCAGCTTTCTTCTTTGCCAGCAATTTTATAGTTTTGATCTGAATGAGAGTACATCTAACAATATTGGGGGAGAATATGAAGATGTTTGGTTTACCATAGAATTAGCTGAAGAATAAAAGATGCGTATATTTTAACGATTCAGTATAAAGTTCCAGGTAATAATTTTTAATCCTCCGAGAACAATAAATCACTATCGTTAGCTGGCATTCAACCAGCATGATGAATGTGCACATTTTGCATGCTGATGTTTATGAAATAAGAGGGCAGCGTACATTTTCATAACTATTTGGTTTTCTCCTACATGGTATATTTGCAAAATTGTTTGTAGCATTAGTCTCCAGACTAATGGTCATATCTGGTTGCTATGTTTTGAACCTTTATTGTTCCAGAATTATTCGTTCTTTTGTCTCTTTTCTCATTTCATCTCAGAAGAAACCAGCCACTGTCTGTTCTCTCAAAGGCTGAAATGCTCGATTGGCAGACACGCCTATTACTTAAGCAGAAGATAAGAAAAGTCAAAGAGAGAAGCACATCTTACTGGGTAATAATAGATGGTAGAAACTGCGATCTTGAAAATCTGAAAAGGTTTTGTGTTTGAATTATCTGAGAAAATGAAACAATCATGACTTTTATGAGTTTGATGGACTATCAGAGTTTCAAAGATAACCCCGGGGAACATTTTAATAAATATTTGTGGATTATTCGAGTTCTTGTCTGTGTAGTTAGTGAAGGCGGAGTACGCAGCTACGCAAGTCTCTAGATTGTTCTCACGCTGATGCAAATTGGCTGTTTCCTCAGCTACAGTTTGCAAACAGTCTCTGTAGGTAGTTTCTAACGTCGGATGATCATCTACCCTACTCCAGGCATTTATTTTTTAAACGCTAAAAAAAGTGAGCTCTGTAGGATTGAGAATCAATACTCTTGTGTCGTTTGTGGTGTCCTGAGCGCCTGGGGTCTGGGCTGCCTGGTGGGCTCCCAGCCGTAGATGGTGACTGAAGAAATGAACGTGGCCCCATTTTAAGGGAACATAGTTTAGACTGTGTCTACGTGATGTAACAGTTTCTCACATGGGCAGGAAACTGACTTTTTTCTGTTGTTATTAAGACTCAGGTGTATGAAAAGACCACCTGTTTCCCTGGAATTTAAATTTGGTAATTTGAGCTTCCATATTCCATTCCTATAGGTAAATGACTGGAGTAAGTGAATTTTTAATTCTTCTAACTTACTAATTAATAGGGCGAATCAACGTGCGCACATGATAAATTAACATACGCACAGTTAACACCTATGGAGAAGTGGTTTATATTTTTCTGTACCAAGAATCAAGATTTAATAGATCTGATCTAACAGTCACATGTTCTTTGTGGAAAACCAGAGTATTTGGAATACTCTTCTTCTGAAAACCAGGACTTTTTCTGCCATACTTCTCAGTGGCTTCTCGTTTGCGTTTGTGCTATTACCGCATGCAGTTGTGAGATTTTAGTGGGGCCGTCAGCGAAGTCTAGCTGAGTAATGCGATGTGTATCATGCAGGTTAGAGCTCTCAGCAGCTCATGCAACTCCGGACCTGAGAGCTACAAGCAGGAATGTCCAAACACAGAACGTCCGAAGAATTTAAGTTCTTTTGGAACTAAACAGTTCTATTTATTTTTTTAAGTTTATTTATTTATTTTCGGGGGGCGGGTGGTGGAGAGAGAGAGAGGCAGAGAAAGAGGATCCCAAGCAGGCTCAGTGCTGTCAGAGCAGAGCCTGAGGTGGGACTCGAAGTCGCAAACCTTGAGATCATGACCTGAGCTGAAATCAGGAGTTGGATGCTTAACGGACTGAGCCCCCCAGGCGCCCTGGAACTAAATAGTTTTTAAAAGGTATTTGGGTGAAGGTGCTAAACAAAAAAACAAAAACAAAAAAACAAACAAAAGAAAAAAAAACCCAAAACAAAAAAAAAAACAAGCAAAAACAAAAAACCCCAACAAACAAACAAAACCCCCCAAAACAAAACAAAACCCAGATAATATCGTAACTATGGACATGTAGTTTTGAATTCATTAAATTCCAGGAACGAGCGGCACCCCCTCTCCAAATTTAGAGCTAGGCTTAAGGCTTGTTTTTAAAAAAGTATTATTCGGTGAGTGAAAGTGATCGTACTGAGCTTACACTTAATACATAGTCAACTACGCAGTTCAGGTAACCTAATTCCTATGTCCGTTCTTCAGCTCTGATGGTCAAGAATTAACCATTGACTTTGTAGCCTGACATCCAAGACATTACAACTTTCTGCTCTGAACTGCTGTCATTATGCACACTGTACTACACGCAACCCTCTGGCCACAGGAGGCTGTTTACATTTACATCAATTAAAGTGAAACTACTTAAAAAAATCAACTTCTCTTTTGTCCCACCCACATTTCAAATGCTCAAGGGCCACTTGAATGTGAGGCTACTGTATCAGACGGTGCAGGAATACCACAGTTCCATAGTCTCAGAAAATTCTACTGGGGAACCCATAGCTAACCTCTCCAAACAAGACAGGGATGGGAGGTGGGCCATGCAGAGTCTGGGAGAGAGCTCCGTGCCGGAAAGACAGTTGATGTGCATTTTACTGTTTTATTTATCATATTTATATTTATCATATCCTATATCAATATCATATCAATATCATTTCAACATATCGTATTGTCATCTTCATATTGTAAAGAAGGATACTGGAGTTTAAAGGGAAAAATAATTTGCCAAGGATCATAAGATTAGTTGGTGGTGAATCTAAGACTTGAACTCAGGTCTTTTGCTTCCCCGTGCAGTGTGTGTGCGTCACTCTAGTGGAACACGGTGTCCAGGAAGAACAGAAATGTGTCCCTGACACAAAGGCTAGACTTTGCCGTGTGGGGGTGTGGAATGGAGGAAGGTCTGGAAAGGGACTGGAATCATTCAGATTTAAGTAAAGTTACATTTTAAATTATAGATTTTTGCCCGGTAGAGATGTGAGTGACTTTTCTCCAGAGATAAACTTCCAAGTTTATGTATATATGGCTCTTTTGTCATTGGTCAGTTTTGTATCTTAACCCAACACTCTTACCCTATGATTGCCTATTTATGCCTGTCTTCTGAAGGGCTTTTTTTTTGTTTGTTTTAAATATTCATTTATTTTTGAAAGAGAGAGAGAGAGAGAGAGAGCATGAGCAGCAGAGGGACAGAGAGAGAGAGAGAGGGAGACACAGAATCTGAAGCAGCTCCAGGCTCCGAGCTGTCAGCACAGAGCCCGATGCGGGGCTTGAACCCATGAATGGTGAGATCGTGACCGGAGCCGAAGTCGGACGCTCAACCGACTGAGCCCCCAGTGGCCCTTCTTAAGGGTTTTTTGAACGGGTCATAATATCTTACCAGTTGCCTTAATTGATGGATTAAACAAATCTTTGGCATATATTCACCTTACTTTCATAAATTTCATTTTGAAAGCATATTTGAAAATGACACATTGAGAGTTTCAGAAGTTTAACCGGGAAACCCAGCTGGAGCAAAGAGAACCGTGCTGTTTAGGAAAACAACTCACAAGCAGTTGAAGCCCGAGTGCCCCTTCTCTCCCATCTCGGAGTGCATTGCACGCAGCAGTTAACCTGAACTCCCCGCTTCCCTCTCCTCAGATGGTTCATTTCTGCCTTGTGCATGGACAGTAAGTCCTTTCCCTTCGATGGTAGCATTGGTGGGAATTTGATCCAAAGGTCTGGGTCTTTGGGGATCCCTATTGGGTAGAGTTTGGACAGCTACTTTCCGCTGGGAGAGAGAAGGTAGAGAATTCAGTTTGTAAGTCTTTTGGGTTTTGTCTGAAGGTGAGTTTGATTAGGTCCATTAAGATATTTGTGTCCACTCGGAAGGGGAATGAACAGCTCGTTTGATCTGGTATCATTGTCTTTCTGTAGATTTCTTTTCACTGCTTGCTAGGTCGGGTTGGAGTGCAAAGTTGTACACTCCCCACGGATCTGTGCGCCTGCCTGTCTGTGCTTAAGAAATAGCTCCCATACGAGTGTGAACTATTTTCTTAACTCCAGGGGACATGAGTAAATATGATGTAGCATACCTTGAATTAAAGGTGCTCTCTTTGACTAGCTTATACAAATTTTTAAGAGCTTTCAAAAATCTAAGAATTTCAAAGTTCACCAAAAATAAGAAACTTATGATTCTGTACATGTGCTAGACTTTTAAGAAAAAACATCTGCTGGTTCAGATATATATTAAGAATCTAAGACAAATTGGGGCACCTGGGTGGCTCAGTCAGGCGAGGGTCTGACTTCAGTTCAGGTCATCATCTCACAGTTCATGAGTTGGAGCCCCGCGTCAGGCTCTGTGCTGACAGCTCGGAGCCTGGAACCTGCTTCAGATTCTGTGTCTCCCTCTCTCTCTGCCACTCCCCTGCTCGCACTCTGTCTCTCTCTGTCTCTCAAAAATAAATACATTTAAAAAATCTAAGACAAATCATTAAGGTAAATTTTTTAATAAATAAGACCAGCTTAATAATTTTTGGTTAAGAAAGAGAAACATCTTTTCTTGGATTTATTCACGTGAAGTATAATGCAGCTATATATTCATTTTAAAACTAAGCTCTGGGTTTGTTTTCTCTGGAAGAAAACCCCTACTAATCTGAACTTCCTAAACTTTTCTCATGTGTTTACTGGGCAAATAAGCTAACATGATCCCTATATAATATATACAATTAAAAAATTCATTTATTTTATTTAACTACATTGAATCATTATATTGGCAACTTTTTAATGTGAATAGTAATTGTGTTTTGTAGTATGTCAGCTGACACATAATTTTAAAGATAACTTACAAACTTGGTTTTACAATACATTGAGATAGATTGATGAATAATCTTTGTATACCTAAATAATTTCTAAGTATGTGTGAGTACTAAAACTTTGACTATTGGGCTGGCTCAGTTGATTAAGGGGCCAACTCTTGGTTTCAGTTCAGATCACGACCTTGTGGTTCATGAGTTTGAGCCCTACGTCGGGCTCTGTGCTGACAGTGTGGAGCCTGCTTGGGATTCTCTCTCTCCCTCTCCCTCTCTCTGCCCCTCCTGCCTTCTCTCTCTCTCTTTCAAAATAATAAATAAATAAACTTTAAATAATAAATAAAACTTTGAATATTAAACATTATTTGGTATTTGTATACTGCTGCTATTTATTTATTTATTGAGAGAGAAAGAGCATGAGCACAGGGGAGAGGAAAGAGAAGAGAGATCGAGAATCCCAAGCAGGCTCTGGGCTGTCGGCAGCACAGAGCCTGATGCAGAGCTCTGTCTCCCAACTGTGAGATCATGACCTGAGCCAAAACCAAGAGTCATGTTGCTAAACATGATGTAAATGTAGCATCCTAGGGTGTAGAAAGTTCTGCAACAAGTGTCCAACATTTTGCTAGTCTGTAAAATGATAGCATATCACACACAGGTCTCAGGATACAATTTCCAGTTTTATTTTGTGGAATATAAGTGAGTTGCTTTGTCTAAAACTTGTAATGAATATGAATTGTTGAGACTCTACCAGAAGTCATAGAGACAGATATTCAGCTGTGTAGGCAAGCTATTAAGGTGAGCTTTTGTTGCTCCAAAGAGAAAAAAATATTTGTCATGAAGTTTAATTTCCCCAGAATAAAAGAGAATACTGACAGAGACAAATGTACGCAGAGGAAGTGTTGTAGAAAGTGGGCTGGAAGGAAATTAAAAATTTTTTTCATTTATGATAACTGTAAATAATGAATCTGAAAAGAAGAAATAAAATGTCTTAAAATTTTTCCAAAATTGGCTCTTACTTATAAGGAATAAGAGATTTGTGAAACTATACAAATATTTAGTAATGCAAACGAGACTTCAGCTTTCCATGTTAAAACTACAAGCTGGGCTTAGCGTACTTGACAATGGATAACAGAGATTCTAAATTACCTTCTAGGTAATCTTCCCAAGCAGCAGAGAACCCGGATCTCACTAGAATAATTTATCTGCTAGTGCTGACTTTATTGTATCACTGATTTTAAAAAATTATCATACAATTCTCTCACTTTCTGCCACATTGATGAAATAGGTATTCAAGTATTGTTTCTCAAGCAAGCATAATCCTACCTTAACCAAATGAGCTCTCTTTTGTATATCATATCATACATTTGGCAAAAAGAAAAAACATTCCATCTATCTTTCACATATGAATCTACCTCTGTGATTTTCTAGAGTCCCTGAAAATTAAAAAAAAAATCATCTTAAGAAAAGAGAGATGCTAGATATAATTAAGTTTGTTTGCATATAGATATTAACTTGCTCTAATATCATTTATTGAAAAGACATCAAATAGGTGGATAAGGAGAAGGGCTGGTTAGGATGTGGAGAAATACTAAAACGCGGCATTACTAGTGGGAATGTAAAATGGTGCAGACACTGTGGAAAACACAAGAATTACCAAATGATGCAGTATTTCCACTTCTGGAACATGCCTAAAAGAATTGCAAGCTAGGACTAGAACAGATATTGATACCCCCCAGCAGGGGAAAAGCAATCCCAGTGTCCATCAGCAGTTGGGTCTATAAACAAAATGTATGGACATCGATTGGAACGATATTCAAGCTTAGAAATGAATGGAGGCAAACCATAAGAGAGTCTTAAATGCAGAGAACAAACTGAGGGTTACCAGAGGGGAGGTGGGTGGGAGGTGATGGGCATTAAGGAGGGCGCTTGTTGGGATGAGCACTGGGTGTTATGTGTAAGTGATGAATCACTAAATTCTATTCTTGAAGCCAAAAAAGAATGAGATTGTGATGCATGCTGTAGTATAGACACCTTGAAGACACTTCACCAAGTGAACTAAGCCAGACACTAACAGGACAAATGTTGATGGTTACATGTGCACAAAGGACTTATGTAACCGTCAAATTCATAGAGAAAAAGTAGGATGGTGGTTGCCAGGCGCTGGGAGATTGGGGAGTGCAGAGTTCTTATTTAGTGGGGACAGAGTTTCAGTTTGGGGTGATAAGGCAGTTGATACGGACGGCAGTGATGGCTGGATAGTGTGAACGAGGTAAATGTTCTTAATGCTGTTGAACTGTACACTGAAAAATGATTAAAATGGTAAAAAAAAAAAAACCTCTTTTCTCATTGTGTTTCATTTTGGATAGTATTTAATGTTAGCTATTAAATTCTCTAATCTTTCAGTTTACAGTGTCTATCCTGCCTTTAATATGATGTATTTTGTACTGCAGACATTGTACTTTGTAGAAATTTGATTTGATTCTTTTCATGTCTTTTCTATCCTTCCTTAACTTTTGTAACTAGGAAATACAGTTATGATAATTGCTTTCATGTGTGTTAATTTTCACATCTATTAACTGAAAGATTTTCTTCCCACTTGGGGTCATGTTTTCCTGCTTCTTTATTCCCTGGTAATTTCTTATTGGATCCCAGATGTTGTGAGTTTTACCTTACTCAGTAGTGAATAATATTATTTCCCTAAAAGTATTACTGCTCTGTGTTCTAGGACATAGTTATGGGGAAACAGTTTCACCCTTCCAGATGTTGTTTTTAAGGTATGTTAGGCAGGACCAGAGACATGATGAGTCTAGGACCACCCGCTGCCCAGTCTTGAGGCAAGAAGACCCTCTGCCCAAAGCCCCATGAGTCATGAGCTCGCTAGTCTGGCCGGTGTGAACAGGTACTGCTCACAGCCCTGTGCAAGAACAGGACACTATTTTCATAACACTCTTCTTGCGGTTTTTCCACTGACCGCATGTCTTATCCCACGTGCACTTGCTGATCTGCTGGCTGCTGGAGGGGTCCCTCTGCTGATCTCTGGAATTCTCTCTCATTGTTTTCTTATCTGGTATTCTCTGAACCCCAGACCTCGCTTGGAAACTCTCTCAAAATAGCGATCTCAGGGAATCACAGGACTCGTTTACTTGTTACCTGACTCTCAGGGTTAATGTCCTTCTCTGCCTGCTGTCCAGAGTGTAGAAAATGGTTACTCTACCTTAACCTGAAGTGGAAATCTTGACAAGTTCTTTTTTAAAGTCTTGAATATGTAGCTATTCAGGTACACCACCAGATCTGCAGCCACTGTTTCTTACAGTTTATTGCTTTATTCATTCTCTTTCTTCTCCCTTCTTTTCTTTCTTTAGTTAATATCAGCCAATGTTGGACATGCCGAATATTTTTAAACAACTCAAGATTCTGCATCATGAAATGCTCCCTGAAAATAACCCTCTTGGAAAACAAATGCTGTGAGGCTGACAGTAGTAGAAATTTGCAATGTCGAGATTTCTGTTTGTTGTATCGATACAATTTTTTAAGGCAATACAGATTTTAACATTTCTGGTTAATCTTTGAAAATCCTTTAGAATAATAATGATGTTGAATTTGTTACTTATCCTCTTAAGAGAAATCGGTGGATACTCAAACAACAATTTTCAGAACTGAAGAGGAATTGAGCTACCGGGATTTATTTTCCTCAGTAAAATCAAAATGTGTGCAGTGATTTTATTTTCAAGTTTCCCTAAAGCACACAACTCTGAAAATACATTTAAAAAAATACCCAGTTTTCTTTTAGTTTGTTAAATTAAGGGAAAACATCCACCATTGATGAAGTCACTTAGAGACTCTGAAATAAATGGCGTAATTCATTTTCTCCCCAGATGTGATCGTAGTAGAGTCCAGTGTATAAAACATGGCAGAATTCTTTCACATGGTTTTATGTCTTCTGTAAAGAAAGATCAGATATGTTTAATTCACAAATCTAAGGCTCTAGTGTTTAGGAGACCAGGCAAATAAATGAATGTTTTCTGTGAAGGTATCACAATAAAACTAGAAACACTTCCTGGGAAGGGCATGATGGGTCCAGTGTTGTAGCAGGAATCTGATGGGTGACATACAATTTGGGAGGCCCAGTTTTATATGAGGGATATTTCTTTCAACTGCTGTTCATACTTCAAAGCCCCTAATTTAATGCATGTGAAAAAAGAAAAAAAACATACATGTAGACCAATATAAACAAAATAACCAATGGGATTTTTCTTCTTCCCTTTATATATTTTATTTTATTTTATTTTTTTAGAGAGAGAAAGAGACCAAGTGCAAGCAGGGTAAAGGGGCAGAGAGGGAAAGAGAGAGAGAGACAGAGAGAGGGAAAGAGAGAGAGAGAGAGAGGATTAGAGAGAGAGAGAGAATCTCAAGCAGGTTCCATGCTCAGCCTGAAGCCCAACGTGGGGCTCAATCTTACGACAGTGAGATCATGACCTGAGCTGAAATCAAGAGTCAGACACTCAAATGACTGAGCCACCCAGGTGCTCCTTTCTTTTCCCTTAAAAAAATTTTTTTTTAATGTTTATTTATTTTTAAGAGACAGAGACAGAGCATGAGACGGGGAGGGGCAGAGATAGAGAGAGGGAGACACAGAATTCGAAACAGGCTCCAGGCTCTGAGCTGTCGGCACAGAGCCTGATGCAGGGCTCGAACCAATGAACTGTGAGATCACGACCTGAGCCAAAGTTGGATGCTTAACCGACTGAGCCACCCGGGCGCCCCTCTTTTCCCTTTAATACGTGAGAAATAAAATACTGAGTTTTAAAAGGGACCCCCATTGGCCATGTCAGCAACCTATAATTGTAATCTGAAATGGGAACGTAAATGTGCATGAAAGCACAGCTCTCCAGTGTTGGTGGACTTGTTCCTAGTTACTGATTCAAATATGGAAGAGTGTTAGTTTGTATACTGTCTAGTACCTAATTAATAAGCTTTGAACATGAAATAAATAATTCTTAGTTAAGTGCATCACCTTTTCCTTGGAAATAAAAGTTCAAAATTTATTTAAAAATCCTTTCATTTTAGAATTGTTCTGAATTTATTTAGTTTTGAAGTTTACTTATTTTGAGAGAGAGAGAGAGAGCATGAAGTGGGAGAGAGGGGCAGAAGGAGAGAGAGAGAATCCGAAGCAAGTCCCACGCTTTCAGTGCAGAGTCCAGAGTGGGTCTCAAACCTTCGGTTTGTGAGATCATGACCTGAGCGGAAATCAAGAGTGGGACACTTAACCGACTGAGCCACTCAGGTGCCCAAGAATTGTTTTGAGTTTAAAGAAAAGTTGTGGGGACTCCTGCGGGGCTCAGTCAGTTAAGCATCAGACTTCGGCTCAGGCCATGATCTCATAGTTCATGAGTTCAAGCCCCACGTTGGGCTCTGTGCTGACAGCTCAGAGCCTGGAGCCTGCTTTGGATTCTGTGTCTCCCTCTCTCTCTACCCTTTTCTGCTCGCTTTTTGTCTCTCTCTCTCTCAAAACAAAATTAAGGAAAAGTTGCAAAGAGGATGCCGAGTTCCCATGTAATATATACTGTTTCTTTTGTTACTGACATCTCTCATTAGTATTATATATCTGTCACAGTTAACAAATCATTATTAATACATTATTATAATTATCAGTTACTAATTATTAATACTATTAATCAGACATTGAGAGAGTTATTTTTGAAACATATTTTATACGACACATTAAATATTTACTTAACTCTTCTTTAAACTGAGGGGATCATCGTCAGGTTTCACAGACTGACCCCTGGAAATGTTAGCTCCCTTTCTCACGTTATATTCTGAAAGCTGCATCGCATCAGGCAGCGTGCTGAGGTTTATTAGATCATGTCAGATTTCTCTGGTGTCATGATTCTCCCTGGAATTTACTTATACTCCTTGGTGCTTTCAGCATCCAGTCAAATAAAGTATCATATTCGTTTCCTGGAGGAAAGTTCGAAACTGGAGAAAGCAAGAAAAAGGTGCCTATATTGCAAAATTTCCTCAGCATATCTCCCACAGCCCGCTTACTGGTCCTTTGGGCTGATGGAAGAAGAAGAATCAGGAGCCAGCGGGAAGCGTGCAGACCGGGGGGAGCCTAGAGGAGGCCTTGAGGTGGGGAGGCAAGAATGAACAGAAAGGTCTGTGGGACCTGAGAATGGAGGGGGTGTGTGCTCAATGCTCCAGGTGGAGCCCTGGGAAGGTGGCAAGAGCACGCAGGAGAGGCTGAGGGGTGAGGTCCAGACACCTTCCAGACCCTTCCAGATCCTTCCTACAACATTCCCCTCCTGCTAACATTGCACAAGAGAAACACAATAATTTCCATGGTTCCAAAGTAGAACTAAGTAGGGACGCCTGGGTGGCTCAGAAGTTTGAGCGTCTGACTCTTGGTTTCTGCTCAGGTCACCATCTTATGGTTCGTGAGTTTGAGCCCCACGTTGGGCTCCGTGCTGACAGCACAGAGCCTACTTGGGATTCTCTAGGTCTCTGCCCAACCCTGCTCACATGCACTCTCCCTCTCTCAAAAAAATAAAAATAAATAAACTTAAAAAAAGAAATTTAGTTGTAGAACAGCAGACTGACTTTTATTTCACTTTATATGCTTAACTTCACTGAATATTTTATTTACGAATGAAAATGGAGGATTTTGTGTGTGTGTGTGTCCCTGTGAGATTGTCTATATTCAGACCTCATGTTCTTTTAATTTTTCTTTTGTTTATCTTTCATCACTTTCAAAGGCCCAGAGTATTTAAAGAAGTGTTTAAATTTATCTTGGAACCATTTTTAGACGTTAAAATGTTCTGATTGCTAATGTGGTTTCTTGCTCTTGTTTAAACAACAGCTGTGCGCGAACATCCCTTATTTTTCTTTTGTATTTTAATGGTTTGAGCCACCCCCCAAGAAACTGGGCAGTACTATTATTGCTGTGTTATGATATTGAGAGAAACAACTGGAGCATGGAAGTTTGAGATTAAGTCAATTTGGTATCAAGTTTCCTGTATGCGTCAATATTAAAATTGCCAATTCATAGTGGCCCAGGCTACATACAGGCTCACAGAGAAGTGGTCAGACTCGTCAATGCAAGCAGACAGAGGTGGATGAAATATAGACATTCTTCTGGGAGTTCTCATGAATACTTCACTTCAAAATTATATAAAGTGTGCAGACCTGTGTTTCCTATGGATATGCCATGAGTCAGTGCCTAGAAAATTACCTTTCACTCTAGAATCAGTTTACGATGGTAGCTAGCAATAACTGAGAACTCAGTATGCACCAGGAACTGTGATAAGAATTCTCATGGATGAAAACATTTAAAGTGTACTGTAAACTGTTAAGTTTTTACCATTCTTCTTTATTAATTTGTTGTAAATGCACCCATAGGGGTTTTGGATCAGAGATTTATTCCTTATCCCTTCTAGTTCTTATCCCTGGACCACCATGAGGAAAGCCAGGGCCAACGTCCTACTCCCACCGAGTGTGTGTTTTAGGCAAGGAACAGAGGAAAATCCATGTTACCTGCATAGACTAGGAAGGAGACAGACCATGATTCCCTCTCCGTATGTAAAGTCTGCTTTGAATCATCTTCCTCTGACCCTTTGGGATGGAAATAAATCTCCCCAGGAAGTGACCAGCCTGGTGTCTCCAGTGTTGAAGGACATAAAGATGTCGCCGTAGCCCTGGGCCCCCCACTCTGGAATGTTGGCATGTCTAGCTAGGTAGGTCTCCGGAGTTCTCGAAGGCTAGACAAGCAGCAAAACCACTTCTGAAGCTTGCTTTCGGTTCAGGTCCAAATTCCAGCAAGATCTGCTTGGAAAACATCCACATCTTTTCTCACAGCACCACCCACACCCAGAGTTATTTTTCAGATGAGGCAAATTAGAGGAGTGAACTTGCCCTGGGTCAAACTTAAGTTAAGGAGAAAGCCAGGATTTTGACCCCATCCAGAGTTCAAGCCCAAACTCTTACATATTACAGTATCTTGCTTATCTGTTGGTTGGATAGATGAACGGACCCATAAAATGGCCATTCCTAATCGCCACAATTCTCTTTTACTTCATAGTCTCTTTCTTTCCCCCCTGTTTTCAATGTGGCCTCCTCTCTACAGTTAGCCGTGGAGTGTCTGTTCTGTCAGTCTGAAGGTCATGTCGTGGGTTATTTACATGGATCTGGGTGTGATCTAGGTGTATCTTCAGGCAAGTCTCCAGGTGTATCCACAGGACAAGATGAGCTTAGGGTCCCTCTATTCTGCTATCTTCCCCTGAAGTCTCTTCACATTCTTTTTTTTTTAATGTTATTTATTTTTGAGAGGGAGAAAGAGAGAGAGAGAGAGAGAGAGAGAGAACAGTGTGAGTGGAGGAGGGGCACAGAGAGAGGGAGACACAGAATCTGAAGCAGGTTCCAGGCACAGAGCCCAATCCGGGGTTTGAACCCATGAACCACAAGACTATGACCTGAGCTGAAGTTGGATACTTAACTGACTGACTGAGCCACCATGGGCCCCCCTTCACTTTCTTTTTTTAAAACTTGTCTCACAATAATGTAGAAAAGTGGTTGTAACTTACAAACTAGATGGATATCACTTATTCACTCATGAGAATGAACTCTGGTCTATGGGCAAAAATGAGGCCATATGGGATCATTAAACAGAGGGAAGAATCAAGTACAAATTGGGTAAACCTATAGAGATGAAATATAGATTAAAAAACTGTATCTTCCGATCTCTCAAATGGAATCTATAATTTAATGAATACACTGAAAAGTATTGTGCATCGCACATCACAGATGCCTGTAATTAATAAATGAATGAAAAATGAATACAAACATGGGACTTGCTTATAACATCTAGGCATATATGAGCATCATGAATGTCATGGGCAAATAGATTTTTGTAGTAGATCTTTTGCCATCTAAAACCAACTGTTCGTTTAAATGTGACATTTGGCTTTGTCATCTACCTTGCTCCTTTATGCTTAAAATTTCCCTTGAGGATATTTAAAATCAAATATTTAAGGTATTTACATTTATTATGCAATTTCTAGATAACAATACTTTTCTCTATATTAGAATAAATGACATTTAGAGTGAAGAGTTATCTTAATATCTGGCCATTAGCGATAGGTTGGGATTACTTTTGCCTTTTTTTCAGTATGATTGGTTTTTTTTAATGTTTATTTATTTTATTTATTTATTTTTAAGAGAGAGAGAGAGAGAGAGAGAGAGAGAGAATCCAAGCAGGCTCTCCACTGTCAGTGCAGAGCCCAGTGTTGGGCTTGAACTCAGGAACTGTGGGATCATGACCTGAGCTGAAATCAAGAGTCAGATGCTTAACCAACTGAGCCACCCAGGTGTCCCTGATTGGTTTCTATAGTTGCTAAAACACAGTGTGGGAGGAAGGTAGAGGGTAGTTCAGATGAAACCACCATTCCCATGTTTTATCATAACTATGATAATTTCTGGAAAGGAAAGAGAATTTGTGATTTCAATAGAATCCTAAACCATTTGCTCTTTGACTCTGGACATAATATGTCGGTTTTAACCCAACTACTTTGAGGAAATATCTACTGAAATACTAGCAAATATGGATAACACAATGTTATTATTGTTATTATTGACAATTTAATAAATGCCAGGCACGTAGCAAGGTTACCAAGACTTATGTCTTCCTGAATATTCTGGACAAAAGGGAAGAGAATCCATGTGAGTTAGAGAGGGTGGGAATTTCACGGGAAGAAGGAATATCTGTAGAATACAGAGATTTGGGGAGTGATCCACTACAATTCAAAGGCATAACAAATGTCCATCAACTGATGAATGGATCAAGAAGATGTGGCTTATATATACAATGGAATACTACGTGGCAATGAGAAAGAATGAAACTTGGCCATTCGTGGCAACATGGATGGACCTCGAGGGTGTCATGCTAAGTGAAATAAGTCAGGCAGAGGACAGATACCATATGTTTTTGCTCATAAGTCTAACAGGAGAAACTTAACAGAGGACCATGGGGAAGGGAAGGGGGGAAAAAGAGTTAGGGAGAGGGAGGGAGGCAAATCATGAGAGACTCTTGAATACTGAAAACAAACTGAGGGCTGAAGGGGGAGGGGGAAAAGGGAAGGGGAGTGATGGGCATGGAGGAGGGTACTAGTGGAGAAGAGCACTGGGTGTTATATGGAAACTAACAACAATAAACCATAAAAAAAAGGATAATATTAAAATAAAAACAAAGGCATAACACCATGAAGATAGAATAACAGATCCAAGGAAATGATGCTGAAGATAATAGTGTCACTTCCTACTTTCAATTTCTCATCTTTAAAATATGAGAAATTGAAATCACGGAGATGAAGTAACTCTCTGAGGGAGAAGTAAATAGTAGAGCAAGAATTTACAAATATTTACAATGTAGATTTCCCCTATCACACCAAACTACCTCCAAGAATTAATTCTATCCATACCATTTTGCTATTAAGTTCCATTTTAAGTCCCCAAGGTTTTGGCAACAATGAACCAATGTCACTAAAAGACATGTTATTGCCTCTCTTTCCTGAAAGTAAATATGTAAGAATTTATAATTGATATTACATCTGACAAAAGAGATGTAAGGCAAAATTTCAAAGAATCAGGATTGCTGAAACCATCAATGTTGCACAGGAGAATTGGAGATGGCCCTCAGGATAAAATCAGTAATTAGACAAATGTGGTTAGAAAATGTCGATCTTCCATAAAGAAGCAAATGAAATGTCAGTATTCTGATTTTAAAAGGATTTGAGATCGTATAGGTGAACTTATGAAAGCCAACTGTAAGATTCTTTAGATTGCATTTAGGGAAGAGCAAAGCTGAATATGGAATTCCAGTCCAATGACTCCTTAGGGAACTTCCATCCATTGTGGATTTTCTTTCCATGTGAACCCCCATTCTGTTTGCTAACATCTTTGCCTGATATCTGCATTTGTCATGTATCAATCTAAAAACGATGGAGCACCAAGTCTGCTAAATTCAAAAATGTGCAAGGAGGCCATGGAGGCAGGTGCCTGGAACAATTGCTTTGTTATTTATCAATAGAGTATTGAGGGGAAAGTAGGGGGCAGGGGCTGAAGAAGAAAAGCGAATTTCCTTTGCTATAGAGAATTCTAGAAGGTAGCAACTTGACATGCTTTATACAGTTTTTATCAGAGAAGATTGATATCTTTATACTTTGCAATACACTTTGGATCCATAACATTGTGCTGTAAGAGAAAAAGTTGGACGGAAACATATTTAACTGACACTAGGGATGCATCCAAGTTATGTGGGGGCTGAAGTTTATATAACTTGGACAGTCAACGTTAAGGGGAAAAAGCACACACAGAAATAAAAACACAGGTATAGGGTCTTGAAAGGAACGCGTACAAATGGGGGGCCTTTAAATGTAAATACTAGTCTCTGACAGATATACAGAAAAGTTTTCGAGATTCCAGTTTTATTCTAAAAGGGAAGTTTAAAACATTTTTAAGCAGGGAATTTAGTAGCAAAGGCCCGAGAAGCAACTGAATTCGCTAGGTAAACAGTACTTTTGCCTTAGTGGTTTGGGATCCATTTTGCTCTAGGATACCTAGCCGTCAAGTTTAAGGAGCTGGAGTAATTCTGCCCAGTTACCATGAGTAACCTGTTTGCCACCTGTGGATGATAGCGTCAAGTGGTGATTCCACACCTGTGGTCTGGACCAGGCTGACATACCACGCACCAAAGCAAAACGATGATGCTCACGATATGTTACATAACTCCCCATTAATCCTTTTCGAATGGTTTACACAGTGTCACTTCAATAAATAAAACATATTATCTGTGATTGGACATGAGAGTTGGGTTTTATTTCATTCTTCATGTTTTTCCCATATTTTTTAGTTTTTTTTTCAGGTTTTCTATACTTTCTTCAATAAGCAGGTGTCCTTATTTATTTTATGATATATTATTAATTAATAGAACATTACTATTTATTTTATAAACACAAACATTTTAACATTGAGACAATGGTAAAAAGTGAGCAAACTGAATCCTTTAACTCAAAATAAACGAAGAATAATTATTCTCATGAAATGGTATGAGAAGAATGTCTGTTGAATCAACAGTGCATTGTAACCTCAAAGAAAATTTGCAATATTGTGTCTCTGCACAAGTAAAGTCTTGGTAACATATGTGAAAGCATTCACAATTTTCTTGGTGTGAAAAAAAACTACAACTGTCCTATTTTTATTGCCTGGATGCAATAAAAATATAACTTTTCCTTAAGTGACTGACACACATAAATTTGCTGTATGTTAAAAAAGAGAGATTAAATCAGAATCCACGCTGCTTTTATCTTATATAGTCCCAGCCATTTGTCATACTCCCACAGTAAAGGTTTCTAGTCAATTATGTAAGTTTGAAGTTATCTGTTTTTTTTTTTTTTAAATACCATTTAACCTCGATTTAGTATTTAGCAATCTGGTTCACATAAGTTTCTAGCTTATACAGTGGTTTAATCTGTAGAACAATGAAAGCACAGTTGTTTTTGACATACAATATATTCTAGTGAATGAGTAACTTAAAACTAGGGCGTTGATTAAACAGTAAATATTAAAATATAAAAAGTGCAACATTTTAGAATATATTTATATGTTTAAGGAAACAGTAAAGCACTGTGCAAGATATTCTCTCTTCTCTCACTCTATTTGTGAAACTTTTATAAAGCATAAATGCATATCAAGGTTTATTGAGAAACATTTAAAAAGAAGACAATTTTATCCATATGTCATAAGCAGATATAGATTATGCATATCCCTGCAACCCCTTTCAAAACATAACATAGAATACGTAATCAAAAGCTAAATGTAAAGAAATGTAATATGGATGAAAAGGTGTTCATTTTTATAATGTGGAAAGTCCTCTTTGATAATAACAAATGCACAAATTAAAGAAAAAGCTGGATAAAAAGTTGCATAGGACCCAAGTCTGCAAGGCCCCCTATGACAGTGGATGGCCATTGGAGGCCATTTACGTTTAAATTGATTAGAATTAAACAATTAAAATTTCAGTTTCTCAGTCAGGTTGCTACATTTCAAAAGAGATTTCCAGGAGCTGAAAATTTTTTGAAGAGTGCTCTTTTAAACCGTCAGTTCCTAGAAGAACAAATACAAATGTCCAAATGGCAAACAAAAAATAATGCCCCCATTCGCAAGTAGTGTGGGCAGCAGTGATTTCAGTGGCGTGCACCACACTGGCAAGACTTGAGAAGGCCAGGAATATTCTCTCCGCCTGGGCTTCATTTATTTCCACCATTACCAGAGAGCTACAAATCAATGCATCATTTTTATTTACTTATTTTTATTTGTGTTTAAACCTTGTTAATGTTTATTTATTTGAGAGAGACAGACTGTGAGCGGGGGAGGGGCAGAGAGGGAGACACAGAATCGGAAGCAGCTCCAGGCTCCGAGCTGTCAGCACAGAGCCCGACGGGGGGCTCAAACTCATGAACCACGAGATCATGACCTGAGCTGAAGGCAGACGCTCAACCGACTTAACCCAGGTGCCCCTCAATGCATCATTTTAAAATGCAAAATAATAATATTTACTAACTACCTGCTTTTATAACATGTATGTGCTACGTATATATCTCTTGACAGCACTATCAGCTCTGGCAATCTTTCCCATAGAAATAAAAGTCCCAGAACAAGTGACACATGTGTGCGGGTGTTTATGAAGGCCTTGCTTGTGACGTCCCCTCCCCCCAACCCAGAAAGGAAAAGACACAAACAAAAGCAAAACCCCAAATCAAAGATTGCCCATCAGAAGCAAAGCGGCTGAATATATCTCATTGCACTCACGTCTTGAAATGCTCTCCAGTCATTGAAAATAAGTTAAAACATCACAAGTTGACCTGGAGTGATGCCCACAAGGCGGTTGGAGTGAAAAAGGAACAATTTAGAAAAATGTGCATGAGATGAACCCGTTTTTAGCAAAGCAAAATGAGAAGAGATACATATGTGCACACACAGTCTGTGCAGACATACACAGGTCAGTATATGCATGTGTACGCGTGAGTATGTGAGCACGGAAAGGCAGGAAGACTGTGCAAGGCTGCTCCCCTGGCTAACATGTGGAGGTGAGCATGGAGAACGTGATGCAGGAGAAGGGACAGTTGAGCATCAAGGCACTTAAAAAGATGTGATGTTTTGTGCAGCCACGTACCATTATGTACGTCTAGGTATGTGTAAAGACATTAAAATAATTTAAAAGAAAATTCATGCTTTTGAAAGCCGGGAAATATTTACATTATCCAGATTGAATTGCACATTTCTCTTTCAAAACACCCAGATACGATTTTTCTTGCAGTTTATTGCTTAATTGCTTTGTCTACATGCCAGTGATGCTTTCCGTTGTTTACATAAAGATTTATTCCACACATCTGAGGAAAAGCATAATTTTATTTAAGTAATCGTGATTAGGAGAATTATCACACTCGAGCAGTACCTCCAATAGAAATAGATACAGGCGGGTTGTAAATGAAGGTCCCACAGGAAATTTAAAACTTTCTGATTGTTGTATTTAAAAAGTGAATGGTGAGCGCCTGGGCGGCTCAGCCTGTTGAGCATCCAACTCTCGGTTTCAGCTCGGGGCATGATCTCACAGGTCGTGGGATCGAGTCCCGTGTCAGGATCTGTGCTGATGGTGCAGAGCCGGCTTGGGATTCTCTCTCCCTCTCTCTCCGCCTCTCTCTGTCTCTCAAAAATAAAGAAATAAACATATTTTAAAAACTTAAAAAATAAATAAAAATAAAAAGTGAATGGAAACAGGTGAACTGGAGTCATTAATAATTTTAGTAATATGTTTTGTTTAACCCCAAATATCCCAAACATCATTATGTTAATAAGGAGTTAATATGCAAGTTATTGAAATACTCTACATTGTTATTGGATACTAAGCCTTTGAGACCCTGGGTAGATTTTGCACTTTGAGCCCTCCGCAATTTGCTCAGCCACATTCCCAACGGTAGCTGGGGCCCAGGACAGAGGGGTGCTCTTCAGCTGGCAAAAAGGAGGGTGCTGATTATAAAGAGGTGCAGTCGTCAAACATTTGCTCATGAAATACAGTGATTTAGAACCATCAGAGTTTTTTCTGTTCATTGGCATGCTGCATGTAAGTGATATACAGCATCTCCAGAATGAAGAATCTGGCCAACGCTTCACAAATGGTTTCCTTTTCTGCCCAGTTGTAGTGTGAGGTAGTTGACACGCAGCGCTGGGTAAGTTTAAGGCATACGGCACGGCGAGGAGACTTAGCACATACTGTGCAATGACCACACTGAGCTCGTTGACCTCTGTCAATTCATGTAGATTCAAGAAAACAATGTTCTTTTCCCTAATGACGAACTCCTGCAATCCAACTCTCCAAACTGTCAAACACTCCCGCCAGCAATGCCAAACTGCTGTCACCGTGTTGCAAAGCCACTCTGCCACGAGCATCCACGAGGACATTGTCCCTCAGTGCCTGCAAAGCGACGCTCCTCTTGCACGAATGGTAATTTCAGAAATGGGGGAGCAAAGGAGACGTGTGTGCGTGCACGTGCGTGTGTACACATGCATCTGTGCTTCCTGTGGACTGTGAACTTTCTCCTTTAACGAAGCAATTCATTCCAATCATCTGGAGACCTTTCATTTCTTAAAATGCAGAATCTTGGGGCGTCTGGGGGTCTCAGTCGGTTGAGCGTCCAACTTCGGCTCAGGTCATGATCTCACGGTTTGTGGGTTCGAGCCCCGCATCAGGCTTTGTGCTGCCAGCTCAGAGCCTGGAGCCTGTCTTCAGATTCTGTGTCTCCCTCTCTCTCTGACCCTCCCCTGCTCACGCTGTCTCTCTCTTTCTCAAAAATAAATTAAAAAAAAAAAAGCAGAATCTTGAGTCAGTCCAAACTCCTGGATTTAGGATATTCCCAATGGGTAAGTGAGCGCCCACAGTTTGATTAAAAAAAAAAAAGGCTCATGTCAGGACTCCGAGGTGATAATCTCGAGTGGGTTGTGACGAACCCTGTTTTAGAGTCGTCTTGCTCCACCTTTGGCCTGTGGGCATCTCAGCGCCTGTGCTGTCCAGGCTTTGCTCCTGTGTCTTAGTGTTTATTCCAAACTAGATTCATTTTTTTTAAAAAACCCCATGTTATTTTCCTGTCACCTTGACTATGAACTGTCCTCACCTCAGACTGACCCACAGCACATTTTCAGTACAAGTTTTTCAGCAGAGAAAATACTGAGAGGTAGTCACGTGTCATTGTGAAACATCTTTACTAACGCACGACTTAAAGCCTGGTTGCCCCAGGTGGTTCATTTGCCTGCAGAGAAGATGAGGAATGTTACAGAAGGAATGCAAATAAAAAGTCTCTGCTGTGAAAAACAGAATTTTGCAGCAAAACAATTCATCGTGCAAGCCCGTTTGTCCTGTGGCTAACTACTCCCATTTTCCCCCTTTGCCTCAGTGTTGGGTGTCCACAACCACACCTACTGCTGTGTGCCCTTAGAATTTCCTAGAAAGCAGAAGTTCTTCTGCCTGCGAGGGTACACAAGTAGGGCATAGGACAGGATGGATCGCAAGAACAGTCGAAGGGCCCTGGAAAGGAAGCGAGCAGGGAGGTGGAGGCAGTCAATAGCCTGATGTCCAAAGTTGGGAGGTGTGCACTCAACAATGGAGACATCGAGATCCCGCTTTTAGGATTGTGGGTAACAGCTGCTTCTTCTTCTCTCTCTCTTTTTTTAATGTTTATTTATTTTTGAGAGAGAGAGAGACAGAGCGCCAGCAAGGGAGGGGCAGAGAGAGGGAGACACAGAATCCGAAGCAGCTCCAGGCTCCCACCTGTCAGCACAGAGCCCGAAGAGGGGCTCAAACCCATGAACTATGAGATCATGACCAGAGCAGAAGTCGTAGGCTCAATCGACTGAGCCACCCAGGCGCCCGATAGCAGCTTCCTCTGAGCCAATGCTTACCAACCTGGGGGACAGAGTCCGAAGGGGAGCTGAGGCTTGCAACACAGGCAAACGGCCACCTGCTTCTGCCCCACCCCCACCACCTCTCCCTCTGTCAGACGTGTACAGGACCTCGGGGACTGGAATGTGCTCAGCATGGTTTAGAGTAAAATAAAATTTTTAAAAAAGTAAACAATCGTCACAAACGGAAAATGGACAAATTATGTCCTCAGACCATGGAGTGCAATGTAGTGATGAAAATAGACACAGTATTTCTGTCACTTAAAAGCAGATCAAAGAGCGCACCTGGGTGGTTCAGTCAGTTAAGCATTGGACTCTTGATTTTGGCTCAGGTCATGATCTCATGGTTTGTGAGTTCGAGCCTTGCATTGGGCTCTGCACGGGCAGCAGGGAGCCTGCTTAGGATTCCCTCTCTCCCTCTCTCTGCCCCTCCCCAATCCCCCCTCAAGACAAATAAATAAACATTTAAAAAATTTTTAAAAAGCAGATCAAAGTGAATGATATATACCTTAGAGATCGAATACACAGTAAATTACAAAAGAAAACACAGAAATGGCTAACATGAAACTGTGATCGGGGTTACATCTGGGTGAGGAGAGATGCAAGAGAAGAATTCAGGGGGCCAAAAACACTGCTCATTTTCAACTCCTTAAATTGATGGGAGGCAGCACTATATTACTTAATATTATTTTTAACTACATGTGTATATATGTTATATACAAGTCATATACAGTGGCATACATGAGTATGACATCTTATAAATATACTTATGAATTTTATATATATGACATTTAAAAATAAATTAAAAATGAAGATCGTGGAGTTTGCACGATTAGACACTTGAGTTTGCATTTCAAATCTGCCGTATTCCAGGTGGGATCCTGAGCACTTGGGAACTAGTGTCAGCCCACTTTTTCCAACGTTCTAAAATGGGAAGGATACTTAATTTAAAGGGAGATAGTCGATTGAAACAGTTTTCATTTCTAATACTCCCTTTTCCTTAAAAATGTTTTTAACATGAAAAAAGTCTGGCTTGGTAGTGTACTGATAAAGAGTCCTGGGGTGCCTGGGTGGCTCAGTCCGTTAAACATCCAACTTCAGCTCAGGTCATGATCTCGCGGTCCATGAGTTCGAGTCCCCCGCGTTGGGCTCTGTGCTGAACGCTCAGAGCCTGGTGCCTGCTTTGGATTCTGTGTCTCCCTCTCTCTCTGCCCCTCCTCAGCCTGTGCGCACACCCGATCTCTCCCTCTCTCTCTCTCTCTCTCTCTTTCTCTCTCAAAAATAAATAAGTAAATATTTTTAAAAATGGGGCACCTGGGTGGCTCGGTCAGTTGAGCATCCAACTTAGCCCCAGGTCATGATCTCTTCAATAGAGATTGAAGAGAGTAGTAAATAAAACCAAAAGCTGACTTAAAAAAATTAATACATAAAATATACAAATTTCTATCTAATTTAAAAGAGAAAGTCAAAATTTTGAATTTTGAAAATTTTGAAAAACAATGAAGTAAAAAAAGATAGCAAGAAGAAATAATTTGAAAGAATCATAAAATCACGGCTTTGGATGTTATGTCCCGTGATTTCCTTATTTGCTGCAAATTAAGTTTACTTCGTGCAAAACAAAGAAGAATCATAATTGAATAGCTTTTTTAAGAAAAGGTTTTATGCTTAAGTAATCTCTACACCTGGTGTGGGGCTCGAACTCACACCCCTGTGATCAAGAGTCGCCTGCCCTAGTGATGGTGGCAGCCAGGTTCCCCGAGAATAACATTCTTAAATCTGTTACTAATCTATGTTTTAATCTGGGTGAAATACTTTATTGGAACATATAATTTTCTAAGATGATTCTAGGAATGATAGGAAATATAAACAGCCCAATGTTAATCGCATAAATAGGAGAAAATGTCACCGTTTTACTTAAATATAAAGCATGGAGTTGCCTGGGCAGTCCTGTGCACAGTGTTACATAGTTTACTGTGAGCCTTCTCCTGAGGCGTGTAGTGCTCACAGTTAAAGCCGATACTGTTGCTTTTGGTGACGTCCTATTAAGAACATATCAGTCTACTTCGATTTTATCAATATGCATTTTTTAAAATCTAGAACAGATTTTGAATCTTAAAATGTTCTTCCAGTATTAATGGAGATCCGTTATTTTTCACTTTAGATCTGCAAACATGATGCATGATACTGATACACATCTCAGTTCTCATAAAAAAAAAATTGCATGTTCGGATTCACCCAAATGTAGTCCTGTCCTTTTATTCTTTTACAGTGTTTGCTGGATTCTGGTTGCTAACAGGACTTTTGTTTCTTGTTTATAAAGGGATTGGTCTGCAAATAGCTTTTTGTACTCATCTTTTCATTAAAATTCTTTTTTAAATGTTTATTTATTTTTGAGAGAGAGAGAGATTGAGTGCAAATGGGGGAGGGACAGAAAGAGAGGGAGACACAGAATCTGAAGCAGGCTCCAGGCTCTGAGCTGTCAGCACAGATCCCTACGCCTACGCGGGGCTTGAACCCACGAACCATGAGATCATGACCTGAGCTGAAATCGATGCTTACCCGATTAAGCCACCAAGGCGCCCTGTTTCATTTGTATTATTTATAGTTGTTTTTCTTCAAAGAAGTTAGAACTTTCGTTCTCTTCTATAATCTGGAGTAGTGCTGCCCACCTCTTTTAAGCCATGCTTCACTGAAATCTTTTGGATGCATTAGACTCATCTATTTTATTCATAAGAGAGGTTGGTATTATTTTTCCAGATCACACAGTCATAGAATTTGATCTAAAACTATTGATACAAAAAAATAAATAAATAAAACTTTTGATTCAAATAATATGCCAGGATTAGCTACAACGTTTGTAAGATGCAGTGCAGAGTAGAAACTCTTGCTCAAAAACCACTCGACGAGCGTTAAGGTGACCACAACAGAGTATGGCAGTGAGCACGGGCTCTCCTCACCGAGGGGCCCTGTGACTGCAAGCATCAGACTTCCATACGCGCAATGGAAACCCTCTGGAAAACAGCTCTCATGAAACCAGGGACGTGGAGCCAGAAGGGACTTGGAAATGATATCTTAAGTTCGTAGAAACTTGAAATAAGGCAGTTCTCTTAAGTCATGCTTTCAAAACGTCTTGCTTTGTTGCATTCGGTGGGGGTGGGAGGTAGAGTGGGGGAGGGTTGACTGCAGTCCTAAACGTTCTAGACCCAAGTTGCAGGCATCACCCTGCCACACTTAACTCTGGGTTTGCTGGGTACGTCCTCGTCCTCAGGTGGCACCAGATTGCTGATGGAACCACTTGTATGTGGGGGAGAAGGTCAACAGCCTGCTCTTACTGCTGCGCTGACTTAGAAGATGCTTCTAGTATCCCCACTGGTGTTGCGTATACCACTGATCACGAAGTTGTTTTCAGACCTTATGGAACTCGGTTTCGGTACTAGTGATCTTTTTAAAAATGACCACAGAGGGGCTCCTGGGTGGCTCAGTCGGTTAAGCGTCCAACTTCGGCTCAGGTCATGATCTCATGGTTCGTGAGTTTGAGCCCCATGTCAGGCTCTGTGCTGATGGCTTGGAGCCTGGAGCCTGCTTCGCATTCTGTGTCTCCTTCTATCTCTGCTCCTCCCCCACTCACATCTGTCTCTCTCTCTCAAAGGTAAATAAACATAAAAAAATGGCCACAGAGCTGTTCTTGAGAACTAAGGAGTGTAACAACACCAAAGCCCTGCTCTTTGAATTACTGGCAGGAACATCAACAGTTAAAGCCGGTAAATGCAGTGGGTGTGAGGGTTTTAAGGGTAAAGCTTAATAACCGCTCTTAATTCATGAGCTACAGAATGACAGCCACTCCAAAATGGTAAAATTAAGTTGTTTATTTCGTCATAAATGGCTGGCCCTGAAAGGCAGAAGGACTATGGTGGTTTACGCCCAGTGAGCAAGGGCTTTTGTTGTTTTTTTTTACACTAAGTTCTGTTTTCTGTTTATTATGCAGAACTATGGCATAAATGTCTGCTGTTTAGTCTCAGGGGACTGAAAGTCAAGCTTTATGTCACCGAAGACCATTTGTTTTCAACCCTTTCATTGAACAATTTTTAGCTCTCTGAACGAACTAAGCCCTTATTTTTACTTTAAGTGGTGTTACGACATTTCGTCCTTGATGAGTTATTGCCATTGGAGTTCCAAAATCATTTAAATCATGAAACATATGGAGCTATGAGAAATAACTAGCAATTATTCTTGCACTGGAAAAGATGGAGAAATTGTGGCACAAACCCTTAAATCCTCTCTCCAAACGCAAAATCAGGGACCAACATTCCACACTGGTCACGCCCTAGCAGTACCACAAGTGCCACCAGTTTCTGCCGTAGAAATGATCTATTTTAAGACTTTGTATCAGTTTTATTTTTGAGTTAACTTTTAACATTACATTGTAGAAACTCTTTTGAATGTATAATGATCACAAAATACTGTGATAATATTATCTTTATCCATGGTTACAGAACTCCGGTTGGACTAGATAATCAAAATATTTTTTTTCAGAAATTAGACAATTTCAGCTCGGTTTGTATGAAGCTCGTACAAGCACACACACTGCGTGTAGCCAGAGATTACTGCCTTGGTGGGACCATGGAGGTCGAGTAAAACAACCTCTTCTTTTTACAGTTAGGAAAATTGGAGCCCCGAGATAGAGTAGCTTCCTTGAGAGCATGCAATTAGTACCTGGCAAAGTGTTAGGACTTCTGACTTCGATTTAGTGCTGTCACACAGCACCGCCTTGATAAAATGCAAAGAAAAACAAGTCGATCTGACTTATTTTTATATGTGTATTAAGGGTCACATTCATATGGTTTAATAATCTGATTGCTTTAACCACAGTAGAGTCTCAATCATTGTACATAGTCGGTTATGTCTGAAAATTCAAGAGCCATGGGAAAAGGAAAATGCTGACAATTATCCCAATAATAGTGCTGAATTCCAGGTAACACAAATACAGGTGCTTTTTGAAGTACTCTGCTATCACTTTTCAGAACCTCACAGGGGCTGGGGAAGTCCAATGCACCTAGCAGGGCTTCTCTCCACAAGAGAATTTTGGGGTGGGAAAGAAAGCAGGGGTCCTTCACTGCACTGGGGACATGTGGGAACAGGGGCTGCCTTGCATGAATGACAGTGAAACTGTAGACAATCCGTGATCCATGAGGCAAGCTTCCCCTGTACGGCTCTGTGTCTTCATGAAGTTTTAAAATTCATGGAAGCATGAGTGTGGCTGGACTGTTATTAGCCTGATAACAGGAGGGGAGACGCGTCTGCGTATCAGTCAGCACACGGCTGCAATAAAACCCTGCACACAGGTGGAAACGTGGAGACCAAGACCCCAGAGGAGACACAGGGGGAGATGGCATGCTGGCGTCACTGAGGCTGGGGAAATGTGCACTTACTTAGCGCTCCAAGGGTAGGCTGCCCCAAACTGCACCTGGGTCCTAATCTGGGCTCAGGAGAGGGGAAACTGGGAGGCAGGTTGGAGGGTTTAGAGAGTGACTCTGCGGAAGGAGTGCTGGTCCTTGGAATGCTATCCCCAAATCAGAGGCGGGATGAGGACACTGCATGAGGTTCTAAGATGATGTACTGTCCACGGGAGTTACTTCAGAGAGCCTGATAGGGACGTACGAGGGAGGCAGAATCCAAGCAGAAGGAAGGAAGGAAGAGAGGGAGGTGCGGGAAATTTACAAGCGGGGACGCGGGGTCCTTAGAATGTAAGCAGCTCACACTCAGTGTCTCACTTCGCGCGGTGCTTCACCACCAAGCTCTTCGGCTTGTTAAGAAAATATTTGTACAAAGGACGGCAGAAAAGGACCCTGGGAATCCGCTAGTGCCCAGTCTTGGCCGTGCAGGTGTGTGGAGAGAGGGGGTCAGAGAGCTCAGGCTGAGGCAGATGTGACTGAGCTCCCTGTTACTGCAGCCTGCCTGACTCTTGTCTAACAACCATGCTTTCCACAAGGAGTATTTATTGCTCAATAAGGTAAGAGAGAAATACAGGATTTTTATTTTAAAAACATACACGTAGGGCATATGAATTCATTTGGATATTAGCTTGGGATTTTCCGAGTGTTTTTCCTCCTCTCCTCCATAACTGTAGCCAGGACCTTTTCCTCTGCTTGTCTCAGGTTTATTACAAAGGTAATATGTGCTTATAAGTGAGGACCAATCTAAAAATGAAATTGAAAATAAAGACCCATTCGAAATAGCATTAACAATACTTATGAATAAGTTTAATGAAAAGAAGTGAAGCCTTCTACACCGAAAAATTACAAAACTTTCCAAGAGAAATTAAAGAAAATATAAATAAATGGAGAAACGCAGCATTCTCATGGGATGAGAGCCTCCATATTGTGAAGAGGGAGATTCTCCCCGAATTTGATCTGTAGTTTCAATGTACTCGCTATCAAAATGGCAGCAGTTTTTAAATGGAAATTAACAAGCAAATAAAAAACATTATGATGGAGATGCAAAACACATAGAATAGACAAAACAATTTGGGAAAAGGTAAACTTGGGGGACTTTTCACTTACCAATTCCAGAACTTGGTATAAAGCTCCATTTACCAAGACAGTAAAGATAGACATATGGGCAAATGAAACAAAATTAAACGTGCAAAAAAAATAATTGTATTTATAGTCCATTTATTTTTGACAAAGGTGACAGGAATATTAATTGGGAAAAGGACAGTCTGTTCAGCAAATAATGCTGGGACAATTGGATATCCATATGCTATAAAATGGACTTAGACCTCTACCTCATGCCACCCACAAAATTAACTCAAAATGGGTCATAGACCTAAATGAAATAACTAAAACAATGAAACTTGCAGAAGAAGTTGTAGGAGAAAACCACTGAGACCTTGGGTTAGGCGAAAGTTTCTTAGATGTGGCACTAAAAATACAGTCCATTAAAGAAAATAAAAAAGATCAACTGGATCGCACCAAAAATCACCATTCCTGCACATCCATTAGAATGGCCAGAATCCCTAACAATGCCAATATCAAATGCTGGAAACGATGTTGACCTACAGAAATTCTCATTCGCTGCTGGGGGGAATGAGAAATGGTGCAGCTACTTTGGAAAACAGTTGGTGGTTTCTTACCAAACTAGACATATGATCTTGGAATCACACTCCCTGGTATTTACCCAAAGGATTCGAAAATTTATGACCACACAAAAACTTGCACGTGAATGTTCATAGCAGTTTTATTCATAATTGTCACAATCTGGAAACAACCAAGACGTCCTTCAGTAGGTGAATTGATGAACAGTAGTATAACCAAGACAAGGGAATGTTACTTGACCCTAAAAATAAATGAGCTATCAAGCCATGAAACGACATGGAGGAATCTTAGGTGCATATTACTAAGTGAAAGAAGTGAGTCTGGAAAGGCCGCATACTGTGTGATTCCAACCATATACCATACTGGAAAAGGCAGAACTATGGGAGCAGTAAAAATGCCAGTGGTTGCCAGCTTAGTTAGGGGGAAGGGAGGGATGAATAGGGAGAACACAAAACATTTTTAGGACAGTGAAAACACTCGGTGTGATATTATAATGGTAGATACATGCCATTATATGTTTGTCCAAAGCCATAAGAGACACAACACCGACAGTGAACCCTGCTGTAAATTCTGGACTGGGTGATTATGATGTGTTCAGGCAGGGTTATTCTTGTAACAAATGCACCATCTGGTGCTGGGTATTGATAATGTGGAGGTTGTGCATGGGGGGCGGGGAGCAGGGAGTAAATGGGATATCTTCTACCTTCCTCTTAATTTTGCTGTAAATATAAAACTTCTCTTAAAAAATAAAGTGATTAAAATCACCATTAAGAAAATGAGAAGACAAGCAATAGATTCAGAGTGTATATTTGTAGACCACCTATCTGATAAAGGACTTAGAGGCACAATTTACAAGGAACATTACAACTCAATAAGATAAACAAACTAATAAAAGAAACAGGTGAGAGATATGAACAGACATACAGAATAAGGTATATGAATGGCTAGTAAGCACCTGAAAAGAAGTTCAAAATCATTTATTATTAGGGAGATGCAAATTAAAACCACAATGAGATACTATTTCACACCTACAAAAACAGCTATATTAAATGATGGCCAAAAACAAGTGACAGCAGGGATATGGAGAAATGAACATCCTCATGCATTTCTTGTGGGAATAAAATGGAAGTCACTTTGGAAAATTCCTTTAGCAACTTCTCAAGAAGATAAACATAAAACTACTGTATGACCCACTATCTCCACTGCTAGGTATTTACCCAAGAAAAAATAAGCTCACATTAAGACTTACATGTGAATATTCATCGCAGTATTATTTTTAATACCCCAAACTGGAAATTACCTAAATGTTCATCAACTGGGAATGGATAGGCAAATGTGGTACATTTATACAATGGATTATTAATCTTCAAAAAACAAACTACTGACATATGCTACATCATGGATGACTCTCAAAAACATTATGCCAAGTAAAAGGAGCCATATACAAGGTAATACATATTTTATGATTATATTTACATGAAATGTGCAAAAAAATGTATAGAGACAGAAAATAGGTCAGTGGTGGCTCGGGGCTGAGGGCTAGCATGGAGTTTACTGTAAATGGATATTAGGAATGTTACTCGTGGGATGAAAGCATTTTAAAACTGATTTTTGATGGATTTATTATCAATGAGGCTGGTAAGAAAAGTAATATATGTATGGCAGATTAATCAGTTTGGATATTAATTGCCCTGTCTCAATGAAGAAATTGAAGTCAACACTTCTGCAAGGATTCTGCACAGAATAAATTATAAATAAATTATAAGTGTGACTGTAATTTTAGTAGGAAATAGTAAAGCAGCCCATATCTGCACATCAGTTAGCACAAAGGGGACCTATTGGAACACATCTGGTTTGTAAAATTTCACGTCCCTTGAATTTCTAATAATTGGGGAGATCATTTCTCTATTCAGCAGTGCTGATATCAGAAGGGTACGTCGGTGAAAAATAACATTAAGAATTATGCCACATAAGGGCATCTGAATTACTGTTTACATATTATTAGTATATGTCAAATAACGTCTCAAAATAATAATCAACTATCAGTCATTTACGCCCTCTTTTAAGCACAGAATTGTGAATTTATTTTAGATATCCTGATTGCCTTGGAAGAATCTGATAATTTGTCAATAGCGAATCAATTAAAACTGTACTGAACATTTATTTTGTCACTTTCAAGAAAGGCTATGAACGACGGGCAGAAAAGTTTGTTCATCAGAAAGTAATAAAGAGAAGGGCTCCCTGGGGAGTGGCAATACAAGATGCGGTAGTGATGAAATGGATATAGAATATGGTTGGTAAGGGCCCACACTTGGTCTAATGTCCTGCTATTGTCATCTTGATATTCAAGGGGCCCGGCCTTTTTATTTTGCACCAGGCCCAGCAAATTAGGCAGCCAGCGCTGCACGAAGACAACATATCCAAAGAAAGTTGGCCCTGCAGGCGATCGGTTCCCCTTTAATTCCTCCTCTGTTGAACCGTTTCTTCTCCGTGTGCCTTATTGTGGGTGCAAACAGCCGAAAGCAGTCGTGCAAACTTCTAACCCAGAATCATCTTGTTCAACGTGCTTAATTCTTGGCAGATAGTCGTACAAGACGGTAACCGGTCCCTATTAAAGGACGTGGAAAAGCCGTGCTGTGGGACTCAGCCTGGCACTGTATTTGTTGGCCAGGCAGCTCCGGGAGCGACGCACCCCCAGTGGGTACTGCCAACCAGAAGGGAAGAACGGCTGTCCAGACGTCTCTTGCTGGAGGCCACTCCGCTCACAGTTGACACTTTGTGATAGAGAAGACGAGGGAGAGAGAGGTGCCAGACGGGCTAAATGGTACTTATTTTGAAACTGGAATCCATAAATTATGCTATATTAAACACACTTGTGAAAGCAAGCTGCTGTCATCTGCTAATGATGGTTTCGCTGCTGTGGAATTACATGAAGGCTAGCAAGAGATTCCTGTAAATGAATAAAACATGTACCAGGGAGCATATATTTCCTCGGAAGTAAAAATGTATTTTCTCTCGGCTTCATAGCAGACGATGCTTGCTTTCTTTTTTCATCTCCTTACCCACTCCATCTTTCACTCCTTCTGAAGGAACCTGCAGTTGTAAGTCTTCCACATCCCCTCTTCACACACACACACACACACACCCCGAGTAACCATGGCTGCCTTGGGGCTGAGAGAAGACTCTTCCCTGCACTCTTGTCAGCAGGAAAGTGAGTTGATTGATTAACCATGTGGCACCATGGGGAGGGATGCTGGTGGTGGAGACACAGGGAAGGGAGGTTAAAGGAAAGCGTATCTTTTGCTGATCTTCCAGAGGGGTCTCTGCTCTACTCTTACCGACCGGCCAAGTGACCTGTGGTTTGCGATTCCTTTTTTTTTTTTTTTTTTTTGCATTTGAGAAACACTGAGTTAATCAATGAGTCGCTATTGTACATTCACTGACAAAGTGCATGTTTGATGCTACAAGGGATGAAAGCCTGAAGTCAGCCTGGAGCCTGCCTCTAACCTTGACTAGTGCAGGGAACGTGACTGAAGCACAAAGTAGGTATGGAGGCCTCTAGACCTTTGCTCACGTTTGCTTCCTCCGGAACGCCCTTGTTCATGGAATAATCACATTCATTCTGCAGCCCAGCCCAGGAGTCATCTTCTTCAGTAAGTCATCCTGCCTTTGCCAGCTCAGGTCACTGTATTCTTGCCTTTGTTTTTACTTTTGCTCTTTTTGTGCTTCTATTCTACATGGAGAGCCTCATTGAGCACCTAAACAGGCTTTAAGAAAACTTAATTTTCAAAAGACCTACTGGAGAAAGGCTGTAGTTTGGCCTCTCAATATGAACGACAAAGGTGTTTTTATGGATTTATCGATGTGACTTGCCTTTATATAAGAAGGCATGAGGGGCACCTGGGTGGCTCAGTCGGTTAAGTGGCCGACTTCAGCTCAGGTCATGATCTCACAGTCTGTGGGTTCGAGCCCCGCGTCGGGCTCTGTGCTGACAGCTCATAGCCTGGAGCTGCTTCGGATTCTGTGTCTCCCTCTCTCTCTGCCCCTCCCCCGCTCATGCTCTGTCTCGCTCTCTTTTAAAAAATAAATAAACATTTAAAAAATTAAAAAAAAAAGAAGGCATGAACAAGAAGTGTTAAATCATCAGTGATCTGTTGCTGAGACTGGGTGAAATATTTAGATACATTGTTATTTCTCTAGATTTACCTCCTTTACCATATCATAGAGGGTCTTCAATTTGGTGTTTACTAATCATTTATGAACGACCTTGTATTAGTTTCCTAGGGCTGGTATGACAAAGTACCATAAACTGAGTGGCTTAGCACAACAGAAATGTATTGTCCAACATCTACAGCAGTGGAAGGTCTAAAACCAAGGTCCACAAGTCCATGCTCCCTTTGAAACCTGTAGGGGAGAATGTGTTCTTGTCCCTTCTGGTGCTTTGCGGGTCATCTTTGACATTCCTTGGCCTGTAGATGCATTTCTTCACACAGCTGGCTTCCTATAAGGACATAGTCATATTGGATTAGGGAGACCCACTCTACTCCAGTACACATATAATGTAATTTATTTGTAAGACCCTATTTCTGAATAAGGTCACACATTCTGTGGTAGTGGAATTTAGGACTCCAAAGATTTTTGGGGGGGACATAATTTAACCCATAACTGAATTTATAGCAATACATAACATTTCTAAAATGTCTTTTGTGGCATTTGTCTTAAATGCAGTGACAATGTCTTAAATTCCAAATTGAAGATTTCAAAACATTAATTAAAGCCTCTAACTTGATCACAAGTTAATTATAGACAATTATCTTTTTCCTGATTTAAAATTTTTTTTTAATATTTATTTATTTCTGAGAGACAGAAAGAGACAGAGCATGAGCAGGGTTGGCGCAGACAGAGAGGGAGACAGAATCCAAAGGAGGCTTCAGGCTCTGAGCTGTCAGCACGGAGCCCGATGTGGGGCTCGAAACATGAACTGCAAGATCATGACCTGAGCCGAAGTCAGATGCTTAACCGACTGAGCCACCCAGGTGCCCCATTTTTTCCTGACTTTAAAACATAGCTGGATTTTATTAAGACTTAACAAATGTAACATGCATGTTTATAAATTAGAATAATTTAGTGTATATTTTCAATGATAACATACTGTTTTTGATTTCTTCTGAGTAAAGTCCCTTATAAAATAAATCCTGGTTTGCTGTTGTTACTAGGAAATTTAGTTTGGGTAAGATTCAAGCATCGTGTAATGAAGAAAATAATGAAATATTTTATAGGATGTCAATAAAATACAACTTAATGTTTTAATAGTTTTCAGTAGTTTAAAATAGAGCTGACCCTTGAGTTTGATCTGTGCGGGTCCACTGATAACATGGATTTTTATTCACTTCCTCCATCTTCAAAAGAAAGTCGCCATACCAATATTAGTGATGATAGTGAGATGATGTATCTTCTTTAAATTTTACTGTCAGGTATCAATTTTAAAAATCACGCTGAAGTGACTTTGGGAGGTCACATAAGAAGTGAAGAACAGGAAGCCACCTTCATAGTGGCACAGGTGAGCCTCAGTTGGAAAGAATTGCCTCTTGAATTCGGCAGCCCTAACCATTGAGTCGTTCAAAGGTCAACTGCAGTAGTAGTTCAATTATTTGGAGACAGCATTGCTTTGCCTTTGTTATCTAAATAATCAGTTCAGGTTTCTACTTTGTATTTTGCAGTTATAGTACATTTTTGTCCAACAAAATTCTAGTAGAAAATGATGTTTTAGCATACTTTCTGCTTTTTTGTAAGACTTCTAAGAAATGCTAAAACTCAAAGACCAGTCATCAGCCAAACAGCAGTTATCATATTAGCTTGAGTGATTCTGTGATTAATAGCCATGTTGGCAATCACTGAAGCCTAGATATTCAGACAAAAATCAACGGAAGGGCTGAGGATAATGTACCATTCGTTCTGTGACCAAGACAAAAATGAAAAATGTGATAATCAATCTCCCCCATACATTATAGCACCCATAAAATTCTGCTAGCTTCATGTAGGAAAAATGTGTATGAGTTGTAATTGAAGACTAGAGAAGCCGACTCTCACAATGGAGGCAGATGTGACTGCTGATAACTTCATTCTTAGACCTGGGTATGTCCTTTGTGTTAGCACATTCGTTAGTAAGGGAACAAAATGTAAAGTGTAAACTGAGCCCCAAATAAGCATGAATCAAGAGGAATTACCACCCATTTCACAAATAGTGCTTCAATCCAGTGGATAAAGTTTGCTTAAAAGGTACTTTTGCTAACAGTATGTTATTCTGCCTTAGAGTTCTTCATGATCTGAATTAAAAAGGCTTGTAGTAATCATCACCTACGGTCACATTTTAATTATGGTGAGGATGATGATCGCCAACACTGGTGAGCTCCTGTGTTAATAACTTAAGACTAGTAAGTACTTGAAAGTTTTATTGCTTCCTTTCCAAATGCCACAGAATGCAAACCTTTTTCCTAAATGAATGTTAATGTGCTTTGTTTCAGATGAATCTGACCACACATGGTTGGATAAAAGACCTACTCGAACACAGTAGCTACAAGCTAACCATCGCCCTATAAGCTACTGCACAAAACGTGTGCCCAGTAAGATACTCCATACTTGACGGGGACCCATGGGTCCGATCAAAGGCTCATCCCAAAAAGACAGTTTCAATTTGGAGGAAAGGAAACATTTGGTAGCAGCCAGAAGACTGATAAATACAGGGAGTAGTAGGCTCCACACTGTGGCAGGAAACTAGAGCCAGAAGCTGGATGGAGACGAAAGCTGCTGAGCTGAAAGACAACCTTCGCCATTGTGGACACACATGCATCGCATCCAGAGCAATTCTATCCAACTGAGGCTCACCTGTGCCACTGTGGAGGCGGCTTCCTGTCCTTGATTTCTTCTTTATGTGGCCTGAAAATAGACTCCAAAGTCACTTCAATATGATTTTTAGAATTGATAGCTGACAGTACAATTTAAAGAAGAAACACCCTCTGACTATCATCACTAACACTGGCACAGTGAATGTTTTTCAAAGATGGAGGAAGTGAATTCCAAGAAGCCAACATGAAAGTGGTTTCCTAATTTCTGTGTTTGCATTTATCATTGCCACTACAGTGTTTGTTTTTAAAAGTTATAACAAACGTGGCAATAAAAAATAAAAGTAACTGGGAAAAGTTACATTCTGAAAAGAACATGTGCATTTCCAAGTAAATGTAATTACAAATGCAGAATTGATTAATTATAAGCTAAATAATCTATTGACAAACTATTTGGCAAAGTTTTGCTTTCACTTAAAAATGATACTTTATCAAAATTTTATTTCTTTTTTAATTTCTTTTTCAAAAATATACATTGTCTTTATGTACTGATAGTCTTTGGTTACATATTTTCTGTATAAGTTTATCTCAAGAATTCTATCACTAGCATAGGGATTATTTTCCCATGAACTTTATTACATAAAATGACACTATTTGACTTATCCAGTTCCTAGGACCTAAACAATTAATGGATCACCCAATATTTAGGGCATACTGTATAGTGGCTGAAATTGTATCGAACAAGCCATAAGACCTGGGTTCCAATTTTTGCTCTACCGAAATTAGCTGTAGGGTTTTAAGTACTCTGGTTCTATGCTACAAACTTGTCTACTACAAGATACCATTTCCACTTTTATTAGTTTACTGTTTGATTAGGATTTTCTGCTTCATTAAGAAAAATATTATTAATCAATCTATGAAAAGGCAAGGCAATGGATTTTAAAATGTAACCACAGATTGAAAGATGAAGCCTCGTCGTTCTTTGATACAAGGATGATTTGAATGAACCTTGTAAGACTTTAGAGCTGTCTGCTGTGACGTGAGATGTGGTGGCCACAGACATATTATGGTACCATTGTTCATGTCTATTCCTTTTATTTTTATTTTCATGTCTATCCCTTTTTAAATGAGGTAACATACAGTTCAGTCTCTGCAGAATGCAAGGTACATATGGCAGATGTGTTAACAGGGTGTCACCTCCTATTCAGAACATTTTGACATTGTCTCAGCATTCATTCCATTTTAATTGAAAAATTGTGACTTGCTCAAATGCCATTTAAAATCCAGATCTAATGGGTTACATTAACACTGCATGTAACCATGTCTTTTTCTTTATGTATCACAATTAGGGTGTAACTGCTCTTTTCCCATTGCTTACGCTCTTTCTCAACTGCAGCATTTTATAGATGATTCATGTCATTACAGCTTGCTTGGTGATTTGGTGAGGTCACTAGAAAGGAGAGGAATTAAAACTGCTTTCTTTTTAAAGAAATTCAGCCTGAATTTTAAATAAACTCACCAAAACATATATCCATTAATGTTCAAGTTTAACAGCACTGCTTTGTTTTATATTAATGGTTAATTATAACTTCATCTTCCCCAAATATAATATCAAGTAAAATTTGCTAGTACTGTGGTAAAAATACTGGATCCCCTTTATCAAATGTGACATAGCCATCTACTGCTCTATTCCTTGAACACAGGAACTGTTACTTGATCTCGGGCGAAGCCAACGTGAGGTTCTTATTCAATATGAAAATGCACATTTGAGCGTGCATATGGTGCAGGGAGTGTTACCCATCCAATATTTCATCTGGGTCTTGCAAAAGTTCTTGCCTCACACAATAACAAGAAATGAATAAACCTGTGGAATGTCTTTTTCATCTTAACAATATTGTTAAAACATTTTAAAAGCAATTACTGTGTATCACTTCTTCACGTTTTTAGGAATGCAGAAATAATTCGTACTTCAAGAAAATGTGTACTTATCCCAGAAGTCAGGGACACAGCAGTTTCCTAAAGAGGCAAGGGGGCTAGGGATTTGTCAGGAGATAACACCTCCTGTGAGGAAAACATTGTCCACAGAATCAGGACCCAGGGTTGAATTCCTTAACAAGCTGTGAGGTTTGTGGACTCATTCTCTCTCACATACAAAATAAAGACAATAATATCTGTTTTGGACGTTACCCAGTTATGGCCAAATTCAAATGAAATATTAGATATCAAATCAATTTGAAAAATGTGGGAACGAAATGAATGTTCAAAGATCAAAGATAGTTATACAAAGATATCAATATGATTTTCAGAGGTACTTTCAGAATAAAAATTACTTTGTTGAGGATGAAATTAAGCAAACATTCCAAAAGGAAGTGAATGATCCCAACACTGGCTTATGTTAGTGTATTTGTGGAATTAATATTTCTGGCTACTTTTACCTTCGGAGACCTTGAAATTAAGTCCAACACTTCTCACAAATTCATTTGATCAAGATTGTTGGAGTTTCTTGCCATAGGGCCACATTGTTTATGACATAATCATAATTCAATGACTCACACAGGAGTAAATTTGATGTTGAAGATGGTGTTTCTATTTCTTTATGTATCAGTCTTCAACCATACCATCTCATGTGCTTAAAGAATAAATATTAGGTTAAAACAAAGAAAGAAAAATCCTACAGTCTCTCAGTATTGAATATGTATACTTTTCCCAATCATTGAAAAGGCATTAATTACAATAAGTCTGTCTTTTGGATAAAGACGTAATATTGATGTCAAATCCTCAGTGCTCTACCACCTAGAGTAGGTTTTGCATAGATCATGAGGCCCATCTAATCCCTGTAATTATATCTGCATTGAGGTTGATAAAAGGTTTACTTGCAAGTTACAGGGAAGAGAATATTATGGACTCAGTATTTGCAATAGCATTTGGGTATCAGGGAAGGACCATGATCATAGATGATGTAAACTTGTCCAGATTGGGGTAGGGGAGTGAAGACAGGACCAACTCTTGGCAATCCTTGGAACTAGCTAGAGGACTTTTTTTGGGGGGATTCTGTAAATATTTGAGCCATCTGTACTGTGACTAGACCTCTTGACATTCTGTCATCTTCTGCCTTCAATTTTAATACAACTTGTGCTTTATAACTGGGTCTTATCAGAACTGTTTCCTAATATACTGTACTAAATTCCAAAAAGTACACACCTCAGAGCTGTTAATTAAAAGGGCCTGCTGGAATAAATAAACACATATGCTGCTGATTAGCCACCCTTTAGGGGTCAACAGTGGGGAACTCCTACTGGGCTTCTGTTAATTGTTGTCCAAAATCTTAACAGGAACTGTCTAATGATCTCGGTATGGCTTTGGCCATCTGGCCCTCTGAGTTCACTTGCCAGTAAATAGCCAACCCTTAGAGAAAGAGAGAAATATCCCTTACCAGGGGAATATCTTATAAGATATAACCTAGCCATCCACATGTGTACATAAGGATTTGCTTTAATTCACTAATCTAACCCAATACGTCTTATTAATTTAAGAAATTTTTAAATGTTTTTATTTAATTTTGAGAGAGAGACGGTGTGAGCAGGGAGGGTCAGAGAGAGAGAGGGAGACAGAATCTGAAGACAGGCTCAGGCTCTGAGCTAGCTGTCAGCACAGAGCCGGACGCGGGGCTCGAACCCACGAACTGTGAGATCATGACCTGAGCCGAATGTGAGATCATGACCTGAGCCGAAGTCTGACGCTCAACAGACTGAGCCACCCAGGCGCCCCCCCCAATACGTCTTATTTAAATTACCCTTTAGATTTATTTTGATGCCAGCCACTTTAACATTAGCTACAAATGAATGTTTTTGCTTTTCTTACATGAGCAGCATTAGATGCTGTTGGGACTTGTTTGTAATGCATATTATATTTATGGTCAGAATCAATGAAGGGTGCTTCTAATAATTAACATTTCTGAATCATACTTGACAATGTTAAGTGGTGGTGCATCTTTTTTGCTCCACTGTGGAACTGATGACCAGGTGCAAAATCTAGTTTCACATATTCTAAAATAGACTTAGGATTTGGGTTGGTATTAGCCCTCTAAATGTTACAAAGCTGCGCTATTAGCTGGTTTTTCTCTACATCATCCCTTCCATTTTTAGAAAAATGTTACATAATAGAAATAACAGATTTAAAGGAGCTGAAAAGAGAAGAATGTTCATTCATAGTAAGACACTGTTTTACAAAATCTGTCTTATTTGTTTCATTTTCAAACACACATAAAAGTCTGGATATAGGAGAAGTCCTTCATCTCAAGGTGCATAAGTGCATATTTTTCACAGATAATTGTGTGTTAAAGAGAAGAACATACCTGGCTACCTTTACTGATATGCTTTATCTGCTAATATACTATGAAAAGAGATCTGACAGCAGTCTAAAATTTGCCTAAGCAATGGAAAAAGAAATAGGGTAATTTTTTTTGTTTGTACTTCATCTTATTGGTATTTTGCCTTGTATCAAATAGATCCTTCTCTTTCTAAATTTTCAAACTACTCCCTTTGCCAAGTGATATATTTTTTCACCTAGGGCTTTAATTGGTGAATATTATTTTAAGGAGACTAAGTACGGGGACAGCAATATTCGTGGCAGTATTCATGCTGGCATACGACTGATCAGTGAGGCAGCAGGAAGGTGAAATACAGCCAGCCTGTGACTGTCGACTGTAAGAGACATCATGATTGTGTTTTAGTGATGTTGCCCTGACTAGGAGAAACGTAAATAAAGACAAATTATTTCCAAGGTTTTACAAATATGTTTCATATGAAGAACAGAATATAAAGGTCTTTCACGCTTTGGGTTTTAGTCTGCTTTTCTTTCTTCTGTGGTAGCTGTTATCAGATCTGAGGGATGAGTAGGAAATGAGGAAGCAACTCAACTAACAATCATTTTTTTTCTTGAATTCACTTCACCCAAAAAATCTTCTTCAATACACTTTCCCATTGCGAAATCAAACATTTCTTTTGAGATTGATGAAAAATGAGACAAAGAAACAAAAGAACTCTTGAACTACTGGCTTCCTCTAACCTCTGCATCCTTAGGGAACCCAAGGCCTGGATGCCCGGTCCTCTTACTTCGCCTGTTCTGGCACATCCTGGCTACACCGTTGGTAATCTCCTTGAAAAATCAGTGAGTCTGCTTCTCGTATCATTTTTCTTCCACACATTTCTTGCTTAGTGACTTTCCAGGATCTCTCTACAGTGCCACCTAAATAGTTAAGATGTACCCATTCACTTAAATATTTTGCCCTTGTCAACAGTACAGAACACAAGGTACAGTTTTCATGATGTAGACTTCTTGCCACATATTTACTCTTTTAAAAAGTATGTCTGCCTAAGAGATTTCAGTAAAAAACATGACCAACTGAGGTTACAAAAATTTTATTCATTACTGAAGTTATCTGTCAATATCTGAGTGATTCTTCACTTCAAGTAGGCAAACGAAGACAAGGTAATTACACATATTAATACCAATGTTTATTACATTTACATTAATGTTCCAGAAATAATTGTGGTAAGTGGAAGGAAATGAAGATTTAGATGATATAAGAAACACCTCAAATCAGTATTTAATTGATTGAGAAATCATTGATATAATCTGTCAGGACCTCTATTGAGTATTTCCATTGTACTGTGAACTTTTTTTTCAAATTGGAGATAAAATTCACATAACATAAAATTTACCACTCAAGCCATTTTGAAGTGTACAACTGAATGGCTTTCAGGACACTAAAAATGTTGTGCAACTATCAACAGTATCTAATTTCATGTTATTTCCATCACTTTACAAAAAGACCTTTTACTCATTAAGCAGCCACGCCCCATTTCCTGCCCTGCCTTCAGCCCCTGGGGACTAAGAATCTGTTTCCTGTCTCTAGGGGTTTCCCTATTACAGAAATTTCATAATAATGGAGACACACAATATGTGTGTGGCTTCTTTCCCTGAGCATGTTGTTTTCAAGATTCACCCATGTTGGAGCATGTATCAGTATTTCATTTTTATGTTCAACTATTTTGTTGTATCACTCACTACGCTTTTTGTGTATCTACTCATCACATTATGAACGTATGAGTTTTTCTCACTTTTTAGATATGGTGAATAATATTGTACAACATGTACATTCATGTACACGTTTTTAGACTTGTTTTCTATCCTCTTGGGTGTACACCTAAGAGCAAGATTGCTGGGTTATATGGTTATTCTGTCTAGCATTCTGAGGAACCACCAAATATTTCCATGGTAGGTTTACTGTTTTACATTCCTATCAGCAATGTACGGGGGTTCCAGTCTCTCCACATCTTTGCCAACACTTGTTATTTTTCATTTTTTCTGACTATTTCCATCCTAGTGACTATGAAATGGTATCTTATTGTATTTTTTATTTGGTTTTCCATAATAACTAATGATGTTGAGAATATTTTATGTGTTTGTTGGACATGTGCATTATATATTTTTTGGAGAAATATCTATGGGAGCTTTTTGTTCATTTTTTTCCCTCATTTTTTCTTCATTTATTCCAAATGTCTTGAATGTCAAACATTTTATTTTTTTATTTATAGTTCATTGTCAAGTTGGTTTCCATATAACACCCAGTGCTCTTCCCCACTAGTGCCCTCCTCCATGCCCATCACCCCCCTTCCCCTTTCCCCCTCCCCCTTCAGCCCTCAGTTTGTTTTCAGTATTCAAGAGTCTCTCATGATTTGCCTCCCTCCCTCTCCCTAACTCTTCCCCCCCCTTCCCCTTCCCATGGTCCTCTGCTAAGTTTCTCCTGTTAGACCTATGAGTGAAAACAAACAGTATCTGTCCTTCTCCGCCTGACTTATTTCGCTTAGCCTGACACCCTCAAGGTCCATCCACTTTGCTACGTTTTTGTTCATTTTTTAATGGGGTTGTCTGTCTTCTAGTGTTGAGTTGCAAAATTCTTTATATATTCTGGAAACTTGACTCTTATCAGAGATATGATTTGCAAATACTTTCTCCCATTCTGTGGCTTATCTTTTGACTTCCCTGATAGTAATCTCTGAATCACAAAATTTTTGATTTTGATGATGTCCAATGTATCCATTTTGCTTTTTTTTCTGTGTTTTTGGTGCCATATTTAAGAAAGTGTTGTTACCTTACAAAGATTTAGTTATATTTTCTTCTAAAGGTTTGATAGTTTTAACTTACATTTAAAGCTCTGATCCATTTTCAATTTTTAAAAATAATGTGAATGAGGGATCTAAATTAATTCTTTTCCATTTAGTCTATGAGCTGTCCTAGCTCCACTTGTTGAAAAGACTATTCATTACCCATCGGATAGTCCTGGCATTTTAATTGCTTTTTAATTTTTAAATATCTGTATAATCTGTAGTAATATCTACTTTCAGTGCTGATTTTAGTAATTTGGGTCTTCCTTCTTTGGGGAGCCAGTCTAGCTAAAGATTTGTCATTTTGTTGGTATTTTCAAAGGTGAAAGTTTTAGAAATTTGATTATCTCTATTATTTTTCTATTCTTTATTTTGTTTATTTCCATCCTAAATTTTTTTAATGTTTTTATTTATTTTTGAGAGAGAGATCACGAGTGGGAGAAGGGCAGAGAGAGAGACAGAGAGACAGAATTGGAAGGAGGCTCCAGGCTCCGAGCCGTCAGCACAGAGCCGACGTGGGGCTCGAACTCATGAGCTGTGAGATCACTACCTGAGCCAAAGTCGGATGCTTAACTGACTGCGTCACCCAGGTGGCCCTGTTTATTTTCATTCTAAACATTTTTTTTACTACCTGGTTTGGGTTTAGTTTGCTCTTTTTCCTGTTCCTTAAGGTGGGAGGTTAAGTAATTCATTTGCAATCTTTCTCATCTTTAATATAGGTACTTGCAGTTCTAAATCTCTCTTGGAGTACTGATTTTGCCATATCTCATAAGTTTTGTTATGTGGTATTTTCATTTTCATTCATTTCATAGTATTTTCTAATTTTCCTTGTGATTTCTTTTTTGGCTCAGTGGTTGCTTGAGAGTAAGTTTTTATTATTTGTTTGTTTTGTTTTTAAAGTGTATTTATTTGAGACAGAGTGTGTGTGTGCATGTGAGTAAGGAGGGGCAGAGAGAGAGAGAGAGAGAGAGAGAGAGAGAGAGAGAGAGAGAATCCCAGACAGGCTCTGCACTGTCAGTTGTCAGTGCTGAGTCTGATGTGAGGGTTGACATGGGCTTGATCCCATGAACTCAGAGATCATGACCGAGCCAAAATCAAGAGTCTGAAGCTCAACTGACTGAGCCACCCAGGTGCCCCAAGAGTAATTTGTATAATTTCCACATATTTGTGAAATTTCCAGATTTCCTTATGTTATTAATTTCTAATATCATTTCCTTGTAGTTGGAAAAGATACATTGTGTGATTTCAATATTTTTACATTTATTGAGACTTGTTTTGAGGTCTAAGATACATGAAAAATCCTGGAGAATGTTCTATGGGTACTTGAGGAAAATGTGTACCCTGCTGTTGTCAGGTGGAGTGTTTTGTGTAAATCTGTTAGATAGAACTAACTGACTTACAGTGTGGCCAAGTCCTCTAGATTCCTTGTTAATCTTCTATCTAGTCGTTCTCTCCATTATTGAAAATGGGGTATTGAAGTATCCAGTTACTATTGTTGAACTGTCTATTTGTGCCTTCAACTCTGTCAATGTTTGCTTCATATATTTTGGGTCTCTGTTGTTTGGTGCATGTATGTTTACAAATACTATATTTTCTTGATGCACTGACACTTTTATTAACATATAAGGTCCGTCCTTCTTTGGTTCTTAACAACAATTTTTGACTTTGAGTCTTTTTATATAATATTGGTGTAGCCACCTCAGTTCTCTTTTGATTACTATTTGCATGGAATATCTTTTTCCTATACTTTCACATTCAACTGACTGTTATAACAAAGAAATTGTCTTACCCTGTAGAAAAGAGGCTTTGAAAAAAATTGGAAAGGACAGTGACATAATTACATTTTCATGTTAGAAAAAGAACTCTGAGATCTGTGTGGAAGATATATTGAAGAGGGTGTGAATGAGGCATTCTGGCCCCTGCCAATTAATGTGCCTCCAATATAGCTTCTTTCTTTTCTGGATGCATTTTCCTAATATTTTTCACATTCTTCAGAGGCCTTGGTACATGCCACAAAAATGCTGGGTCATGTTTGGGTCAGCTATTCCAATATGATTTTATTGAGAAATAGAAATGATATATAAAATATATATTATATGTTTATAGTATTATATAATACTGGTTTGGTTCTTTGGGGATACTGCATTTTAGAAAAATGCTAATGCCTTCCTTCTGAATTGAATAAATCTCTAGAACATTTTTATTTCCTGTACACACCCATGTGTTTATGCATACATAATGAAACTGTACTATTCTTGTATACACACTTTTTATGTAAGCATTATATATTCTAAAGAAGATATTTTGAACGGTAAAAGCAATAGCCTTCTGAAATAACATGGAGTAGAATCAGTCAGAATTGCAGTAGATATTCATTACAACTCAGCATGTGCTAATATCATACATCACTTTTTAAATTTAATTTATTGATTCTTTTTCCTTCCTTCTGTGTATAAAACATTAGCCTGCAGTGCTGGCTGCAGCTCTGTATGTAATGAAAGACTACCCGTATCATGCAGGATCTTGCAAAAATATTCACATGTATTTTAGATCAATAATCTCATGTGAATTTTGTGTAAAAACACAGAAGAAAAAAAAAGGTTCCAACTCAGACATCTTGCAGCAGAGTACAAACACGAAGACTAGCATTTTCAAATTCCTCTGTAAACAGAGGACTCGTATTATTGAATCACAAAATATGTCAAGAGAGTGTGCTTGCTTATTTACTTTTGTGTTGCATATGATATTGGGCCTTTCCCTAAGTTTGTATTTGCATAGTGTCAGGCATGCAGAGAAAGGAGTGTGTCTATTTGCATTTTTAACATTTGGTATCTTTGGCACAAATGAAGGTAGGCCTTCATATTCACTCAATACATTTCTTGTCATGAAATAGCTCCCCAGTGATTCGCTAACGTGGTGTGTAGAAGAAGCCAGAATATTAGTGAAACAATCTTCATATATCAATTAAAAATTTAGGCTCCTGGTTTAATTTACATCTCAGATGCAATTTTTAAAATGCAATGATGAGATTTAGTCATGCCCTCCTTGCGGAGAAACCCATTCATCACCCCCAAACTTTCCATGTGTTTGCTGATACAAAATTTTCCCTGACTCAAATTTATGCGTCTAACTACAAGGAACGGTCCCACTTGGAAGCTCACAGTAGCTCAATAATATATTGATTCACTTAAACTAATCTTCTAAGGCATGGGGCAGTGTGAATGCAAAAAGGGAAAACAAACAATTGGATAGCTGTGGTGTGTTCTGAAAATAGCAGCCCAAACGGGAAAGTAAGGCATAATTCATATATGTACTAAACGAAGACAGCACAGATATAAAGACTACAGATAGAGACCAGTGGGCTCAAATCCCAGTTTTGATACTAATTGGATGGATTCTGGTAAATTTCTAATTTATTTATTCATTTTTCAAGCAGAAATCATTTATTCAATAAATATTTAAAATAGCCTATGGTGAGGGGTGCCGGGGTGGCTCAGCTGGTTAAGCATCTGACTCTTGGTTTTGGCTCAGGTCATGATCTCACAGTTTGTGAGTTTGAGCCCCACATCAGGCTCTGTGCTGACAGCCCAGAGCCTGCTTGGGATTCTCGTTCTCCTCTCTCTCTGCCCCTTCCCTGTCTGTATCTTCTCTCTCTCTCAAAATAAATAAATAGACTTAAAAAAGAAGCAGCCTATGGTGAGCCAGGAACTTACTACCAGAATATCCTGTCCCTTGGTTTTCAATCTTGTGTTAAAGATTAAACACGTACGTGTTACACATGTGAAGCACTTAGCATAATGTATGAGACACCGTGGGAGACTCGACCTATAATTGTTGAACGAATGGATGGATGGAATAGCATTAACCAGACATGAAAATTATTCTAAAATTAAAAAAACACCTTTCTTAGTATATGAAACAATCTTTTTAGCTAAGAACACATGAGATTGCATCGGCCTATTTAAAAGTTCAAAGAGAAACCTAACAAGGAATGTTTATAATTTTTGTGCCATTCACAATATTTCACCATATATACTTTGGTTTTCAAAATAATTTTGTGCCTCAGCTTATAAGCACTATCATATTATCACTGCATGGACAAATTCATATAATTTTTGTTAGTGGTATCTGAAACATCGAAATGTGTGGTGCAAACTTTCCAAACCCCTCACAGATGAAAGAATTACGTGATGTCTCAGAATAAAAGAACAATGTGCCTCCACTCGTGTAATTTTTACGTTATTTGCAATACTGAAAATTTTCTCTAGCATGTAGTGTGTTACGTATGAAAATTCGTATGTGACACCCATTAAGCAGAAAAAATCCAGGTTATAATAAATATTTATATAAATATTTTATAAACATGTGAAAATATGTTGGGAAATACACTGCATACAAACACGTTTCTGACAAGTACGTTAAGTTAGAGAATAAGGATACAATGAACCAATGCTTCACTGAAGTGAACATATTAGTACTTTGAAGTATCTGTGGGATACTCCCCAATCTTGTTCCCAACGCTCCATCACACCAGTGCGAGCTCTTACTTTAGTGATAATTATGTCCTTTGACTTCTTTGTCCCTAAAAAATACATACGTGTTTTAATTTTGCTTTTTTGTCAGCTATATAAAAATGGACCAGCCCTGCATTTATTCTTCTCCGATCATGCTTGTTATATCTCAGCATTGTTTTCAGATTCACCCAAGGTGATTTAAAAAATTTTTTTTAATGTTTATTTATTTTTGAGAGAGAGAGAGAGAGAGAGAGAGAGAGCGAGCAAGAGTGGGGGAGGGGCAGAGAGAGAGGGAGACACAGAATCGGAAGCAGCTCCAGGCTCCGAGCTGTCAGCACAGAGGCCGATGCAGGGCTCGAACCCACGAACCGTGAGATCATGACCTGAGCCGAAGTCGGACGCTCAACCGACTGAGCCCCCCAGCGCCCCTCACCCAGGATGATTTGTTGACCTTATTTCAACATTTTCATTGCTCAAAAATAGTGCTTCTCGAAACTTCTGCTCTTGGAGTCCCTTTTCTTCTCCCCTTAATAGAGGGGTAATACTATTTTCCCTGCCAGTTGCAGTTTGCCACTGTCCCTATCATCACCCCAACAAAACGAGCGTGAGCGTGCCTGCTGGTTGTCGTCTTCACGCTCTCTCTCCACTTTTGCACGCTCCACGCCGCCTCGGCCAATGCACGAAACATCTAGGACCCTACATTTGAATTGTTAAGGATATGCATCTGTTGCTTGCTTCTTTGTTTGATTTTTCTCCCTGTTTTATGTGAAAACATTAAGTTTTACCAAGTTATGGGCAACCATTACTTCCATCTGCTCCTGCCATCCCTTCTTAGCGCTGCTTTCTTCTTACTCAAGTACTTTCCCAAGAGTGATTACAAGTAGATCTTGGTATGGAAAGCCATCTGAGGCCTTGAAAAGCTGAACATTCCTTTAACTCTCATGGTCTCTGACGGCATATGTTTAGATTTGATGGGGTCTTTTTTTTTTTTTTTTTTTTGGACCAGTCTAAGTATTTGTCTTTTTTATCCTTCTTCAGTTATTCATTTAATTTATTTAATTCCAGTTGGTTTCAGGAGTAGAAACGAATGATTCATCACTTACATACAACACCCAGCGCTCACCGCAAGCGCCCTCCTTAACATCCATCTCCCGTTACGCCATTCCACTCCCGTTCCGGCAACCCTCAGTTTGTTCTCCAGAGTTAAGAGTCTATTTTACGGTTTGCCACTCTTTTTGCCACCCGGACCCATGTTATCTGTTACGTTTCTTAAATTCCACCCAAGTACTTGCTATTTAGGAAATAAAGTAATCCGGCGGCACCTGGGTGGCTCCGGCAGTTCAGCGTCTGGCTTGATTTCGGCTCAGGTCATGATCTCAAGGTTAGTAGGTTTGTGGCCTGCATCGAGCTCTGTGACGACCGTGCAGAACCTGCTTGGCATTCTCTCTCTCCTTTTTCTCGGCCTCTTCTCTCTCTCTTAAAATAAGTAAATAAACATTAAAAAAAAAAAGAAATAAAATAACCCAGTGATAATTGAGTTGAACACAAAACTGTAATTTTAAGGTTATTTATTTACACGCTTGGAAAGACTACCAATTTTCCTCTTCTTTTAAAATCGCTTTTGAAGTCAGAAAACACCCTCTACGGAGGCACCTGGGTGGCTCAGTGCATTGAGCGCCGGACTTCGGCTCAGGCATGATCTCAAGTCCCTGAGTTCGAGCCCCGCGTCGGGCTCTGTGCGGACAGCTCGGAGCCTGGAGCCTGCTCCAGATTCTGTGTCTCCCTCTCTCTGTGCCCCGCCTCCGTCACGATTCGTCTGCCATACATGAATCAATGTTAAAAAAAAAAAAACATTGAAAAGAAAACACCCTCTAGGGCTACACCTGACTTCACAAACTCACAAACCTAGAATGTGCCTGTGAGGTGACACCGCGTCGCGGGCCTGCTGTGGTCCGACACATACAGGTGCAGAGAACAGATGTGCCCGAGTGGGATCCGCCAGCGCTCTCCTAGTATGCGGGCACCACAGCGTCACGTCTTCCCAGGGCAGGTCTGCAGGCGCTTCCCAGCTCCTGTGTCCCAACTCGAGCCGACTCTGGGCCCGCTTCCTGGGAAACAACATCTGTCCCACGGTGGGAATTTTCGCCGCTGCAACCGCGGGTGATTGAGGTGATGCCAGGGACAGCGCCCACGTCCCGAGGCACAGGCCCCCCGGGACACAATAATCCCCGGTGTCACACGACCATGGACCCTGCACCAACCAGCACAATTCCAAGACGGTCTCAAAACCATAAAACAATGTCAAAAAGAGATGCCTCGTCTCCGCCGAGCTGGGGGAGCCACTCCTGCGACCTCTGTCCCTAACTCACCTCCCGCCCTGAGGTTTCGGCAGCGCATGCGCCCACCACCTCCGGCGCTCTCACCGCGGGGTTTGGGGCCCCTGGGGCCCATGCCTACCCGTTACCGGAACCGGACTCCGGCTGCAGAGCTCCAACTCGCCGCCCGTGGGACACGCCGGTCCGCCCAGACCTTGGCAGCCCGAGGCCGCTCAGGCCACGTGGCTCCCAGAATGCAGCGCGGCACCACGGCAAGGGCCCGTGGCCAGAAACGCCCGGGGAGGCGCCTTCCCTGAAGTGCGAAGTGCGCAGTCGCAAACGCGGCCCCTCCATCGTCGGAAGCCCCGCCCACCGCTCCGGAAGGGATGAGGCTGAAGTGCGCCCGCCCTGCCGCTGCTTCCAGTGCTTTCCTCGGTCGCCCAGGGGAGCCCGCGGTGGCTGGGAGACCGGGGCTGAGGTCCCGAGGCCTCCACCCTCCCTCGGGGCACGTTCAGGCGAGCAGCCGGTGAGGGCCCGAGGACCAGGACGCCATGCGGAGCGAGCTGCGCTGCAGGTGAGGCCTGGGGGCGGGGCGGCAGACGTCGCGGCGGCTCGCGGAGCACGTGGTACCGAGGCCCGGGCGCCTGCGCAGAGGCGCTCGCTGGGGCCTCCGCGCCGCACGGGCTTTCGTGAACGGTGTGCGTGTCTTTGGCTGCTTGTGCTGAATTTAGGGGGTTTAGGGCCGGTCTCGAGGCAGAAGTTCCCGGGCGTTCTACCTCTGCGCCTCGGGTCTTTGCCCTGCTGTTTTTCAGAGGTCGTCTTCCTGCGTTGAGGTCCTCTTGTGTTCGACGTGCCAGAGATTTAGGATTCAGTTGATGCTGATACGTCAGCCGGCTGATTTGTACTTGCTGATCCCCTCTCTCCACTCTAAGTTCCACGCTGCGGCGATGGGGCCGATGGGCTTCCCCCAGCCGTGCTGCGGGGAGAAGGGCACACCCGAAACCCTCCCGCTTCCCCTGTGCCTCTTCCTGGTCCAGCCTTCCCTTCCCCTGCGCCCCCTCCCTGGTCCAGCCTTCCCTTCCCCTGCGCCCCCTCC
>CM053574.1:128967685-129066002 GCA_028646485.1 Cryptoprocta ferox | reverse complement strand
GCCTCTCTGTTACTAGTGGGAATAAGGGAAGCAACAATTTTTTTTTATACTTTTATGCATTCTTACAATGAGCAACAAATACATTAGTTATTAGAAAACTCTTTTTGACAGGAAGAATATAACTGGCCTATAATCAGTCTTTCTGCCTTCGTAGAGCTGTTGGGAAAAGGCTGCCAAAGTTTTTTTCTGAATTTAACCATCTTTCTTTTATTAAGGCTGATTTTGCAAATGAACTAGATTGATAAGGTGGATGTTACTTTACCATAAAGGAAGGACAGAGGGGAGGAGTCCAGCCGTGTGTACGTAGAACATGGCGGCAGGCCATTTCTGGGCATGGCCCGCGTCTCTGATCTTGTTTACCAGTGTTCCGGTGCCAAAAGTCGGGATTTTGACAGTCAGTTTAGCAGTTTTTCCTGCAGACATGGCCCTAAATTTTAAGTATTCACCATTCTGGCAATAATCATGTAACAAAAATGTCTCAGGGCAATACGCTGCCTAATTTGTATAAATTGTGAGCAGACAGCCATGAAAAATGAACACCAGACAATAAAGATTGGGTGTGTGTAAATATGTATACATATATACATCATCATATAAAAAAGAATTTGGTAATTCATTCACCGATTGTTAACGATTAACTGTTAGCAATTGTATGCGACATAAACTTGTAGCTTCTGGATTGTCAGAAACTGTCCCTGATTTCACAGAGCTCACATCCTAGGGGCGGAGGCAGATAGAGAGCAAGTGTGCAAATAAACATCCGCAATTATAATAATTATCTGTGTGGTGCCCTAGGAAGTGACCTCTATTCCCCACACCCATCATGATGACCAGTGAGATAAGCCCAACATTCAGCAACTTCAGGATTTCATGTAGAAATGGAAATATTATTGCTTTGACATAATCCAGCCTTGTTTTCTTTTTTTGCCCTCCCCCCTTTTTTTCTGTTGTAACTGGGGAGAAACTAATCAGCAGGCACATGAGCACATACGTGTATGGGGACGGACAGAGTACTTAGAGCTTTGATTCTGGCCTTCCCCTTCCTTCCACTAGTTTTGGCCCCAAGGGCATGTCTTAATAAACACCCTTCATGCTAAACTCTCTCACAGATTGTGTTTCTCAGGAAACCCAAACCACAAAGCATAGGAAATCAGGTTCTGGAAACAGAATGGCCTTGTCTTGGGTTGGACCGATATAGCCAGACCGTTGTCATCTCTCACCAACCTGTTTTTGGATAAGGGGTGCCGTGGAAGAGGCGTGGCCTCAGGCAAGGTATATGGCAGCTGTAGCCAGTGGGCTGTTCCCTCCTGGGTGCTACCCAACTCAGGCATCATGGACCAGAGGCTGATGTGCCTGCGCTCTTCCTCCCTCGAGGGAGGTTAGCGGGCGTAGGGTTGAAACTCTAGTCAGTGAGGTTGCTGCAGGAGGCAAAGAGTCAGGGCTACAAAGGTGAGGGGACACTTCATGGATGTCTCTGGAACCATGAAACCTTCTGGGTTATGTGCATGGAGGAAGAAGGAGAGCAGTAAAGGAAGAGTGTAGCCAAGCCTCATAATGCCCATCTTGACCCCACTGGAAAATGATTTACAGACATGCGTACTACTAAGACTTCAGTGAGGAAGGGACTTTTATTCCTCCCCAAATGATCATGTCCATCTCCATGCAGTGAACATTTTCTTTCTTTCATTACACAATTCAAGATTAAAATCATTGAAGTGGAAATTTCACATACAAGGAAAAATGAGTTAGGGGTGCCTGGGTGGCTCTGTTGGTTAAGTATCCAATTTTGGCTCAGGTCATGATCTTGTGGTTCATGAGTTCGAGCCCTGCATCAGGCTCTCTGCTCTCAGCATAGATCCTGCTTCGGATCCTCTGTCTCCCTCTCTCTCTGCCTGTCCCCTGCTCACATTTGCTCTCTCAAAAATAAATAAACGTTTAAAGAAATCAAGTAAAAATGAGTTAAATCATGCCAACATAAATATCAAATTATTCACTATTTTGAAAGAGGAATTATTTCAAAATAATTGAGGATAGAATTATCGCTAGAAGGAAAAAAAATGGAGTGAAAAAGAGAAACATGAATATTAAAAACATGGTTAATTGTGTTATTGGTCTATTTTAATTTTTAAGGGAATGCTTTTTTTTTTAAAGGTGAAATGAAGTTAACAGGCATTTTATGAATTCATAATTCTTTTTAAAAAAATTTTTAAATTTCTTATTTTTGAGAGAGAGAGAGTGCTTGCCCATGCACGTGGGGGAGGGGCAGAGGGAGAGAGAGAGACGGTGCGGGGAGAATCCCAAGCAAGCTCTATGCTCAGCACAGAGCCAGATGTGGGGCTTAATCTCACAACTCTGAGATCATGACCTGAGCCTAAATCAAGAGAGTAGACATGTAACCAACCGAGCCACCCAGGCGCCCCTGAATTCATACTTCTAATAAAAAACTTTAAGAATATGAGGAGTTGAAGATGTCAGGGTGAGAGCATACCTACTCTTGTGGGTCCAGACCTGGATGAATTAACTGTCACTTATGGGTATCTTTGAAAGAAACTTTGAAATTTTTTGTTACAAGGTAGGGTATAAATTTGGAAACCCAAAGAATGTCCAAGCATTCATAATATAATTTGGAATTAAAAGTACCCTAAGAGTTCATTGCAATGTGAGAGGTAATCAGATCATCTCCACTGACAGGACATTTGTGATGTAGTTTAGGAGTGAAGTAAACTTGAGAATTGTGGAGAGTAGGACAGCTTCACCTTCTAGAGACAATGCATTATACAGTTATGAAATAGAATATGTTCATGAATAAGCTAGTTTGATTTGATTGGAAAATACAGTATATGTTTTAAAAGCGTGGCAGGTAAGTCTGCAAGGCTAGTTTGGAGACTGTATTTTAGCAAACTTTGAGGATAACATGGGAAGCATGAAGACTTTGAGCCAGGAGCTAGTGTTCTCAGAACTGTGCTTTAGAAGCAAAATCAAGGATCAAGATTTAGGGTGAATTTCAGTGGTTGGAGGTAAGAGGTTAAGTGAACTATGAAGCAAAGTAGAAGATACATCAGAATAAACATGGAAGAACATAGGAGTTCCCCAACTTGTAAATTATGTGACCCAGCTGATATTCCTAGCTGGTCTCAGTCTTAATTTTCAAAGATCTATAAAGGGAAGCAGAATAGCTATTTCACAGAAGTTCATGTAAGCAAGAAACAACAAGATTCGAAAAATAAATTTGAGTGTATATTCCCAATAATTGCTAGTTCTGTCTGTCCCTATGTATCAGCTGTCCGGACTCCTGTCTGTTAGAGTATTCTGGGAGTACATTGAGGACGAGTGATGAGGATTGTGGGGAATAAGCTTAGGAATTCCCTGAGCTTGCACCGACGGGTTAACAAGGCATAAAGAAATAGAAAGTCACAGGATGAACGCATCCAAGATTATGTACACATGATTAGGTAAACAAGGCAAAGGCCCCCAGGATAGACAAAGGTATAGGAATAGGAAATCTCAGGATGGAAGCATCCAGAATTAGGTAAACAAGATTAGGTATTCAGAGCAGAAATGCCCCCCAACTTAGTACAGTAGCAGAAAGCTGCTTTCACAGGAGGGAATGACCAAATTAGGTAAACAGGTAAACAGGGCTACAGACTGAAGCAGGTTGAAGTTGCCCTGAGCGGAGCTGATTAGCAAAAGAAAGGTGCCTTGTTGACCCTGAGGTAGCCTGCTCTGCCTGTCTTGTCCCCTAAGCTAGCCAAGGTAAACAGGCGTGGTGCCTCATGCCTGCAGTAAACAGCCAGCACCAGGACTTTGTTTCGTACTGACCCAAACCCCCAACACCGCATGTCTTCAAAACCCCCTTTCCCTCACACCCATGAGTTAATGTTCACAGATTCACTGTCTTTTTGTGCATTTCCATCACACTTGTAAGCCTTCTGACCTTAATAAAAACGGAGCAAGGACTTTTAGTCGGGGTTCTTGTCTCCTCCCGGACATCAACCTCTCTTGCATTTCAATCCTGCGTCTGCCCTCTTGCTGGACAAGAGAGAACTCCAGACCCAGAGTTTACAACAGGGTAAACAGGGGAAGAAGAACACTTAAATAGCCAATGTCTGTGATTGTACCCCCAACAGAAAATGGTTCACTAAAGTGAATGACGATTGTGGTATCGTGGCAAATCATCCTGGAGCTTCTTTCTTACTGAAAGTTATTAGTAGAATAAAGAAGCCATGGTTACTTCCTAAAGGACCAGTTAAAAACCTTCGATAACCCTTTGGTTGTACCTTACTTTTTCTGGCCAAAGAAATTCTGGATATGGGATTTGGTAGTCTGTATTGATGCCAAACCTAGGGCTCAAAATGAATTTTGAGACTCATGAGGAAATTTGGTGATTCTGACAAGAAGAAACATTGTGAAGACATTTTTGGGCATGCATCAAATGGATGATCAGAATTCAAGGACTCATTACCCGGGGAATTCTGTCCTTTCTTTGCAAATAAGATTGGTCTTGGTTATGAAATGTACCAAATTAAACTGTTGCAAGGGAAAAGATTGTTTTTAAGCCGTCTTGTTTCATTTGTCAGTGTTTTCACACAATAAAAAAACAAATTATCTCCACCACTTCTCTCTTGAAATGTTCCCAAAGGCTTATAAAAGGAGAGAGAAGAAAGCCACGGAAAGAGCAAGGTAATGCAGAAGCGACACGATAGAATTATGCAACAGAATGAAAAATAATGTAAATGCATATCTGTGTATTGAAGGTACTATGCTATTATCTTAATATTTATCTATGTGTGTTTATGTACATGGTTGTGTACTTATCACAAAAATGTTGTCTGAGTCCATACTGAGGACAGAAAATACATCAAGAGGACTAGAGCACTCACAGGACCAGTAGTGCCAAAGACAGAGAAGGATAATACATAACAACCTCCTAGAATTACTTGGACCGAACACTTTTTCTCTGAATTTAAATGTAACATATGTTTGTTTTTAAAAATTAGAAAAAAATGAACCAAAAAAAAAAAAAAAGCCCAACCCAACAAATATTACTCTAAGATAGTCACTGTGCAATAAGGGGATGTGTGTTGATTTTCTTTTTTTTTTTTTATATAATTTTTTAAATCTTTTGAAAAGTATTTATTTATTTTTGAGAGACAGAGAGAGAGAGAGCGTGCACGTATATGTGTGCACATGTGTGAGAGCAGGGAAGGGACAGAGAGAGAGGGAGAGAGAGTCCCAAGCAGGCTCCACACTGTTGCTCAGAGCTTGGTGTGGGGCTCAGTTGCACAAACTGAGATCATAACCTGAGCCAAAACCAAGAGCTGGATGCTCAACTGACTGAGCCACCCAGGTGCCCCTGTGTTGATTTTCTTTGAATACTTGAATAGATTCATAAGATGATAATAGCACGTAAATCATATATATATATATATATATATAATATATATAATTTTACCTTCATTATTTAAAATTACAATACCAGCATAACCATATATTATTGCCTGTTATGCAAAAAATGTTTGATAGTGGCTTCATGCTATTCTGAGAGACCATATCAACTCTTTTCCCATATTTAGACATTGAGATTCTATCCCAATTTTGTCTATTATAAACAGTGCTTCATATAATCAGGTTTGTTCCAAAAACCGTCAGACTTTTAAGCGGATATGCTATGTTACCAAAAGTGGCTTTTTTAATAACAGGAAACAAGATCAAGCTCTCTTATGTAGGCCTCTCTCTGCTGAGGGAAGCAGAGTGTGTGAGTGATGCTTATTTTCGGTGTGGTTAGTGGGTAAAGGAAATCATTCATGAAGGATACTGAATTAGTCTAGATTATTGCAAAGAGACTGCAATGAGGTCTCACGTATCATTACTCACCATTAAGTGAATACTTACTGTGTGTGCCAGGCAGTATCCTAAACCTTTATACATAAAAACGGATTTAATCTTCACTATTTACTCTCTGGTTGGTACATCCATGTATCCTCATTTTATAGGTGAGGAAAATAAGGGACACAAGTATTATGTCGCTCACCCCAGGTCACTCACCACTAAGCAGAAGTGTCAGGATCTGGAGGACTTGGTCCAAGAGCTCTCCTGCCACATACTTATCTTATAGTCGCATCAAGGTATTTAATACGGACGGTGATTTGCCAAATTGGCCACGAACTACATCATCAGGATTCTTATTTACAATCCTGGAAACTAGACAGCAGAGGAACAGTGTTATAGATTATTCAGTGACAGAACTCCAAGATGATCACATACGCAGGGTAGCAGTCATCTCTGACAACAAGAGGGTATAATCTGATGTGCACGGGCTCAGTGGGGATGCCATCCATGGCATCGTGCTGAAGACATTGACCAGGTAATTTCTCTCACCAAAAGGAAACAGCATCAAAGAAAAGATTGAAAGATAAAAACAGAAAACATGTGCAAGAAAGAAAGTGTGTCTAGTGAATTTTATTTCTTTTTTAGCTAAATTTAAATGGGTAGAAATTTGCCGCTAGCTGTGTTGGAGTGACAAGGACTCCACTTAACCTACTGTCATAACTAATTAGAAGAATAGGAAGAATGTGTGAAACAACTGTTTTCAGACCCTGATAACAAGTAGCCTCTGTGAGCTTTCAGAGAAAGCAAACGGATGAGGGAGTCCTCTGATTATTATCCAACTTGTTGCCTGGGCGCAATTTTGGACCAGGAGCATGAGAGGGTATGCAGACATATCCCAGGATTCTCACTGGATAGAAGAGAAGGTAATAGGAAGTTCAGGAGTCTGAGGGGCCTCAAATTGTGGGACAGAACTCTGGAAGGAAGGAAGTCTCAGGGCAAAGGAGCGTTAGCGATCGGTACAGGAATACCTGTTGAGGCTTTGCTCCCTCAGCACAAGGCCATGCGTGCGAAGGGTGGACCTTCAAAATGCTAAATGAAAAATTGCCAAGGGATGGTAAGCGGAAAGCTCCCTAGAACTCACACCTGGTACAGAATTGGACTCCGATTGGAGGCACCGGTTGGAGAATTCTCAGTGGTTCATTGAGGCATTTACCAGAAACCCCTATGGTCATGCCTTGTGGGAAAGCAGAACTTTTTATGGAGTAGAGGCTACCCTACCCCCATACTAGCAAGGCATGAAAGTAGACTGCAGAGGAACACAGATTTTGTTTTTTCATACAGAGTTTCACAGGAAAAAGCTTTTTAGAAATCCATCCATTTTTTTCTTTTTTACATAATTTTGGAAAAAATAATTGAAATTTTCTTCATAAATTCAAAACATATGAAACGGTACATAATTAATAAATAAGTATTTCTATATTGAGTTCATGCTCAGAATTTTACTGGAAGAATTGTACAATCTAAAGCTTATAGACCAATTGTTCATAATGTGGAAAGGTGAGATTCAGCCTTCAGGTCCAATCGTAGTGGGCCATTTAAAGAAGTTAGGTGAATCTATTTAATAGATTACTATATATCATTAAATTAACCATTTAATTACATGGAAAATAATTGTATGTCCTAACAGGTGAAAAAAAAGTTAAGAAAGCACTTACAGTATGAATGTTTAATGTATATTTTTATGTTTTTGTATGACTTGAAAAATGGAAAGGTATATACTGCAATGCATATAGTGTTAATTTTATCTGTCTCTGTATCTAGCTATCTACTATATATTTTTTGTTTTCTTCTGTTATTATTTTTCTGCATTTTCTGTAAGTACATGAATTTTGTAATTAAAAAACAGAGGTATTCAAAAAGCAGTGTCATATTCACATTTATGACACTCCTTCCCTAGACTATTGTTGGAATTCAATTTATATTTAATGAATCCATGGGTGGATACATGAATTAATGAATAAAAATTTTATTATTCTGAAAAATTATTCTCAGAGATAAATATATTGTTTTCTAATTAAGCAACACTATACTAAATATTCAAAAATAATAATTTAAAATTCTGAGTAGTCATCTTTTGTACTTTGCTTATTTTTAAAAATATTGACTGTGCTTGGGCTCAGCCTTTTTTCTCCTTGCATTTATATGCATGGCATTTTAAAAGAATCTGGTGGTCCTCCAGTAGTTCATCAGAATTGAATGCATGGCAGCATTAATTGGTTGTTTGAGAACCAAAGTTGAGGCTGATCACAGACAGTATATTTATGAGGCTCCAATTCCTCTTCAGTTGCCCCAGTTTTCATTACATTATCTTTATAAAATCGAGTCGTTAAGGGTGATGGACATCGTGACTCAGTAAATTAATGTAGAGTATGAGGGAAGGAAGGAGACAGGCTATAAAAACCCTGTATCTATCGTACATAAGGAAAGTGAGGGAGAAGAGAGTGAGGAAGGAGGAACAGAAGGAAAAACCGGTGAAGGGAGAAGACTGCCGTCAGTAAAACAAGCAGAACCAAGCTTGTTCATCGTGTAAGTTATTTCCATGCAGACTTGCCATGTTTCGTGGTATCAAAATTCAGTGAGGCCTCGCTCATGGCTTCCGGGCCCCATGCTCTGATCCAGTTTATCCAACTTGAGAACAGATTAAATAAACATCCAGAGAAACACACAGTTGTGTGGGAACACCAGCAGAATTTGTAATATAGAGATGATTCATTGCAGGAAGAAATATTTATAACTAAAATAATTTAATGTTTCTACATAATTGTCATTAAGCATCAGCATTTATTAACTCTACATTTATAAGACATTTCTGATATTCATTTGGGACTTACATAATTAATTGATATAAGTCAGAGAAAGGTAAACTAGAGTATGTACATATAATAACATTTTAGTTGCAAAGTTGACTAATAGAATAAAATTACAAAAATTCCAATCAATCAGAAGAAAAACACACACATAAACACACAGAAACACAGGCAATATGTTAACAATAAGAAACAAAACAGAAAGCATAATATAAAATATTAATGCAAACCAGCAACAGCCACATTTTTCATATCAGAAAACTTTGTTTCAACTAATCTATTAAAATAAAAGCACTCCCCAATGGCATTACAGAATAGAATGCAATCGTGTATTGTATGTAAATCACTAAAACAAAGTGCCTCGAAAACACTGATAATAATCAGATTAGGGCATAAGTTGAAGGCAGTAGCCCTGATATCTGGCAGTGTTAAATTTAGAGTTATTAAGCCCTATAGGACACAAAGAAGGGCAATTAGTATCAATTAAGTGTGACATCCACAACAAAAATCTAATATCAGTTATGCATGTAACAAAAGATCATAAACATTCATGAAGCAAAATAACAGGCAATTCAAGGAGAAACAAAAGTAATGCAGTAGTTGATTTGATGCATACCTTTCTCATGACCCAGTATGTAAAAAATAATGATAAAGGTGACCCAGATAATTTGATGAATAAAAAGATCTACTCAATATAATGAATTCTGTACCTTGGAAACAAAGAATATGCCTTTTTTTCAAGTGACCATATGCTCATCCACAAGTCCAAGGAAACTATAGGTCGTTTAAGGCATTTTAAATGTGACTCTCATAGCTGTTTGGAAAATCATCCCCTGTCCTGGTTCTCAGATGCTGAATTTATGAATTGACTTGGGGCAGATTGTACCACCTGAGTCTGTGAATGATGGATGAGGACTTCGTCAGGTCTAAGGGCACTACTGCCCCGCAGTGATGAATTGCCAGGGTAGCTCAGAGATTGATGAGGCGCACCTGGCCCAGGTGAGCTGTTCTCTGGCATGGATTCAGATGGGACTACTGGGAGGATTTCTAAAGGCCACTATACCAAATTGGATCTAGAAGAAACTCAAGCTCCAAGGAGTTCTAGAGTGACCTTCGTTGGCTCACATTTTGTGAGGAGTGTGCAGCCTTGTTTTCTCCAGTGAAGAATTTTAGGGCCAAAGGTCCATCTTGTCTGTAAAAGTATGGCTGATCTCTCTGCTACCTGCCAGTAGTGTGCTGATAAACACTGGTTGATTTACCTGTCCTTTACTAACTCTTGTCAACAGGGTGGCCGTTCATCCTTCAATAATCACAACAATCGACAAAGAAAACCTCAAGCCATCCCCACGAGGACACATAAAGATATTATCCAAATGCAACAACAATGAATGAAGACAAACAAGAAAATAAACTCTATTACCATTTAGCATTTGAACACTTTTTTAAAAGACCTTTGGCTAAGACTGGAGGCACAGGGGTGGTGGGAGGAGGAAAAAGGGTTACTATGGAGTATCTCTAAAACAGTTATAAAAAATATTATAGTCTGATTTTTTTTAATTTTTTAATTTATTTTTTATTTATTTTTGAGAGACAGAGACAGCTCGAGCAGGGGAGGGTCAGAGAGGGAGACACAGAATGCGAAGACAGGCTCCAGGCTCTGAGCTAGCTGTCAGCACAGAGCCCACCGCAGGGCTCAAACCCACAAACCGTGAGATCATGACCTGGGCCGAAGTCAGACGCTTAACCGACTGAGCCACTCAGGCGTCCCTATAGTTTGATCTTTGAAGGAATATAGGGCAGCATAGAGTATACAGATTGTTAGCTCACGCTTTCCAAGGAAAAAATGAACAGGAGGAAAGGCAATCACAACTACTGAAATCCAGACATGGTGAGAACTAACTACAGTCAGGAAATTCAAACTCATGAGACTTTTTTGTTCAATGCTAAGCAAATAAGTTTGAAAACATGGGTGAGATGCAATGTTTTCTAGAAAACTAGAAATGACCAAAACTAATCAGTGAAGATCTAGAAATCCTAAACAGACCTATTTTATTTTAATTGTTTTTAAAAAGTTTGTTATAAAAAATTAAGGGAAATATCCAACAGCAAAAACCTGAAAGATGTCTCAGTAGAGCCGTGAAGTCGGTGTGGGTGAAGCGTTTGGATTATTTAACATTTTTTTGTATGGAAGTGAAAGAGACTTTGATGAAAATCCCTTTTCTTTTTCCTGACATCTCATTCTGGTCATTCTAAATCTTGCATTCAAAGCCTTATCAAACGTACCAATTAAATAAATGAGTTGCTGGTGAGAGGCAGGAAATCTCCTGTGAATTCTGTAAACGAACAGGATTCCTGGGCCTGGACCGATTGAGTAGCAGCCCAGTAGATGTTTTTAATAAATGGGGTGACATTTAAATGGACACAGCATCACAGTAGGCATCAGGAGGGTTGGGCTATAAACTGGTTCCATTACCCAATGACTGACCTTGAGCAAGTCATTTAGCCACTACATCGCGGTGTACTAAGGTCTGCGCTCAGTGGCATTGTATTCTCAGCTTGAAGCTGGTCTTGGTAGGAGTATTTACACTCTGGAAAATGGCAAACTCTACAAACGTGGGCTTTATTTTTTTCTCCTGGTGAGCTGATTGTTAAACGTTGGACAGCACACCCATCCATCTACCTCTCCCAGAATGGAGACTAGTGTTTGCTGATGATTAGGAGCCAAGAACAGGAAACTCTCAACATGACTGTCAGACTCAAAACTTGGTTCCAGTGAAACCCTTTCTCTTACATCAGAAACACTGAAAACTGTTCAATACTGAACTGCAACATAGACATTCTTCAAGATATATAATCCAAGCTCACTTACATACACTAACAAGAACTATGAGAAGAAAAAGAATCATTTTAAGTATGGCTTTGTAATTCATTATATACCTTATTTGGCAAAATATTTACCTTTCCAAATGTGTTTAGTTTAACTCAGTCAGGTGTAAAGCACCTGAGCAAATAGCTTTGACAGAAGGGCTCTGCGACCTATCTCGGAGAAAGCAAAAGAGCCGATTAACATGTTTTACCACAAACAATACATTCAAGAAAAATAGTATTCTTGCAATTCCTTTCATGCCAAGATTTCTAAAGGTGTTTGAAATTAACTATTCTTTGGTTTCTATATTTTTTGAGTGTTACATAAAAGCCTTAATCTATTCTTTAAAAATTTGTTTTAATGTTTATTTATTTTTGAAAGAGAGAGAGACAGAGTGTGAGCAGGGGAGGGGCAGAGAGAGAGAGAGGGAGACATAGAATCTGAAGCTGCTCCAGGCTCTGAGCTGTCAGCACAGAGCCCTACATGAGGCTTGAACTCATGAACTATGAGATCGTGACCTGAATCAAAGTCGGATGCTTAACCGACTGAGACACCCAGTCGCCCAAGTCATAATTTACTCTTTTATCCAACACACACTTAAAAATTATGGTGGCAGGTCAAGGATGAATAAGGAGTGGTTTCTGCCCTAAAAGATATCATGGTCAAATTGGTGGAGAAATCCAGGTAAACAAGAAATACCCAACAACACGTGAATGCAGTGATATAAATGAAGGATGGTTTGTGGGAGCACTTGTGTAGATAACTGTGTCTCCAAGTATGTAAACTTGATATTGCCTCCTTCTGTCCCCGCCCCTCCCCTCCCCTCCCATTTCCTCTGCTCTCCTCTCTGCTCTCCTCTTTTCTCTTCTCCTTTCCTGTATCCTCTTAATGCTCCTGCTGGGTAAATCCATCTGAAATGTATGGTGATATCCCTCATCCTCGGTTGCTTCATGCAATACTGTGAAAACAAAACCAATTTTAGCCTCAGAAGATATTTTCAAGTATTTTTCTTCACTAGGCAAGCTGTAAGAATCTTCAGCTGTTTAGTTGCCATGGTGAGTGGAGTGGAAGCGACATTTCTAGTCAGAGAGGAGAATCTAGAAAATGAATGCTGATATGCAATAAACTAAGCCGCCGTCCTTCAGTGCAGGGAAGCTAAGTGTGAGAGTCAGCACCTCGTCTCCGACACTCCGAGAAACATGTAATGGTGCATGAAGATTGGGGGTCGGGGTTGTCCATTTTCTCCTCTTTGCAAATTCAGTCCTGAATGCATCCTAAGCTATACGTTTTAATTTATTTCAAGAATGGGCTTACAATTTGGTTGTAGTGAGAAGATAATTTTTATGGGGACAGAGGAACTAGGTTCCAGTCAGTTCTACAGAAATTATCACCTTCTGTTTGGCACCTGGAAATTCATAAATTTTCCAGAGCTCAGTTTCTGTAAAGAGAAAAAAATAGAAAAAAATAGGAAAACTTATAATATTGTCCTTGAAAGTAAATAATAGAATGTATTCCAAAAGACTTATAAACTGTTATGAGTTTGTAAGACAAAATATTTAATCTTGCTGTCATCACGCTGTAAGCCAACACACAAAAGGTGTATTATTGATACAACCTGATGCAGTAAGTACAGAGTTCTAGCTGCTCAGTGAAATTCCTTCAGTCTTTCATAGTACCTATTCTGTGCCTTTCTTGACAGAGTCTGTGAGATAGTATGGTCCTTTTTGGACTTTTGTAGCTAAAACTGTATTCGGGAGACCAGACAGGTCTTTTGCCCATTTGGGGGGAGGTTTTATCTTCTTATTACTTAATTGTAAGAATTAGTTATGTATGCTGAATATAAATTCTTTCCTGTTTGAAAATTACACAAAAAAGACATAGGATTGGCCAATAAACACAAAAACAGGTGCTCAAATGCATTGGTGTTTCAGGAAATGCAAATTAAAACCATCATGACATACTGTTTCACAACCAGTAGAGTGAATACAATTAAAAAGAGTATCAGCCAGAATATGAAATAACTACAACTCTCATATTTTGCTAATAGTTTGGTACTTTGGTAATTTTTTTTTTGCATTTTCTTTAAACATACACTTGTCATAGAACCCAGAAATTCCTTGCCTAGGTGTTTTTCCAAAGGAAATAAAAATATGTACAAAAAGACTATCACACACAACTACCACTTTATTCATAGTAGTTTCAAATGGAAATTATCTAAACATCATTCCTTAAGTGAATGAATGCATAATTTATATTTATTAAATATACTACTACTCATCAATAGAAAGTAATGAAATGCTCATTTACACATCTTTGAAACTCAAAAACACCATGATATATGAAAAAACCTAGAAACAAAAGAATGTGTACTTTGTGATTCTATTTATATGAAGTTCCAAAACAGAGAAAATAATATATAGTGGTACAAATCAGAAAAATTGTTTAGGTGACAAGTGGGCTGGGATTGCATTCAAAGTAGACAAAACAGTTTATGAAATGACAGAAATGTTACCTACTTTGATATGGTAGCTACATGGGTGTATGCCTTTGTCAGTATTCATCTGATTATATACTTAGAATTTACCCATTTTATGTAAAGCATATTTTTTAAAGTTAGTTTTAAATAATGAAGGTAAAATAAAGAGCTTTTCAGATAAATAAATACTGAGAACATTTGTTGACAGCTGGGCCCACCACAAGAAATGATAAAGGAAGTTCTTTGGGCTGAATAGAAACACTGCCAAATGAAAACTCAGATCTCCCTAAAAACTTTATATTTAGTCTTTGTATTTTAAAACTATTCTTTGGGGGCACCTGGGTGGCTCAGTTGGTTAAGCATTCGACTCTTGGTTTCATCTCAGGTCATGATCTCTTGGTTCGTGGGTTTGGGCACCGTGTTGGGATTCTTTCTGTCTCTCTTGGCCCCTCCTCCACTTGTGTTTTTTCTTTCTCTCTCTCTCAAAATACATAAATAAACTTAAAAAAGATCTAAAACTACTTTTTAAATGTATTTATTTTGAGGGAGATAGAACAAGTGGGCAGAGAGAGGAGAGAGAGAGAATCCCAAGCAGGCTCCACACTGTCAGTGCAGAGTCCTACGTGGGGCTCGAACTCATGAACTGATCTCATGGTTTGTGAGATCATGATGTGAGGAGAAATCAAGAGTCGGATGCTTAACCAACTGAACTGCCTAGGCTCCCCTAGTCTTTGTCTTTTAAAACTATTTTGTGGAAAGTAGGATTTCATGTTGGTAATTTTTAGTTTCATTACTTTATTTTTTTATATGTTTTTATTTATTTTTGAGAGACAGAGCCTGAGTGGGGGAGGGGCAGAGAGAGAGAGGGAGACCCAGAATCTGAAGCAGGCTCCAGGCTCTGAGCTGTCAGCACAGAGCCTGACGCGGGACTTGAACTCACGGACCGTGAGATAATGACCTGAGCTGAAGTCAGATGCTTCATCCACTGAGTCACCAAGGAGCCCCTCTCTGATGCTTTTAAAATTGTCTTCATTTTTAGTGTTTAGCCTTGGGCTACAGTATACATGAATGTGGTTTTCAGTGGTTATCTTCCTTGGGCATTGCAAAACTTCCTAGATTTGTGGATTGATATTTTTTTTATCAGTTTTGACAAACTTAGCTCAGTATCTCTTTTGATCCTTTTCTACTTCATTCTCGCTCCTTTCTTTCTGGAAATCTAATGTCAAATCAAATCTAATTTGATTTCCTGCAGATCTCTGATACTAAGTTTGATTTCTTCTTCTTTGCTTTATTTTAATGTTTTACGATTTGAATATTTATTATTTACCTTTTTTTAAGTTCACTGATTATTTCTTCTGCTATGTCAAGTGCGTTGTTAATGTCATTATATATTTATTTGATATTTTTAATGTGTTAGTTCTACATCTATTTAGTTTTAGTTTAAAGCCTTTGTTTCTTTGCTAAAATCTCTGTCCATACCTTCGTCTCATGAACTGTGAGATCTTGACCAGAGCCGAAATCAAGACTCAGATACTTAGCCAGCTGAGCCACCCAGGCACCCCTCAACACTAAATTTCTTAAGTTGACAGAGGGACTGCCCTCTTTGATATTTTATATTACCTGTGGCTGAGTCTGTTTGGAGCTTGAGTGATATTCAGCTTAGCTCTAATTTCAACTCCAGTGGTGCCCTGTTTTTCAGCTCTGCTCTGCCTCAGTTAACTTAGCAAATTCCAGTGGAGAACTCTCAAGTCAAGATAACCTTTTTGTGTGTGTCTGAGGCTCTTCCAGTTATTACCAAGATTTTCCAGGCAATAATGTTAATAAAAGTTTGGCCATTTTCTCCCTTTCCTAGGAAGGTCTCTTTAGTTTCAGCAGTCATATACTTCATAGTTTAGGCAAAACTGACCCTAGTTTAGGCAGCTGTCTCTCTTTGCTTCCCAAAGAAGCCCTCATTCTCTCCATAATTTATTTAATTTAGATTTGTTTGCATACATTGCTCTTGGTGGTATTAAAGAGAAGCATGCTTTTACTTTATGCAGTGTTTTCTTGTTTCAATGGGACCAAGAGACTTCCACATGAACCCAGTTACTATTTTTATTTTGCAGTTTGCTTTTTTCTTTATCTTTAACAGGGTATGTTTCCCCTTATCTTCCTGAAGTGGACAGATCTCTAAATTAGTTCTTATCTGCCGTGGCTGAATGATATATCACGTTCTGGCAACACCAACATTCATGGTGACCATTTCTATTTCAAAAAATGATGGGATGAATAACCTTACACATGAGAGATGTATTTGTCTCTTACCTTTGTGATTATTTCATTTTGGTAAATAACTAGGATTGGAATTGTTGACTCAGAAAGAACATTAATTTTAACTGGTTATAAATATTTCCATATTATATTCACAAGTAATATTAATAAGTTCAAAATTTTATGAATTCTACTTGCTCAAAACTTTTACCCTTCATGCCACTGTTGTATCTCATTCTTTTAAATTTTGCCAAATTGATGGGGAAAAATTTCTTCCCTCACTTTTAATATTTTATTTTCATTTTTTATTAGTGAATTTCATCTTTACTAGTAGCTAATAGTTGGGCCTCATCTGTGAAGACCATGTAGCTTTGCCTATAGGCTTTTCCTGATGTGCCTTCTATTCCCTGATGATTTTTTCTCCTGAATATTGTGGACATGTTAATATAGTTATTGTTAGTTATTTCTATGCCTGTATTCCTTACTAGGTTGGGAGCTTGCTGACATTATGTAAAAATTTATATTAACTTAAAATTTTTTTTAATGTTTATTTATTTTTGAGAGAGAGAGATGGAGAGTGAGCAGGGGAGGGGCAGAGAGAGAGACAGCATAGAATCTGAAGCAGGCTCCAGGCTCTGAGCTGTCAGCACAAAGCCTGACGCGGGGCTCGAACTCACGAATTGTGAGGTCATGACCTGAACCGAATTAACCGACTGAGCCACCCGGGTGCTCCTATATTAACTTTTTTATATCCAAGAAAATTGCAGTCACCTAAAGTAGACACTCGATTACTGACCGAATGAAATTGACAGTGATCTATTCCATGAGTTTTCCTTTAATATATACTGTGTACCCTACATGTCCTATTAATATATAATGTGTACCCTACATGTCCTATGACATAAACAATCAGCTTGTTGAACTAGGCTCCAAGTCTATTCTGCCTTCTGTTTCAGTAATTGTGGTCATCACTGTGCTTTTTAGTGAACCACACGATTATAACTCTGTTTTTTTAAAGTATTTTTTAAAGTTTATTTATTTATTTTGAGAGAGAGAACACAGGCAGGGGAGGGGCAGAGAAAGAGGGAGACAGAATCCTAAGCAGGCTTTGCACTGACAGCAGCGAGCTTGATGTGGGGCTCAAGCTCATGAACTGTGAGATCATGACCCAAGCCCAAGTCAGATGCTTAATCGACTGAGCCCCAATAACTCTTAAGTCCCAGCTGCCTAGTCATCTGGGCTCCCCTCAGTGGCTGCAAAAGCATCGACTATCATTTACTGATGATTTTCCTTTTTCTGGTGCATCACTTGTTCTTTCTCACACAACAATTGCTTATGCTTACAATACAGACGTGACATAAGAACCCTTCAGGATTGAGTTTGAACAAGGCACCTACTTAGAGTCTGATAAAATATATTTCAGTCTTATTAAATCTAATAAAAAAAGAAGAACTCTCTTAAACTAGTATGTATATGTACAGACATGACCCTAATCCATTTATATTTCTGTCATGGAAAGCTACCCATGAGACCTGTTGGTTGAAAAACTCCACTAAGAATGGCAGAACATCACAATTGAAGCAGATGTTTTGCTAAAAGAGCATCAGGTGTTCGTGCTGTAATTTCCTACTGAAACAGCTTTTCCTCACAGAGTCAGGACACACCTGTATCTTGATCGGTTCTTGAATGTGTGGAGAAGATGAACATCTCAGCATATAATTTGAGGTGTTCAAAAGACATAATTTTTTCATATTATTCAACTTAATATTTAATTCAAAGCTTCTATTTTGTTAAAACACCGTACCCTTAAAGTTTACACCTCACACATTGGGACATAGCTATATAGTTACATACATTGCAAATACCTGGGGCCAGGGAGAGTGTGGAGATTAGGTAGAATGTGTTTCTTATGTTTCTTATTCATTGGTCCACATAATGTTGCTCAATATTTTCATCCCAAAGGCTGATGCCACTTTCCTGCCCTGCCTTTACCTTGTCCTTAGTTAACGAGTGGAGAACCACTCATTATAAGAATGGACACAAAAGATACTGTTAAGAGGGACAGAGAAGATAAAATCCACAATGTGATAAGAAATTCACTGCTCAATACTGTGAATGACTTGCTTTTCAATAAATATAGAAACAATAAAACAGATGTACGTTTTTCCTCAAATAATAGCGCTCACTAACTTGCATTTTAGAACTGCCTTTTGAATTGGAGAGAAAGAAGTAGTTTACACAAGATGCAGAAATACGTGCACACCAAACATAATTGAAACATGTCGTCAGTTACTTTGGGTGAATACTGCTGTTCCTTCACGATTTGTAGCAGGAAAAAAAAAGCAGATTGATTTTTTCCAACAAAATTAGCAAGGTTGGATATAGAAAATCTGGATGTATCACGGGAGCGTGTCACGCATGGGAATATCTTCGTTTATGCCTGCAGCAAGAAAAAATGTGTGGAAACTACTGTTTTATAGAGCAAAATGTAATGGGGCATGACAGATGACAGATCCCAGTTCGTAATAAACAAATGAGTTAGGAAGCATACATTTAACTAGGCTCGTCAAGAAGAAGTTTTCAGGAAATAAGTGGACAGAAGTAAAACAGATGCATTGTCTGTCTTTCAATTAAACATATACATTTCATTATCTACTTTGCATTTATTTAAAAACATGCATATAACGGGCACTAGATATCCAGGCACGGGAAATGAGGGTCCTGTGAACGTCAGGCAGCAGTAACTATGGGCAAGTGCAGGACTGTGTCATGTTCTGCATTGAACCGTAATGAATTGGCTCACCAACCATCCATTGTTATTAGCTTGAATTCCAAAATCTTGTGAGCGTAGCAGTCAGCTGGCCAAGACTGCCTCATGTGTGCCTCTTGATGATACCATTGGGAAGATGAGGATCACGTCTCTTTCGTTTCTGTAGATGAAGGCAGCCATTATTTCCCAAAAGTGTTGAGGATTTTAACAGGAAAGAGACCAGATACTGCTTATCCAAAATATGAAAAATGTCTATTTCACAGGATTGCAAAAACTGTCACACTTGAAATCACATCAGTAAATTGATCAAGATTGATTCTTTTTCTGAAAAATTGGTTCCACAACACATGTACACATCATAATTTATTTGGCCAGTCTTTATATGGATAATTAGATCATGCTTCCCGACCCTTTTAATGGTTGCAATGTTAAAAATTCCAACGAACATCCTTATATATAACATTTTTGTCTTGTAGCAATATTTTTATCAGACTGTTTCATGGAAAAGACCATTTTTGAATAACTTGTGCTCATTTTACATTTTGATATATATTGATAAGCTCGTCTCTGGAAAGTTTAAGTTTGTATAACCATTCACGGTGCTTGGGCGAGACCGTTTGTACTCCCTGTTAAGAGCACTCTGGCAAGAGGGTGATAACTGAAGACGGTATGAGAGCACTGAAAATTCCAGAAGAGAGAGTGGTCTGTGGCTGCGACTATTACTGCTCATTTTAGGGTTCTGTATAGAGTGTGGTCCCTCCACTAAAATTTGGAGTTGGAACAATAGGAGATTAATTAGAAAAATTAAAATACAGAATAACTGCTTGGAGAGTTGTGAGTGGAAGTGAATCAGGATGAATAAAACGAGCACAAAGTGGTAGAAAGGCAAACTTAAATTTCAGAAGCATGAATCTGCAGTAGAGCGAGCCCACACAATTCTGCTGCTTCCTCGTGAACTACGAACACCAAAGGACAAATGAATTGCAGGTGGTGAAGTAGTGCGAGGTCTCCAGTTGGTCACTGTATTCTGGGCTCGTGGGCAGGGCTGGGTAGGGGGAACTTAAGCATCTGGGATACTGGAGAAGGTATCACTGAAATAATTAGCAAGCGCATCTAAGACAGCCACCAGGGCAGTCAACATAAGCACTGGGCTGGGGACATTGGGGAAAAGTAACGAATTGAGCATGTTCCTTACTAGACTCAAAATTCCTAAGTGAATGCTTCAAAATGCCCACCAAGCTAGACTTGACTATTTAGTGCTCAGTAAGTATCAATGAACAGTATTTTCTTCAAAGACAGCGAGAAGGATCACCACGAAGGTGGGGCAGGCACCTGGAAGAGACACACTCCCTTCTCAGGGTTTTTAACCTGGAACAGAGGGTAGGTGGAAGATTTCAGTGTGGAGACACAGCAGAAGGAAGAAGCCAGGGAGATGGTGGAGGGGTGTCCATGGCTTCACTGAACCCCTCTCTTCAAACTTTTACTCATTCAGAAATGTACAATATCCAGAGGATGGTTGTGGAAAGGGTGCATTGATTGAGACCTGGATAGGCTGAGCAGGAATGCAACCGAGGCACAGACCTAGAAGCAGAACAGGAAAACAGTTTCTTACCATAATACAATGAAAAAGATTAAGGTTTTCAGAGAAATTCTAGAGACAACCTCTATTTTAAAAGCTGTGGCAGAGGTGCTCAGAGCTAAAGTTTTCCATTCAGTGACATACGTGACTTACCTTTTCACATAGGGTTTTTGTGCTCAGATGAAATACCAAATATGTTTTAGATTAAATCATCTCTTAGAATTAATTGAGGGGGGACCTGGCTGGCTCAGTTGGTTGAGCATCCGGCTCTTGATTTTGGCTCAGGTCATGATCCCAGGGTCATGGGATCAAGCCCCGCATCAGGCTCTGTGCTGAGCACGGATCCATCTCTGTCTCTGTCTGTCTCTCTCTCTCCATCTGCCCCTCTGACCTGCTCATGAGCTTGCTCTCAAAAAAAAAAAAAAAAAAAAAAAAAAAAGACTTGAGAATGGACTCTTACCATGTCTGTTAAATACTTGCACGTGACATGAACTGAAGACGAGACACATGATGCTGGGCCTGGGATGATCCTTAACACACCACCTCCCAGTTAGGACACTGTAAAAACTCTGAAGTCTTAAGTGTAACTTTGGTGAGTGGTACATTCTAACACTTGGCGTTTTAGGCAAAGAGGCAGGCCCTGGAGTCCTGGCTATGAGTTTTCTAGAGAAAGGCTAAGAAACCACGTGGTGATAGGAAAATGTGGAGATTGCAGTGTACATAGGCTTTGAGAATGAAAACTTTTATCAAGAGATCGGAGTTGTCTCGCTGTCTGGCAGGATGTTTGCGGACACCGCCCGGGCCTAGTGTCACAAAGGCCCTTTTCCCCCCGACTCCGGAGACCCTCAAGGCTCTTTAGCTGCTGAGGGATGGGCGCTCAAGCACAGTTTTGAACTCCTGGTGTTACCAGAACCTAGAAACATTGGCAGGAAGCACGGTGCCAGAGACAGGAGTGGAGAGTTGTGAGTTGGCGTTAAAATATGTCACTAAAGTTTTAGAGAAATGACAGGCCTTATACAGGAAGTGACTGATAAAAATGGAGAGTTTGCAGGGCCTGGCATTAAGAATTATATCTGGTCGCACACCCTCAAATTCCTCCATTTCTAAAGTGATGTGCAGAGCATGTGAACTAGTATGAAGTGACGTGGAGAGTTCCCAGAATTTTGATGTTCCTTTTCTCGTAGAGCAAAAACCGCAGCAAATGCATCACCCGTAATGCAGTTTAGGACATCAGCGCTATCGATAAAACTGCTGTGGAAGCAACCTCTCTCTCTCTCTATTTTTTTCTTTAAAAAGTGTTCAGAACAAAACAAAAGAGGCTTCTGTGAGAGACTAAAGAATATTCTACCTCCTTGCAGTGATGGAAGCGAATTCAGGAGAAGCAAGAGAAGAAGGTTGCATCGCAGGGCAGAAAACAAAATTAACACTGATGTTGGCATCTGCAGCAGCAGCCTGGGACCCAGAAGCTGGGGTGGGTGCAGGGGTGCCTCCAAGGGTACCTTGGCCCCTGTGGAAACCCGCTGCCATTCACCCGCTCAGGACTCTGGCTGGCGACCAAGGATTGCTTTTTTGATGGAGGAGCTGGTCACAAATGGGCAGGCCGGAGCTCATTTGAATTTACTGCCTGACTCCTAAAACACTTCAGTGGGATTCATCCTGGGGGTGGGGGTGGGGGGAAGAACTCTCTAGGGGGTCTCCTGACGATCCTTGTGCAGTACTGTGTCTAATTTTTACCTGTTCAATCCTGTGCAAAGACCTGAAGCTCTGTCAGCTGTCATTTTGGCTTAAGTCTCTGAGTTTCGGAACGTAAATGAGCAGTTTTCTGATGGGAAAAATGACACCAAATATCAAGCTCACTTTTCTCGATGTTCCTTTTTAAAAAAAAAAAAAAACTTTGGGATAGATCCAAGGAGAGGACTTTTCTAAACCAATCGACCACATTATTTGCAGGAAGCCCAGCTTCCGGGCCCTGTTATTTGGGCTTGTTTTAAACATTTTACTTGAGTATTTACATCTTGTTTCATATTTTTCCAATTTTACTATTCCCATGTGGATTTTTTAAAAAATGTAAAATTTGATGAGTTTTGACATATAATAATACCTTTCTGTCTCCATTCGTGATCTGAATCATTTCAGTCTTGGTAGGAAATTCCCACCTTCTCCTGTTTGGTGAACCTTCACCTTCTATAGATTGCCACTGTGTTTATTTCTGTCCATATAGAGTCATTGATTTCATTCTTCTTGGTGTTCTTGAATTTCATATAAATGGAACCAGTTAGTATGTACTCTTGTGTGTGGGTCAGTACAGTGTGTTTCCAGATTCATCCACGCTAATGCACACGTCAGTACGTTCATCTTATTGGCAGGAACCCATTTGCTTTATCAGTATGACCCAATTTGATCATTCATTTTCCCTTCTACTCATTCTCCATTCTGGTGTTGCAGCGCCATTTGTTGAAAATAGTCTCTCTTCCACTTTGGAATCTCTGCTCTGTCCTGTCCAGGTACCGCTTTCTCCTTTTCCCGATACCACACTCTCTTTGACTACTGTAGATTTATAGTAAGGTCTAAGATCAGGGGTATAAATCCCTCAAACAGATTTACAGTGTAGTTCTGGCTATTCTAGATCCTTTCCATTTCATTTTTTATTTTGGAATTAAATATCTTTTTAAAAGCCTATGGAGTAGGGGTGTCTGGGTGATTCAGTCGCCGTTGTGGGATGGAACCCTGCCTTGGACTCTATGCTGACAGCACAGAGCCTGCTTGAGATCCTGTCTTTCTCCCTCTCTCTCTGCCCTTCCCCCACTTGCAGGCATGAGCTCTCTCTCTCAAAATAAGTAAACTTAAAAAAAAAAAGCCTATGAGGAATTTTCACCGAGGTTGCATCAAATCCATAGATACATTTGAAGGCATTTGCCATCTTAACAATTTTGAGTTTCCATTCCATAAACATGGTACATATCTCCATTTATTTCAAACTTTTAAAAATTGATCTCAACAGTGTTTACTATTTTTTTCAGTGTACAAAGGTTTCATGCTTTTTATTAAATTTATTCCTGAATAGTTTGTATGTTTATGCTACTGTAATTGGAGCTTTAGAATTGTATTGTCGGAATTTTATATCTTTCATCTCACTCATACCCTGACTCAGAATGAGGAGGTTCCCTTATCTCTTAATTTGCTGAAAATTTTTGTCATGAATTGATGTTGAATTTTGTCAAATGCTTTTTCTGAATTTATTGAAATATTTCTATTTTTATCCTCTATTTGGTTAATATGTTGAATCACATTTATTGATTTTCAGTTGTTAAGTGAACCTTGCATTTCAGGGATAAAACTACATGGTCATCATGGATTATACTTTGGATTTATTGCTTGATTTGATTTCCTAATATTTTGTGTGTGTTCATGAGGGCTCATGGTCTGAAGTTCTGTTTTTTTTTTTCTTGTAATATCATTGTTAGGTTAACAGTTATGGTAGCTTTATAAATTGAGGGCACAGAGTTCCTTCTCTATTCTCTGAACAACATTTTATATATTAGTGTTATTCTTTTCTTAAATGTTTGGTAGAATTCAACAGTGAAACCATCCAGGACCAGAATTTTCTTTGTGGAAAATTTTCCGATTGTGAATTAAATGTCTTTAATATGAAGCTATTCAGACTTTACTGTGTTAGTTTGGGTAAGTTTTGTGTTCCAAGAAATTTGCCAATTTTATCTAAGCCGTCAGGTTTATTGTCATTGCATGGTCCATAATGTGTCATGTTATTCTCTGATGATTATGGAATTAGCAGTAACATCTAATCTTTTATCTTGATGTCAGTAATGTTGTTTAATGTAAGTTAACATTTACTCTGTGCCATGCGATTTCAGAGCAATAAACGTAAATAATTACTGGACAATCATGAAGTGCTAAGCCCTGTTTCAGACACTCTTGTTGTGCAAACCTGGCAGCAGGGCTGTGACCGAGTTGCTGCTAGGACCCTTGTCTTACAGATGAGAACACTGAGGCTGCTCAGCGTCGTGTGGCTGGTAGAGACACTGCCAGGATCCGGGCGTGCAGCCACTGCCCCGAGTAGGCACTTTGAAGCTTGTCACTGCAAGGATTTTATCTAGCTCTCACGACAACTTGGTGACCCAATACTATTATTCAGACCACCTTTACAGGTGACGGTGTTGCATTTCAGTGAACCTGGGTTAATTAACTTGCAGCGAGTCACAAACGTAGTCTTCTGTGAAGATAGATTTAAGCCTAACTGTGACATCTAAAGCTTTTACTAAGCATGTGAGGCTTGTGTTCATTGTGCTTCAGGACTGTGACATAAGGGAGGGTAGGTCGTACACCGTGAGACTACTGGATGGGAACAGTAACCGGATCCAGTACCAGAGGATAGGTAACGCATAAAGAAAAACCATGGGGCTCGGGGCTCCTGGGTGGCCCAGTTGTGTAAGCGGCGGACCCTTGATTTCAGCTCAGGTCATGATCTTGCGGTTCATGAGTTTGAGCCCAGAGCTGAGTTCTGCGCTCACAGCTCTGAGCCTGCTTCAGATCCCGTCTCCCTCTCTCTGCCCCACCCTCATGCTCGCTCTTGTGCTCTCTCTGTCTCAGAAATAAATAAATGTTAAAAATACAAAAAGAAAAAAAGAAAAACTTCAGAGGCTCAAGACCCGCTTTGCTTCCTGCATTTCGAGTATAGAGTATTTGGATTTTATTTAATTGTGTACCACATGCAAGTGTCAGAGGCAGTCAGAGGTAATCACCGGAAGATGAAATTGTGGGGTGTCACATTTTGATGATCAATGGGACTCAGCTCTCTTAGCTGCAAGGGACAGAAAAATCAAACTGTCCTAAGCAGAGAGTCAACTTGTTGGCCCAAATAGCCAGCAGGCCATTCCAGATGGAGGTGTAGGTTTCATCCAGGTTAGATTCGCAGGTTGCGATGATGTTCTGAACACACGGCCTCACGTTGTCCACGTCTCGCTCTCTTTCACCGTTCTTGTCGCCCGTTGTCACTATGGCAACCCAGCCACTGGCAGACCCTGTGCGAGTACTGTTCTGTCTTCCCAGGAGCTCTAACAATCCTGAGGTCGAAACTCCTTGGCTCTTCAGGCCCGTCTGTTAAACATTCTGTCCCTTTCATCAGATGTGCTCTTGATGGAGCGGGTCTGGGCTCCGGGCTCACCTCTGGTGGATGCAAGGGAGTTTATCCTGGACTCAGAAAGAGGAGTGCATGACCCCTTCCTCCTTGCCCCCTGGAGATAACTCTTACCTAGTCGTATTTCTTTTTAGTTTTACCAGCTGCGTGCATCCCTGAACAGCATACTCCCGTCCTGTGGTTTCATCTGTGTGAAATACTGTGATGTAGTCCTTGTCACTGATGTAGTATATTCAGTTTATGGACAGACAGCTCTTCACCCGTACTCTAGTGTGCCTGGGACATTCTTGCGGTGGTTTCCAGCCTGAGGAAACTATAAAAATACTGTGGCAATCACATACATATAGCCTGTATGAAGGGCACACATTTCTTTACAACATGTGCCTAGAACTGAGTTTCTGGGTCACAGGATATGCGTGTTTTTACATTTGGAAGATAGGGTCAAACTATGATCTAAAGTGTTTGCATCCACAGACACCTGCTGCCAGAAATGTATGAGAATTCCTTTTGCTTTGCATCTTCACCACTCAGTATTGTCAGATTTTTAAAAATTCTTTCTCGATATGTGTATATATAATTGTGTCAAATTGTTGTTGTTTTCCATAGTAGTTCTGATTACTGAAGTTAAGCAACCTCAACATACGTTTATTAACCATGGGACTTTCCTTTGTTCTGAAGTACCTCTTTATTCTTTTGCACATTTGTGTTGGATTTTTGTGTCTTTCTCATCTATGTGCTGTCACTTTCTCTCTTTCTGTAGATTTAATTTTTTTGTCTTAGGAAACAAATTCATTGATGCCTAAATAATAGAAATTCAAGATAACGTTGCTTGTGTCTTGCATAAACAATTCCTTCCTCTCTTTAAGTAAGGAAGGTATTTTCCTGTGTTCTGAGTTTTATCACTTTCCCCTTTACAGTTGATTTTAGTCAACTTGGAGCTGATTCTTTTGTAAGGTTAGTGTCAACCTTTGCTTTTACCCTGTGTTCATACAGTCATTCTGTCATCGTGATGTTCCCCTGCCTTGTGTGGCAGCGTCTCTCATGCACAAAGCTCTATGTGAGAAGGATCTGTTTCTGCATCTGTGCCTTCAGTTCTTTCCTTTGGGTTTGAATGAATATCTGTCATCCAATACTGCAGTGTATTACTTAGTATAGCTTAATAATGAAGGTGGCCATATAATTTGTTTTCCAAACTGGACAGTTATGAGAATAAAAGAAGGCAAAAAATAAAATTGTGAATTTTGGAAATACTTATTTATGTGCAATTCAATCATATTATATTGGGGAAACTATAAAAAGTTCTATTCAAAATTATTATTTATTTTTTTTAATGCTTATTTTTGAGAGAGAGAGGTGGGGGGGAGAGAGAGAGAGAGCGAGCGAGAGAGCATGAGTGGGATAGGGGCAAAGAGAGAGGCAGACACAGAATCCGAAGCAGGCTCCAGGCTCTGAGCTGTCAGCGCAGAGCCCGACGCGGGGCTCGAACCTACGAACTGTGAGATCATGACCTGAGTTGGAAGTCGGATGCTCAACAAACTGAGCCACCCAGGCGCCCCTATTCAAAATTATTTTTAAAAATAAAAGAATATGTGGGTTGGGGGATGGATCCAATGGGGACGTGGAGATTAAAGAGTACACTTAATCGTGGTGAAAAAAATAAAAATAAAATGAAAAAAGAAACCTTAAAAAAATAAATACAATTATTCCTGAAAAATAAAGTGGCATTTATACAATGTATACATTGTCTGAGTCTGTTCCAGCTGCTGTAGCAAAATACCATAGAATGAAGAAATGCATTTCTCAGCTGTGAAGTGTGAGAAGTCCAGGATCAGGGCGCCCGCAGATTCAGTCTTCCTGATTTCCCGGGCCGCTGTTTTCCCCTGTCCTCATGTGTTGGAGGGGGCAAAGGAGCGCCCTGCAGCCTCTTGGTGAGGGCACTAATCCTCTCCTGTGAGCTGGGCGTCTCCTGATCTAATCACTCTAGAGGCCCCACTTCCAAATTCCATCACATTGGGGATTAGGTTTCAACAGAATGATTTCTTTTTTGGAGGGGGGACACAAACTTTCAGCAGTATTATACACATTAAAGCAAATCTTTAAAATCTTTTTTGATTGTCAGCATTAAAAGGTAATAAAAGCAGAATAATTAGTCTTGGTAATAGTTACAAAATCATTTCTTACCTACATCTGTTTGTCCTAGCCTGTCACAATGGTTTTTCAGAAATAGTTTTTTTCCATCCTGCTCTTACGTATGATTTGTTGTAAAATTTACTGAAATTTTCAAATCTTTAATTTATGGTTAATGATTTTGTTTGTTGATCTCAACAAACTTCTTTGACTTTTCTCGTAAACCCAATTTTTTTGAGAAAGTGCTCCTTTCAGGTTTTGAGTTGACTGGTAGGATTATAGCAAATTCTGTTAACTGGATCATTTCTTGTCTCTTTAGAAGACATGAATGTGTAATTATTTTACCAAAATGTTTTCCAGGTACTGTTTTTTAGTTTCTATGAAATAATCCTCTTTCTTTGAAAAAAAAAATCTTATATGAAAAACTCACTATAAACCAGTGGATTCTATTTAAGATTCTTTTGAACGTTTTACCAAATTTATATGTTCGGAACTCATAGGCTGCCTCTGTTTCATTCTGTCCCAGTCAGAACATAAATTTACTCAATTAAAATAGGAACTTCATCAAAAATTCTTCTCACGATCCAAGATATTCCACATTGTACTTACAGAAGTTCAGAATTAAATTCTGTACACCATCTGAGCTCTGGCTCTTTGATATGTTCCCTTCTTTCTTTGCTTTTGTCAGAGTGATTTTCAATGTCTTCTCGCTGGCAAAGTCTGTTTTCAGTAATTGCAGTTGACCGTAGTTATTCAAAAGCTGAAGTTTCTTAGCACTCTATTCACTGAAGATTTGGATTAAAGATTTCTAACCAATTTGAAACAAAAGGGGGCTGATTTTTCAAGAACCTGTTTACAAAATAATTCAACATATAGGTTTGATTCAGCCACCCCATTTCTGAACTTTGCCACTTTTGATTGGTTATTTGAAGGCTTTGCGTTCTTAATCCTTCTAGAGCTCTATGAAATATTAGGCTGCATTCTAATATTGTGGCCACATATTTCTGGTGTGTTTTCACGATCTGTCAGAATGTTAATAGGATTATTTTTACCTTTCTCCTTGTAATTCTCCCTGTGACTTTTATATGGATTAGAATCTGTTCTCTTCTATCCCTGTGTTGCAGGACATGAAGGGGCGGCCCTGGGCCAGCGAGGCTTTGCCCATTTCCTGACTGGCGTGTGGGCTCCCTGCTCTGTCGTTTTCCTGCGGGAAACGCAGTATGGCCTCCCCTCTCTCAGGTAGCTGTTTGGTGTCTCAAAATGAGGTCTTTCTGGGGGCTTTTTCCGCCCCATGCTGCATCCTCAGATCCCATTGGGCTTTGCTGCCTGTGGGCGGCCTCCCATCTTGCTTCCCAGGACTTCCGGGCCCTGCTCCTCCTGGGGTCTCCCCCTTGGGCCGTCTGGCCTTCCCTCCCTGGTCGGCCTTCTCTGCTCAGTTTGGACTCTGGCCCTCTAGTTGTCCCTCAGCACGAGCGTCTCTTCTTCTGGAGGAAAGCATTTGCGGGAATTTCTAAGGCTTTGGGCTCCTTCTGCCCTGGTGCTGTTTGGAGCCCTGGCCCCTGGATTCTTGTGCCGGCAAGCCTGGAGGCCTTCCTGTTGTTTCCTGTAGCTCTCCGCCTTCCCAGGCTGCCAGACTCGAGGCTCAACCCCCTCTCCGGGGCAAGGAGAAGTTGACAGGACCGTAGTTTCTGCAGCTCATCCAGGCTGTGGATCGACTCCTTTCCTGTCCTGCTTAGTTTATTCCCATCCCTCAGATTCTGATTTGTGCTGGTTTGACCTCACGCGCATGTTTCCTAGGGTCTTTTGAGATTCTTACTCATCTGGTTTTGTGGAATATGACGTCATCATTTTTCCTTTCACTGTCCTGATTCTTTTTCAGAAAGGATGTTTTGGATATTCAAAGATTATGCTGCCAAAATGATCACATCGCTGGCTAATTGCCCATTAATTTTCATTAAATGATACGAAGTAGAAGTTCCCATTCTGCCTTTCAAACCCGCCCCTCAGAGACAACCACTATGAAGGTTTTTCTTTTTTTCTTTTACTTTTAAAATATTTTATATAAACTTAAAAACAAATATATTCTGGTTCCTGTGGACTGAAATGTGTCATCCTCAAATTTGTATGTTGAAGCCCCAACCACCACACGTGATGATATTGGGAGTTGGGGCCTTGGCAGAGTAACTAAGGTTAAATGAGGTCAGAGGGTAGGGTCCTTGTGATGTGATTAGTGTCCTTATAACAGGGGACACTAGAGAGACCTCTTCCTGTGTGTCTCCACCAGTGAAGAACGAGTGAGAAAGTGAGAAAGCCACTGTTGGCAAGCCGGGAAGAGAGCCCTCACCTGAGAATTAAATCAACACCTTGACCTTGGACTTTCCAACCTCTAGAACCATGAGGAATAAGTTTCTGTTGTTTAAGCCACCCAGTCCATGGCATTTTGTTATGGCCCCAAGCTGACAGATACACTGCTATATTCGTGTTTTTACTCTACGCAATTGCATACATGCCGTTTTTTTTTACATCATAATCTCTTTCAAAATATAGATGTTTAGAGATTACTAACGAATCTGAGTTTTACATTTAATTAGTACAGTTAAATTACTTTGCAAAACAGTTGTATCAGTTGACATTCTCCCTAACAATGAATTTACTAAGAATGACTCCACTTCACACATTACCTCTAGTACTGAATTCAATTAATCAGAGATGAACAATGCCAGAGAATTTTGTATTTAGATGCAGCCTGAAGGTATTATTTGAACTAGAATAGTAATACTGTGACAAATATAGTGTTGTTTGTTCTAAACTTAACATCCATCACTGTTATGTTTATGACCTGTAGTCACTAATTCTAGTCCGTGGAAAAATGTGCAATGGGGTAGAAACTCTCAGAATTTGAATGAGCCAGAAAAAAGACAAACCAGGTAAAATAGACAGTTAAGCATACCTTGTGAATATTGAGACTCAGGACATGCACCTGGAACGGTAAGCATTGAAAACCCTGTTGGAAAAATTCTGGATGTTACAGGCTACGGAAGGAAGGAGTGTCAGGAGGTTGACACTGGCCTGTCTACAATAGTGACAACTCTGATTGTAAAACTTAGATGTCTAATAGTTGGGACCTTGCCTAGTTAGAAAAGCCAAATGTCTCATCCTAAGCTAATTTAGAGAAAATGCTGGCAAGAAGGAGAGACATTGAGATGTTTCCTGGATCCTGAGAGAATCCAGATTCCCAAAGCCCAACTTCAGCACCTCCTGTTCTGCCAGAGGAGGAGCCCATTATAATAGTCAGGAAGGTGCTGGAATGCAGCTCAGGGGCAGAGGAAGATCTATGCCTTCTGACCCGCAAGCCATTGATCCAAATTGTCTGGAGGCATAGACTAAGTTACAGACCTGTAGTTCAAAGGTCTGAGCCCCGATGCTTATGAGTCAAGAAGTGCACCTTCATGGGCCAGATTCTAAATTCAGAGATTATAACTGAGTGACACACCTGCCTGTGAGCAGAGCCCCCAAATTAGAAGCCAGAGTGCAGATTTGGACAGTAAAGTTGGCCAAGAAGTCAATGCTCCCCCCAAGAATACAGCTATGCCTGGAAGAGAGTTTACCCTTGGACTGAGCACTTAACATGAGCCAATAAAGTGATCTCTGTTTGGGCGTGTCTAGGATTCGTTTTTTCCCTGTCACTTTCTCTAGAAGGAATCCTAACTGATGCTGCATGTGGCTCGCCATCTCTGGTGTGGTCGATTATATAGGCATATGCACCTTTCACGGAGCATGTGTTAGAAGAAAAGATACGTGATGGGGCACCTGGGGGCGGCTCAGTCTGTTAAGCGTCCGATTTCAGCTCAGGACATGATCTCACAGTTCGTGGGTTCAAGCCCCGCATTGGGCTATTCCCTGTCAGCTCACAGCCCTCTTCAGATCCTCTGTCTCCCTCTCTCTCTCTCTGTCTCTCCCCCTTCAACGTACTCTCTCTCTCTCTCTCTCTCTCTCAAAAATAAACATTAAAAAAATTAGAAAAAAAGATCTGTGAGATCCTGTTGAATTATTCTTTATACATACACACTTTCACTCCATAAATATTGATATGTGCTGTTACTCTGTGAGCTGCAGTGAATGCAGAAGGACATTCTGCCCATGGGGACCTTACAACAAAGTGTTTTTTTGTTGTTGTTAGGTTGGATGTACAAGCAAACCCAGGCAGTGCTTCTAGGCATCTATCAGGACAGGAAGGTCTACAACAGCTAATGTTCATCTCATATGATGACTCATCATGGGGTTTTAGGAGGTCTGTGAGCCTTGTGAAATTATGGGCAAAATACTGCGTGTACGAGCATACAAATTCTCTCTTTTGGGGAGACTCTGAAGAACTTTCGTCAGACTGTCAAAGAGAGACCTCACCCCCAAAATGGTGACGAATCACTGCTGTAGATTATTGTAGAAACAGCAAAGAGGGAAGCAGTCAGTAGTAAAACTGCAACTATATTTTGGAACACATTGAGGACATGTTCATGTTTATAGTCCTAGAAAAGTAGAGTATATACATCAGTATATATTGGTTAAATGGATTAACAAACAAGGAGCTCTGTCTGGAATGGTCAAGCATCACTTGGATGGTTCTGTGAGAATGTTCTGGGAAATGTTGTACCAAACCGGAGACTCCATTTGTATAATGGTGGGACTGTTCCTTTTCTTTTAAAAGAAAAACAAAATCCTTGAAAATGTATTCTTTTTTAATGTTTTTAAAATTTTTTTATGTTTTTTAATGTTTTTATTTATTTTCGAGAGAGAGAGAGAGACAGCGTGAGCAGGGGAGGGTCAGAGAGAGAGAGGGAGATACAGAATCCGAAGACAGGTGACAGGCTCTGAGCTGTCAGCACAGAGCCCGACACAGGGCTCGAACCCATGAACCATGAGATCATGATCTGAGCCTAAGTTGGACGCTTAACCGACTGAGCCACCCAGGCGCCCCAAATCCTTGAAAATGTATTCTTAACCACTGCCACATGACCATTTATTATATTGTTTTCTACTGTGATCTTAAAAATCCTTATTTAGAATGACATTTAATACTTGGTATTGTTGAATCATTATCCCAGAAATAATCACTAAATTTACCTTCTTTAAAAAAAAATTTCCTTTGTTACGTATTAACAGCTTCATCTGGTAACCTTATAAACATCTAAAACCAACATAAGTGGATATTATTTTTTAAATCTTTTTTTAATGTTTATTTTCGAGAGAGAGAGAGAGAGAGAGAGAGAGAGAGAGCGCAAGTGGGGGAACTGTGAGGGGCACCTGGGTGGCTCAGTGTCAGCTGAGCACCAGTGTCAGCTGGGTGGCTGACAGCTTAGAGCCTGGAGCCTGCTTCAGATTCTGCGTCTCCCTCTCCCTCTCCCTCTCTCTCTGCCCTCCCCTGCTCGCACTCTATCTTTCTCTCTCACAAAAATAAATAAACATTAAAAAAATTAAAATATAAAAACCCATGAACTGTGAGATCATGACCTGAGCAGAAGTCAGACTCTTAGCTGACTGAGCCACCCAGGAGTCCCTTAGTGAATATTATTTTAGGGGACTATATCTTCCCAACAAGAAGTTTGAAACAAAATGGAGTCCCTATTAACATGAGACATTTTGTTAAGGATTCAAGTATAAGGTAGCTCTCTCTTTTATAAGGGATAATTTCTTTCAGGAAAAATAATCTCACCTTGTTTTCAGGGATATGTAAATTAACTTGGAGAGACTTTCCATCTTTATAAATAATCATCTTCCTATTTAGACGCAGGCATATTTTCCCTACTGTTCAAATCTTCTTTTATATTCTTCAGTAATTTCTGTTCATTTCTCCATGTAGACCTTGCTCTGTGAATCTTGAAAGACATGTTTTATCTTTGTCACTTTTTTACTTGCAAAACTGTGTGTGTGTTTACACACATAGCACAGTATTTGGCTAAAAGTAAGTAATTTCTATGATGATGATACAGATTTTTAATGTTATGTGTGGGTGTACTCTGTGTGCATTCTGTGGGAAGCATTCATGAAACCACATAAGTCTATATGTGCTAACTCTTACTCACAAATAATATCATTCAGCGTTGCCTTCTCCACCAGGTGAATCTGGATATTGGGTTAGAGTATGTATTCTAATCTGACTAACACTGGCCACTCTATCCAATGGGGCCTTCACCTTGGAGAGAAGGATTCATTAGTTGTATGAAGTTATCAAGAGGGACTTTTGAGAAATGCAGTTTCCCTGGACCGCGTCTTAGTCCTACTGAAGCAGGTCTCTGGGAAGAGACCCAAGTTTTCTAACCCCCTCCTTAAATTTCTGCCCACCAGCCTTTGGAAACCAATGAGCTATAGCGCCTTGGAAATATACAGATACAGAGCAAGGTCTAGTTTTGCTCAATCAACCTAATTGAGTCAAAGTCAACTGAGGTCATCAAGAGACTCTGGCACATTGTTGCTAATTAACCAGAGTCCTCAGACACCTGATGGTGCCGGAATCTGCCTCTTTCTTTAAAGAGAGGTTATGTTAGTAAACTATAGCTGGCCTAAAAGCTACGGTTTAATGTTATCTTCTTTATAAACAAACAGGCTACTCTTTATTAGCTCTTCTTTATAAACAGACATGCTACTCTTTATTAGCTCTTTATGTTTAATTTGCTTTTAAAAATATGGATATGCTGGTCAAGAATTTGCACATTATCTTTGAATTCTGAAAGCCAACACTGTTTTCTAGATCAATAGGTATATGAGAATGTAATTTATTTTCACTTATATGTGGCACATAAATAGTGTATAATAAAACCAAAGAGGATGTGCCTATTTTTTGTGTGTCCAGAAGACATTCAAAATGAAAAAAGAAAATATCTCAGTGTGGTTATATATTTGATTTATGGAGTGGAAATATTCAAGTAGTGCTTCTCACTAGAACAAAAGATGTTAGATTTTGCTTCCTATGGTTGAATATTCAGCAGATGTTAACTCTAGGGAATTGGGGCAAATGTTTGAGAAGACAACCAATGTACTATTTTATATATTTTATAATATAAAAACAGAGTAAGAAAACTGTCTCCCAACGCATAACAAACTTAGCCATTTAAATAGGAATAAAAGTACGGATTCCCATGAAAATAAGTATAATCAAATAATACAAGAACTTTGGATTCTTTGAAGGATAGAAGGATAGATGACATGCCAAAGAGTACACACGGAGCTGTGTTATGTATGTGGATCCTTTCTGCAATGTTCTCTTGCAGAAAGCACATCCTGTTGCCAGATCCCTGAAGATAATGTATTTGCAACTGTGTACTATTCAGCAGCCTCCTGAAATCTGCCTGTGCTATTAAACTACTCTATGCCATTAGTCACACTCTTAGGTGAAACCCATGTAGGAGTTTCTAGACTCCACAGCCTGCTTTTTCTGATAAGTGAAACCTACATTCCAGCCAAGCTATTTGCTCTTCCTTTTTACTATGCTACATTTGAGCTGATAAGCTAAGAGGAATCAACATTTACTAATCTGGTTAACACCTTCTCCGAACATATTTCTCATTTTGATTTTAGTGAACAGTGATGTTAATGAAAACAAACTTTCAAACCATTATCTACATTTCCTCGATGAATCCCAAGCACATTCGGGAGAGCCAATTTGCTTCTTATACAATGTCATTCATGGTGGAGCTCCATCTCTTCTCTCTAGTTTCATCCTTGACACTTCCCCACGTGCTTCCACACTCCAGCACAGCCCACTCGCCCATAAAATCTCCCCCTGGGCTCCTTTAAGCACCAGAGTCTTTGAACTTTGGGGGTCTTCTTCAAGAATCCCTCCTAATGTCCCTCAATGACCCTGATACCTTTCTGTCCTTGGGGTCCCTCTCAAAATCAGATTGGAGTCCAACCCTCCTCCGAAGTCTCCCAAATTGGTAATCCTTGAGCATTCCTCCTTGTCTTGTGGTTGCCTGACTAGTCTTTTTCTCTACTCCTTGACTAAGCTTCACGAAGTCAGACGTGGTCTTTATCTTGGTCTCCCCATAGAGAACTGAGGTAGAGCAAGAAGAATAGGACTGGTTCTTGGCATTTTACTTTCAGAGGGTATGTGCCCTTGGAGCTGTCTTACTTTAAAACACCTTAGTTCATGGGAACTATTAGAGGAAAGCAAGGTTCAGATTCCCTAAAAACAAAGAATAGACTATAGTCTATTGTAGAAAGAAGAAAGTATTTCTGTCCCAATTATTTTAAAAAATCAGATAAAGCAGTTATTTTAATGCAGTATATCAGACTTTTACTAAGCATCATTGAAATATTTTGTGAGACATAATTTGGCTAGATATGAATAACAACAAGATAAAAATAACAGCGCCTGGTTTTGTTTCTTCCCCTTGTTTGAGAGTAATGGACCTTTAATTTTTATATATTCGTTTTTTTAATTTCCCCATTCCTAGTACTCTTTGTGATTTAATCACACACTTAGATGCTAATGTTCTGAGACACCATTAGAATTTGTGTGTCTCTGATTAAAATTAACAATGCAATACTGAAGGGAAATTTGCATTATTATCTAATAAATGTGGATATGGATGCTATGATACTTCTGACTTTAATCCACAAAAACCTGGTTTGGTAAATGTCACAAAATGGGATTTATAATATAAAATAGATGTTAGATACTACAGAATGGAAAAATGACTATATATGGGTGTTGGGATTACTTATGACTTTTAAAATTGCTTATTTGTTGGTTATAATTATCTATAATGTACATACAGCAGTCGTATAATAACAATATAAATGGACACACAAATTCTGACATTAACCAGATTTAAATGATAATTGTCAGTTACCCCCCTTAACTTTGTATTGAGCAGAGAAGTTAAGACAGTTCCAGTATTTTCTACTCTCTTAAAAATATTCTGTAATGAGATGTGTGATGAGGTGCTAATTCTCTGTGAGGACTTCTGAGATTATAAATTCCTTGAATATAAAGAAAAAGTTACAGCTTCGTCTCCAATACCAGAACCTCTCCCATACAGATAAGAATTAGGTAACTATTACTTTGATTCCTGGAGCAGTGGTGCTCAGCTGGGGCGATCCTGCTCCCAGGACATTTGCCAGTGCTTGCACACTGGTGTTTTGTGAGTAGAGTAGAGGATATGAAGCTTGCTGAACCTTGTGCAAAATATAGGACAGCTCCCTCCTCCCCCAGCAAAGAATTATCTGACCCTGAACGTCAGTAGAGGTGATGCTGAGAAACACGGTGGGAGTAATTGTAAATAGTTTGATCCCAATAGCTGTGTTGGTCCTTAGCTTTAAAATACATCCCTTAGGAGTTTTTCTGAGTCTGTCAACAACACGAGCACTCACTGATGCACAGCTTCCGGCTTGCATGTGAAATTTGAGGTTGAAAGTAAACATGGAGTGGTTGGGTTGGGGAAGGGGGTTAGTGAAAAATTACAGTATCCTGGACGTGGGAGAAGAAGGAATATCAATTTCAAGAACAAATATAATAGTTCCTTTCAGCAGAACTTTGGCCATTTTTTTCCCCTTGCAACAGAAACTTAAGGTCTTTTTCATATTCAATCAAGGAACTTTTAATTACCGCGAACAAGAGTATGTTTGACCTGAGCTGAAAGTCCAAACTGCCCGGCTTGGAGGCACACGGTGCCAAGGACACTGGGTTGGGTGGGCTGGGTCGCTGCACAACTAAGGAGTGGTTGTCTGTGTAGGAATTTTGGCCTGAGAAGCCTTATGGCAGTCACTTTGCTCACCTCTTTCCTTTTGAGGTAGCAGGAGGGCTCCGATGGATTTCCCATTTTGATGTTAAAATGCTAGTTGTCCTCAGATCATATTTGTGTTTTGAAACTCAGTCTGGTCTGCCTCTGAGCTTTCTGTGTGAGTTTTTTTAGCTCAGGGACCTGTGGGCTTCCCTACCGGAGCATTTTCTGAGCTTTCTATCTTGCACCGGAGAGATCAAGAGAAATAGAAACCTGTCAAATTAGGAGGAAACAAAGTGAAGAAAAATGAAGGGGTAGATATGAGAAAGCAGTGAAATTAAATCATGGCACCCAGGTTTTAAACAACTAAATCGAGAGAGAGAGAGAGAGAGAGAGAGAGAGAGAGAGAGAGAGAAGGATAGATAGCTCACAGGGATAATCAAGAAAAATTCCTTTTAGCATTATCTAAAAATTTTTAAAAATCCTCACATTGAGTTTATGAAAATAAAGGCCTTCAATTACTGCATTCTGTCTAGATTTTATCACAAAGGGACAACCGGTTCAAAACAAAAGGGAGGGAGAATCGTCTCAGGATTTAGAATGTGATATGTTCACTTTCCGGTTCTGCAGAGTCTTTTATTGCATAATAGCAATGCAGACTTCTGATAATGTCTTCCACATATATTTATTTATACAGTAGAAAATGCCAGACCTATACTCATGTCCACAAGCTGACTTTATGTTGTATTTAAATCTGGTTTGACTTAAGAGGGTTGAAGTTTTAAATCTAAGAAAAGAGTAATCATGGTAAGAGGGTGGAAGAACACTCTCTAAAATTTTAAGGGATTTTTCCAAAGGATTATCTCGATATACATTACTGGTTGAGAAAAGAATATTTTATTCAATGTCAAAATATTTATTAAGCTGTTAGGAGAGAGAAGAATTCAAAGACTATGTCCTCAGCTGAAGCTGGGTTCACATACAGAGCTCAGAAAAAAAGTTTTATTTCATGTTTAATCTTCAACAGAACCTCAATGTTTGCTTACTTAAAAGATGCTTTGAGGTAAGGATAAACTTGCCATAGAATATATGAATATATATATATATATATACATATATATATGTTTCCAGATCTCATATGTATTTTAAAAAATTTAACATGTTGAAATCCAGAGTGCCAGAACGATATACTTACATAAATGGTCTTTTAAAACATAACACGACACTGAACGATCAACCAGCCCTCAAGACTGCACCACTTTTGATGGTCACTCCGTACGGTTTTTAGGAACTTACAACATATGTACGTAAACTTTAGTGTATGCCTTCTTATGCGCGGAAAGGGCTGGCTGGTTGAATCCTGTCCATTATGTTTTTCAACTTGCCATTTAAAAACAACAACAACAACAACAACAACAACAACAACAACAACCCTTCTCCCGTGGCCCAACGCTCAAGAGTCCCTCTGAGAGGAAAAGGAATAGGGATGGTGATCGGTCCTTTTGGTTCCCCCAAGATATTTACACGACGGCACATAGTATTGCCCGTGTGAATGTGCCCCGGACAGAGTATTTAGGTCATTAGAAAGCAGAGGAAGGGAGGTTGACACGGTAAGTGGCCGGTGCAGCACACCGCTGCCCTCAGCGACAGCTAGAGAGAGCTGGGGACGGCGCTGCGCTCCGGGTGTGCGCACCGGGGTGCTGGCACCCGCGCCGCGTCCCGGGCCCGCCGCTGGGTGGGCGTGGGGGGCGGAGTGGGCAGGGCCCTTAGGTAAAGTGAGACATTTGCCCACAGCCTCGTCCGGCGCGAGTCGGGAGCCAGGGGGGACCCCAGGTCTCCCCCGCGCGTCTGTCGCTTTCCGTCCTCGGAACTCCCAGAGCCGACGCTAAGGGGCACCAGAGGCTCGGACTGCGGCGGCTGCCTCCGGGGCCGCCCGCTGGCCCGCTGCTGCGGAAGTCCTGGCGGTAGCGACGCCGGACTCCGTGGGGGCTGGGCGCAGACCGTGCGACAGGGGGTCCCGGCGGTTTGGGATGCTCCAGCCCCGAGCAAGAATCCTCCGGGGCCCGGACGTCGAGCCCGGAGCACGGGGCTAGGGGGCGACCCCCGGTAGGGGTCTTCCTGTTTCCCCGACAGCCTGTGAGGTTGCCTCTAACCTCCTGATTTTACTCTGGAATATGAGGCAGATCGCTGCAACACACACAGCTACGACTGTCGCTAGAGATGCGCGCGCACACACCGCCCCCCGCAAACACGGAAACCCCCGGGCAAGTCCGCGCGCCGGTGGCCGCGGAGCTCCGGCCGTCCGGGGCTCCCGAGGCGCATGCAGGGATCAGTGTCCTCTCCTCTAGGCCACTCGTATCCACTCTCCCGTCCCCCACCTTTCACCTGACCTCGACCAGTCCGTGGTCAGGAAGGCAACACCCAGACCCTCGCCCCGCTGGGCACCTCTGACCGGCCGCCCGCCGGCCGCCCCGACTTTCTCCGGAGGCAGCGCGGCAACGGGGGGCGTGCGGTAGAGATTAGTCCGCGTCCTGGGCCGCGCGGTCCGCGTTCCGACTTCTCCCAGTGGGGACAGAAAAGACAATCCTAAAGGAGCCCCGCGGCCCCGGCGCCGCCGGCCCCCGTGCGTCCTCGCCCTCCCGCCGCGCCCGGGGCCCGGTCCGGTGCCAATGCGCCAGGATGGAGAGATCTCCGCGCGGGAGGAGATGACGCAAAAGCCAGTGCTCCCCCCCCCAAAAAAAAAAGTGTTTCTCCAGGACGAAGATGGCGGCAACTTAGCCGGGGACTGAAGATGACTGTGGCTCTCGGGAGGCCCAGCCTAGGCGGTTCGGCCCCGAGGTCCGGGGGAGGCGGCGTCAGCAGTCGGAGCCCGGCGGCGGCGGCGCCCGCGGGCAGACCTGCGGCAGCGGCGGCGGCGGCGGCGGCGGCGGCGGCGGCGGCGGCGGCGGCAGTTCGAGCGCGGGGTGGGGGGTGGGGGGGAGGGAGAGCCCTGCCGGCGGCGGCTGCCCAGGCTCCGGACTCGGGGAGAGCGATCGAGAAGTAGGAGCAGGCGGAGGAGGAGAGCAAGGAGAAGGAAAGGAAGGAGGAGGAAGAGGAGGAGGAGGAGGAGGAGGAGGAGAAGGAGGAGGAGGAGAGGAGCGGAGCTGGGGAGGCGCTCTGGTCGCCGTCAGTGGGCAGCGGAGACGCGGCATGCCCCTGGCAGGGGAGAGCGGGCTGTCCTCAGCGGGGCCATGGGGACCCGCGCTGTGACAATGCCTGGGTGACAGAGGATCAGCGCCAGCCACCCCGCCACCTCCACCATCACCTCCTGCACTCAGCTCACCACCGGCCACCAGCCCCTGCCTCCTCCGACTGCCTCTCTCTCTCTCTCTCTCTCTCTCTCTCTCTCTCTCTCCATCTCTCCATTATTGTTTTCCACTCTACAGAGGATGGGGTCGGCTTATGATTAGGTCGGGAGCAAGTCAAATCTTCCTCCAAAGATTGGTAATATTTATGTAGGCAAAAAGAGAGAGGAGAAAGAAAGAGAGAGAGGGAGAGAGAGAGAGAGAGAGAGAGAGAGGGAGAGAGAGGGAGAGAGAGAGAGAGAGAGAGAGAGAGAGAGAGAGAGAACCGGGAGGAGGGGATAAGGAAATTAAACCCTTTAAGTCAATGCATATTGTGGTGACACCGGCACAGGAGCCCTCACGGTGGAGTCGGCCAGGGCTGTGCGTTCCCAAAATATGACCAGGGGTGCTTGGATGTGTCGGCAGTATGACGACGGCTTAAAAATCTGGTTGGCCGCACCCCGGGAGAACGAGAAACCGTTCATCGATTCAGAGAGGGCTCAGAAATGGCGACTGTCTCTGGCATCTCTCTTGTTTTTCACAGTCCTGCTCTCTGATCACTTGTGGTTCTGCGCCGAGGCCAAGCTGACCCGGACCCGGGACAAGGAGCAGCAGCAGCAGCAGCAGCAGCGGCAGCAGCAGCAGCAGCGGCAGCGGCAGCAGCAGCAGCAGCAGCAGCAGCAGCGGCAGCGGCAGCAGGAGCCCTCCTGGCCCGCGCTCCTGGCGAGCATGGGGGAGTCCTCGCCCGCCGCCCAGGCGCACAGACTCCTCTCCGCCTCCTCGTCCCCCACCCTGCCCCCCTCCCCGGGAGACGGCGGCGGCGGCGGCGGCAAGGGCGACCGAGGCAAAAACAACCGGAGCAAGGCTCTTTTTCTAGGAAACTCTGCCAAACCGGTGTGGCGCCTGGAGACTTGTTACCCCCAGGGCGCCTCCTCGGGCCAGTGCTTCACGGTGGAGAGCGCGGACGCCGTGTGCGCCAGGAACTGGAGTCGGGGGGTGGCGGCCGCGGGGGAGGAGCAGCAGGTGAGGGGGACGCAGCCAAGTCCGCTCTGGAACTTGTCGGATTTTTACCTTTCGTTTTGTAATTCCTACACACTTTGGGAATTGTTCTCGGGGTTATCCAGTCCCAACACTTTGAACTGCAGTCTGGATGTGGTGCTCAAGGAGGGCGGCGAGATGACCACTTGCCGGCAGTGCGTCGAGGCTTACCAAGACTACGACCACCACGCTCAGGAGAAATACGAAGAGTTTGAGAGTGTGCTCCATAAATATTTACAGTCGGAGGAGTACTCGGTGAAGTCCTGTCCAGAGGACTGTAAGGTAGGAACAGTGGGCTTTTATCCCCCTTCTCGCGCTCGCTCGCGCTGTGCTGCCTGTGTGTGTTTGGCCTGAGATGTCCTCTATAGAGTTTTAAAATAGTTTCTTTCTTTTTTTTTTTTTTTTGACTCTGGTTTTGTTACTTCAGTTGTTGTGTTTGTGGTTGTGGAGGAGGGCCTGAGCTGCTGCTTAAGTTGGAAACACCTTGACTGGTGCCTTCTGGGAATCTTTGGAAGCCCAGGAAAGACCCTGGTGTTCTGAGATGATAAGGCTGATGCTTTACTATCTCTTACAGCGATGCAATTGGTTCAAACTCTGGTACCTTTTTTTTTTTTTAATGGAATTTGATGCGGATGACCCCAGATAAAACCAGAGTCAGTGACAGGCATGTGTGGTTTGGCTTATGGACCTGCACGCATGATCTCTCCAATAGTGACATCATTAAGTTGGTTGACCAGAGGGAGAAGAGAAAGTGTTTGTAGCTGTTTATGGAGGAAGAACGAAAAAGCATGTTACTTGTTTTACAGAGGTAGTTCTGGTTGTTTGGAAAGTATGGAGGCCTACCTAAGTGTGTTTATTCACAAGTTCCCTGTTTTCTCATAGACGTTTGTACAATAATTGACCTGAGACTCACTATGAGTAGAAAGTTTTAATTAAGTATCTGGTGATCGATGATCAGTGTTAGCTAACTTAACAGACACCTTATGTAATTAGCTTTAATTGTCATTTGCTAAATGGCAAATGCTAGGTGCTATGAATGAAAAATACTGTACTCCTTAATAATGTGTATTATATTCAGCCTCTTCCTGTTGAATATAATAATGGATATAATACTTGCTGATTGACAAAGGAGAAGCCAATGCAAGTTTCTTAAGAAACGGTCAATGTAATTAATCATGGGTGCAATTGCGAGTAGAAGTGTCCCTGTCCGTGGTGCTGAAATGGGATTTGCCCGAGAGCTCTGTTGAAGATGAAGATACTGCAGTGACCTTTTAGGAGGGAAGAAATGATGACAGAATCTCAATAAGCCTTTATGTTTCATCCCAAGGGTAATTTATTAAACAGCCCAACAAAATACTATTGCTTTTCAGAAGAAAAAGACACACCACATTCTCTTCCGTTCTCTTCACTACTCCCCCAACCCCACACAGGAACAGAACTGTCCCTCTTCTGCCTCACTTGCTTTGTACTGGGGAAGTGTAATCAAGGGCAGTATGGATCAGAGGCTGTTGTGATACTTTGACAAGACAACTGGGCTAAGGGATACCTGTTTAAAAGGAACATAGTTCGAGGGCTGTATTTTACTTTCGATTGATTAATTGTGCTTTTGACAATTAAGCTAAACTCAAACTAAACTTGCTTTGTCAACATTCTTTAAAAGACCACAAATAGGTCTTCTTTTCAGATAGTAATATTGAGTTTACAACATTAATCTGGAATGCTACTTCACTAGGTAAATGGATCCTAAACTTTCTATTTTTCTTAACCATACCACTGTAACTCATGCCTCGGGATCAGACTTATTCTTAATGGTAGAAGTTAATGAATGACTAGCATATTTATTGCATAGTTATTTATTTTGACAAGATACGTTGCATCACAATTGTAAGGATAAGGACACTCGTGTGTCTGCTAATTCCACTACTAATATAAAGGTTGCAAGGATTTCACTGTAGTTATGTTCAAAAGGGGTACCTTGTAATAATATAAATTTGTTTGCTTCCCTGAATGCAAACTTCTATAGAAATTTCTAGTAATTCCAATTTGCATAGGTTCAGTATTTAAAGCATAGTCTGTATTGTCAATAGACTGCAACGTATTTTCAAATAAACATGTCAAATATATCTTTGTTCAAATACTCAGATTTTAAATATATGTAAATGTTTATTTTCTCCTTGACCTGAAATAAATCTCAACTTTATTACTATATTATCATTCATAGCTATAAGGTATAGTGTAGGTTAAACTAATTTGTGAGGTTGTAAACTACTTCTGTGTTGTGTTTCTGTATAAAATAGTCATCATTAACTGTATCCACAAAAGCATATTGTAAAAATATCAACTCCTCTTCTTCACATGGAAAAGTAAATACAGACATTTGAGTTTCTTATTGCCACAATACAGAATTTGTTACCCATGATGTCCTGTAGGTATTTCTTGGTTGTATGATTTCTGTTGATTTGTCAGTTTGACATATTTATTCCACAATTAACTGTTTTCAAAAATTACAGTTTCAAATTTAACGTGTCAGTGTTTTTGGTTGGAACTCACAAATCAATTGCTTAGTTTCTTAGTTTAATGTATGATTTGTTTATGATTCTTCAAAAGCCACAACATATCCAAATACAAATTATGTTACATGGCTTCAAATGCTACTTGCCCACATCTGAAAGATGTGTCTGAGTTCTTTCTGAACATATTTATTTCAGACTTGTAATTATGAAATGAGGACTATCATCAAGGGCCTTGTTCAAAATATACATTCTATGTAAATCTTTCTGTATTTTAAGGTAGTCGCAAAGTCCTAGTCTACATTAAAAGTAAATGCATTATATTTCTGGGGTTGGTAATATATTCATGAAAAACCAGTTTTGATAGTTTATAAATGTGTTTACAGAATTATAGACATTATACACTTAATCGTATTAGGGATACAGACTATTGTAATTCATATTTTAGGACATGTATACTAACTTTATTGTACTGATATATAATCAAATGAGCAGTGCAGTTATTTCTAGCTTTTAAAAGTTAGGACATATATTATTACCTTCTAGTTTTATATTCTACCCCCCCATTAAGAAAAATGCCACAAAGCATATATGTATAAAATTAAAATAGATTAAATTTAATTTCCATTTAACTTTTTAAAAAGGCTTTTTCATCCATTATGTTGGAAAAAACAATACCTTAATATTAATCTAATACATTCATAAGGTCTTGAGTCCAAAGTAATTGGAGATCAAATACAGCTTGGATTTACTTTAACAAACCTTTGTATTTCAACATAGAATAGAAATCATTTGTGTCCAAGAATATTTCTTAATATTCTGAGAAATAGCTGGTTTAATTTTTTTAAAGAAAATATACACATTTATCTAGGATGTAACTTATGAACAAATAATGAATAAAAACCATTGCATGTATCATTTATATTACAGCATTCAAGCTACTATATTACGTAAATCAGCAAAAATTATGACAGCGATGCTTCTCTGTCATTTTCAATGTTATTCAAAATAGTGCTTTTTGATATATATTTAATAATAATGTAACAGATCTTTAAAAATTTCAAGTTAGGTGGTATTATTAAAAGTACAATATTCTAAGACACAAAATTACATATGTATATTATCAACATACTTGATTTTTTACTTAAAGATTTTCCCTTAAATATGCCATTCTTTAGCCCCTGAGCAATCTTGAAAAAATATAGTATAAAAAGTTAAAAAATGTATATTATAAAAATTAATATCTATTATAAAACATATACACATATATATTATATAATATGTATGTATAAATATATTTAGGGAATATAAATTTCTGTGTGAACAGATGAGTTTTCGTAACTGCCAGCTTTATTTACTTCCTATACCTTAAGACAGATGGTCAGTGAAAGCAGGTTTGAGGTTAGATTCTAACGTAAATCATTACATCATCTGTATTTTAGTTCTGTCAGCACAAGTCTAATCTTCATACTCTCAAAACTATATGCGTTCTCATACTTTTATTTTTATAGTCTCATATTAAAGCAGATTCTTTTGCCTTTTTTTATTTAACAGACACTGACCAGAGAGAGACTCTGCCAATGTTTGGCGTATATGACAATTCTGATACCTGACGCTTTCTGTAATATTTGCAAGAACGACTTACAAACAGTAACCAGTTTGATAACATAGAATTTGGGTTACATAATGTGCAGTTTGAGAAAAAGGCATTTCTGAAGTTCTTATTTATTTTGGTGTCCCGCAGTATAAATTTTTAAGAACTAGTATTTTTAAAGAAAATCAAATATCTTACAATTCTTTCCACTAAAATATAATTTTGATATTGATTAAGTGCAAATGTAGGTAGTATGACACCATCCAGAAGTGTGGGATACATCTGCAAATACAACTCTTTTATATTCTACCACTTATATTCTACCACTTAATTATTTTCAGATCTGCAAAATCAAATAGTCTAACCATGCAGATGATCACTTCAACCATTAATAAGGTAATTTACAAGATAAAAGCCACTATCATAATCATTTCTATGACCCAGATTTTTTATTTGTTATATTTTTGCTCCTTATGCAAGGATTTTGCTCCTACCAATTTATGATCGGTGTTTTATTTTTATAGGGAAACACCCCAAAATTTATCTTAGTATTAGATGCCTGTTGATTTATAGACTATTTATTTTAATATTAGAGGCCTGTTTTTTTTTATAGACTAAAGAATAAATATTTTTACTTTGAGATTGTAACTGGGTCAAATTAGTAGCTATATGGGGCATAACCACAAAGTTTCAATAATTGCTGTTATACATTGATTTAATCACTGTAATTAGATGACGTTGGTGTCTGCATATGCAAGGTGAATTAAAATGTGAAGGAAAGGAGATCAAAGAATTAATTCTTTAGCCTAATGCTCCCCCACATATAAATCATAATACATTAAGGTATCTTTTCTTGCTAAGTTGATTATGCAAGAACAAATATACACATAGCCATTTCAAAGAGAACATTCGGTTTGAATTATCTGACCTATTGCTTTAGTTTCAATTCCTAATTTCCTGTTTAAATCTTCACCTTCTATATCAACCTCACATCAACTCAGCACCAAACATTTTGTCATTTATCTCATATTGATATGTACTGCAAAGATGATTCTTCAATGTCAGTGAACATTTAGTCTAGATCAGTGGTCTTTGGGGTCACACTGGAATGCCCGGGATCTGTGAAGAAGACCCTGGCCCCAAAGGAATTCTGATTTCATTGGTCTGGCTTCTGTCATGGGCTTGGGATTTCTCGTTTCCCAGGTGACTCTCATGTGATGAGAATGGAACTCAGATATTTTTGAAAAGTGGGAGAGGTAACAGGACATATCCAGAGGACAGGGGAGCGAATATGTAGTAACTAGGTTGAGGGAATTGAGATGAAAAGTGAACCAGCTGGGTGAAAAGGTAAAGGGAGATGCCCAAAGAGAACACAGAGAGAAAGAGTTGGATGCAGAGAAGGATGGACCCATTGGCCATGGCAATTCTTTCTTTTAGGGAGAACTGAGTCATCATACTAGTGTTCAGTAATGGACTGATCACAGGAGCGCAGAAACGGAATGATTGTCTTCCTCAGACTGATCAACTATTTGATTAGAGGAACCCCAGTCTCATTATTTTTGTCTGTAATTTTAGCCTATGTAAATGGCTAAAGTTCAGACTTTTTAAGAAGTACATGGTTGGTTTTAAGAGGAAACATTTTGGCTTTACATACTGTTTTCTATGATTCTGGTCTATTCTTCATCTATTCACTTTATTAATCCTAGGAAATTACTGTTCTTTTTCACTTCTATTGTAATGATAAGCCATTTTTTTTTTCACTTATTTCTATATTACTGTATAACTTCTTGACATTCATATAGGTTTTGGAAGTGCAGACTGCTAAGCAGTCACAGATTATGACGAAGCTTAATTTAGGAATTAGTTTTAAGAGGATCTTACTGTTGTTCTGTTTGGAAATGATTATAATATGAATCGTATTTCATTTGTAACATTTTAGATTATAGGATGCTATGAAACATTAAATTTAAGTTTTATGTAATAAGAATTAAATATAATTATAATGCAAATAATGGAATTTCTTTAAAGAAATGTAAATTGACTCTGATTCTTTAAAACTGGAAGCAAGAGATGGTTAACATTTGTCTTTCTTTAGTAAGAAATAGTTACCAATTTATAGTATGTATTGTGTTTTACACGAACCTATTTAATTCTTGGCTGTTTCAAGTGTGAAAAGGTAATAGTCAATCCCCACCACCCCTTGGTAGTGTATTTCTACATGCAGTTTTTATAAACAAGATGTTGTATAAGTTATCGCAGATGGTAAAAAAATGTTTTGCAAAAGTAGAAGTTTAATATCTGTTTAAATACTGTTATTGATTTTAGCAGCAGCAGTAGAATTTCCTCACATAATATGTGATGGGTAAATGCAACAGTCAGTTCTATGGCCACGCATGGGGATTAGGTATGTCGGCTACTCCACCCTGTACAAGAGGGACAGTGGGCTCTAGTCAACACTGTGTTGAAAACATCGTCCTCCAGTTTTCTTACCTTCGTCTTACTCCACCCTGTACAAGAGGGACAGTGGGCTCTAGTCAACACTGTGTTGAAAACATCGTCCTCCAGTTTTCTTACCTTCGTCTCAGTGTCCCTTCTTGTTTTCACCTGGCCAAGTCTTCTGGCATCTGGAAGCTGCATTTCCAGGCCCTGTGTCCCATGGGAAACCCAAAGTTAAGGGGTCTTTCTTTGTATCCCCACTCCCATCAAAAGTGATCAGTGTCTTTCTTACTGAACTATCAATGACTTAGTTTATTTGAAAAGAAAATTCAACTAAGATGTGAATGAACGATCATGACAACATATTAGCCATCACAGAAAATGATTTGAATCACTCGTAGATTTAAGTGCTGGAACAAGCTTCAACAGTAGCTGTTTAATAAGCTTTAGAGCTCATTAGGAGTTAGAAACTTGTCTAATCCATTTAATCTTTGCATCATATCCATACGAGGTGATTTAATCACAGAGTTTACAGATGAGTAAAGTGAGGACATAGAGTTGACTATTCCAAGGTCAAACAGCTGGGCAGTGTTGAAGATCAAGTTCACTCTGTCACTTTAATGTATTTTCTTTTGTTTTGAGCATTACAAACATGCCAAGGAATGAAAAGATCAGTATAATAAGCCCACATATACCTTCACATAGATTTAACAACTGTTAAAAATCTTGCTGTAGGAAATAGCTCTGGGGAGATGTTCATGCTCAGTTGTGAAGGACCACAGATCCCATGCTAAGGTCTTTGAATTCTATTGTTTATATGATAAAGAATCAGAGAAGAATTTTAATGAAGGAGGATTCATTTGGGATGTTTTGTTTTTCTCAAAAATTAGCTTCGGCGGCAGTGTGATAATAGGCAGGGACAGGGTGAATTAATACCAGAGAGATCCGTTCGGAATCTGCAGTATTCCTTAGGGGTAATATCATGGCTGTAAATCAGTATTCTTCAACAGAACTCTCTATGACACAAGAAATATTTTATACTCCATCCTGTCCAACATGGTAGCCCCTAGCTGTGTGTGTGGCTACTAAGAAGTTGAAATGTGGCCAGGGTGAATGAAACTCTGAATTTTCAATTTTATTTGAAGTTAATTAGTCTACATTTAAATAGCCTCAGTGTCTAGTGGCTACTGTGTTGATAAGAATGACTACAGTGGCTGTGGAAGTGGGGAAGACAAGATTAAGGAGACTTTTCTTGTTCCAAACTTACCAATTGTAGAGGAAAGATATGACTCAAGATTTATAAAAAGTGAGATTACGGATGGTGATACCATTCTATTAATTAATTACTTTACTGATATGTATTTATCTTTTTTGAGAAAGAGAGAGAATGTGATCAGGGGAGGGGCAGAGAGAGGGAGGGGGAGAGAGAGAATCCCAAGCAGGCTCCATGCTGTCAGTGCAGAGCTTGACGTGGGTCTTGAGCCTGCAAATGGTGAGATCATGACCTGAGCTGAAATCAAGAGTCAGACGCCTAACTGACTGAGCCACCCAGGCACCCTGGTGTTGATACCATTTGAAGAGATAAGAGATATGGAGGGAAGAATGAGTTGGGATTGAGACTGTTAAAGGAAACAAGGAGTTCATTTTTGTAAATAATGCTAGCAGGAGATACCCAGTAGATCACATGCCATGTGATAGGAAGTTTGGTTGTGAAGTTCACACTCTACAAGTACATTTGATTTGGGAAGCTGTGGACACAGATTAGCAGATTTAGCGAAAACAAACTATATGGATGGAAGGCCAAAGGGGAATCCTGAGGAAGAACAACATCTGAGGGTTTGAGCAGAAAAGGGACCGGGGAAGGAGACAGTGAAGAATGAGGAATAAGAGTGAAAATGTGAGGGAGAATGATAATGGGGTTGGGGATATGAGTGTGTAAGAGAGAGGAGGGAGAGAGGCAAGCAGAGGAAGAGGGAAAGAGAATCATGAGAATGTGCTAATCTGAAGGTATAGGAAAGGATTTTAAGAAAGGTGCAGAATCAGTCAGGAGTGTCTTGTCTTGCAGAAAGGACACCTAGGATGAGCCAAGGAATAGGTCACTGGATTTGGCAATTATTTTTCTTTTTGATTATGAGATAGTTTCAATAGATTGGTAGGGAGAGATGTCAAATTGTGATGGACTAAGGAGTAAGTTGGAGCTGAGATAAGGACTAGTCTGAACTACTCTTCCTTAGGAGAGAAAAGAGAAAGAGAATGGGGTAGGTGGAAAGATGTGGAATTTAAAGAAATAAATATTTTATGATGCACTAAACTGTAGAATATTCGAAGCTTTTGATCTAGGACCCAGATGGGTATGAGACAGAGAGTAACATTTTTACAAAAAAAATTAGTGATGGCCCCAGATCCCAAAGAAGAAGTGATAGGTTGCCATCTATTCCTGGCCTTGGGGAGGAAGAGGGGGTATATATGTGCAGGCTGGTGAGGATCCTTTGTTTTGTTTCTATTTTAAACAGGAACAATGCTTTAGTTTCAGGATTTCAGAAAACAAACACATTTGTCATCTTGAATATGCTTAACTGAAGTAGGAAATTCATTTTCAAGTAATATAAAATAACTATTGATTGTAAATGTCAACAATTACATATGCGTTACTATAAATATTTTCTTCAGGAATGTATTGCTCTGGGGTTTCATCGGGCAGATAGGGAATCCACTGAATTAAATGTGGATGTTTCTTTACAGGATTTCTTTACAAACTTATTGAATTAGAAATAGAAATTAATTCTAAACCTAAGAGAGAATACAGTATAATGGTTATAAGAACAAATGTGGATAGCTGGGGTTCAGCTCTCAGATTCACCATTTATCAGTTACATGTTATCACCCAAGTTACTTAAAATAGGGATTTTAGGATCTCTTTCATAAGATGGTAACAGGGAAGAAATCGAAAGACTCCCATGCGTATAAATGTACCCAACCTAGGACTTGATGATGCCCAACAAATGGTGCCAAGTTATTAAAAGCCATGGGGGAAAAAGCTATGAGAAAATCAGTAAAATCAACATAGTCTTCTCTTGAGATCTCACAGATATTTTCTGGTAAACAACACTCATTTACAAGAGTTTTATAAGCAGACTTTGCATCTTGCATGATAACATTCTCAGCTTTATTACATCTACATTCCTTCTGCTTCTCTAGAAAGGTGAATAAATTATGGAACAGTGCTAACAGAAAACAGAAAACAAAAGTTCCGCTGGAATGAAAATATTCTGTTCCTAAAGCTCGAGGTTTTCTCTGTTTTAGGTTAAAAATTAACCTGTGCTGGAGTTTAGACTGAGTGGATTCTCTTAAATTATTCCAGAGGGACTTGAGCCCTTTTGTGCACGAACCTTTTTGAGAGGACAAGTGGGAAGACCGCTGTAATGATCTTCCATCTCCTGGAACCCTACTGGTTAAAACAAAATTCTTGGGGAAAGTTCTGTATTAAGTAGTTTGTGAGGCATTGGGAAGTCCTGCCTTCAAAATCCATTTTAAAGGATCAGGCCCTTTGCCCTGCTCTCTAGATACTTGGCTTTGTTTTTGTTTTTTGCGTCCCTGTAATTTTTTGCTCTGACCCACATTTACCCGTTCAGCCATACTTAGTATTTTTATTGATTGGGAGAGGGAGTTGGGTAAAAGATGGCCTTGGTATTGAACTAGAGCTAGCAGAGAAGGCAAACATGGCAAGTGCCAAGATCCAGAAACTGAATGGGGAGAAAGATGGGACTGTGCATCCTGCGTGGGCACATGCTTGCCCTGAGAAAGAGAAGACACAGGGAGACCCAGCACGGTTCTTTAGCCAGATAAAAACCATCACGTGGAAGGGGAGACTTACTATCCAGTACTTCGCATGGCTCTAGGGGTGAGCATGAGGCTCTGTAGGCATATAGGTGTTTTGTGCAGGAATATCTTTACTCTCTGTAAGAAAGAGTGTTCTGTTAAAGGGTACAGTGGGAACAGTTGCCTGAGGAAATCCGAGCACACTGCAGCAGATGACGCGCAAATGGGACGGGAGGGATCTGCTGTGACCCTACAGGCCATCTTGCCTGTGTGCTGCCGGTTGACCAGATGATTTTAAATGTTCCAAACAACAGCCTCGGGCATCCCATGAAGGACCCAGACCAGATAACTCTGCACAGTGAGATCATACTGTCAATCCCTGTCAGAGAAAAATGATCTTATGCAGAAAGTATAACTATTTTCTTAGCCTAGCACCTTGCTTATAATAACAAGAATGCTTTGCAAAGTAAAAGTCTTGACAACATCAACTTTAAATTATTTTTCTGGTTCCTGTTCATATTACGATCAATCTGAATGACTTTTAAAATGAACGAATCAACTACCTATGCTTATCCTGAAGATACATAGGAATGGAGTTAGACTAATCTATAAGGAATTTTTGTTGTTGTTGTTGTTATTGCTGAGTTGCAAAAACATTCGTCATCTTCTGATCACGAACACATCAATCACTGTTACTAACTCTCCAGCAGAACTCAACAACATGGTCAGACTGGGAAGGAAAAGGTGGATAATGACCTTTCTCTCTTGGTTGTGTAGTACTTTTCATGCATTAACTCACTCCCATATCCAGTTCTTTGGGGATATTATCACCAGGAACAAAATCACTGTATCAAATTGAGCACTGTTACTGAATTGTACCCGTATATTGAGTTTTTACCATAAACAAGCCCCATGCTGATAGCTCTAGCATTCTTATCTTGTTTATTTCCTACAACAGTCCAACATCGTGGGCCAAACCAGCTTTATCAGCAAGTGGGGTGACAGTGACTGAGGTTTAGAGCAGTTAAGGGATGCGCTCAAGTTCTCACAGGTAAGTAAGTACGGCGTAGCCAGACTTTAAACCGCGTAGTATGTGGCACTTAATGTCAGAGGCTTAACTTGGTTACTGTATTACACTGTCCACTCTGTCACAAGTTGTTGCTCATGTCTGGTTGTTTTGTTTTGTTTTCGTTTTTAGGGCGGAGAATGTGGGTGGAAAGCAGCTAGAGTAGATGGACTATAAAGTTCTTTTGCACATAAAAAGAAACACAAGACACTTCCTCTAGATTTTTTGTTGCTTCAGCAGCTTTGTGTGGTCAAGAATGGTCAAGATACAGACTGCTGTCCCCCCCCCCCAACCCCGTCCTATGAGATAGGGATGCTTCTATACAGTTTGAGGAGTCCCTGAGAGGAGGAGCGGAGCAGGGGGATCATAAAATATAGCTGGCGAGTTTTCCTCTCAGCTCAAGCCACTCTGAATGGAGATAATCGCTCCACACTGCAAGGCTGAACACCACCACTCTTCCTACTGTGTAGACACTGAGCTAGTAGGAAGCACTGACAGGTTTGTCCTTCTAATCCAGTAATTAGTTTCTAATCACAGCTGTCCTTCTAGTTCAGATCACCTGATAGAGATCTTGAACTTAGTTTCCATAGAGGCTTTTTTAAAAAGCCTGTGTTATATTTAACCTTGGGAATCACAGTGATGCTAGATAAGCTGGGATCGTTTGAAGAGAAACAAATGTTTTGAAAAAGGTCGATCTGAATCCTAACCCATTGAAAAACAGGGTATCTCTTTCCCCGTAGTGAACACTGGGCTGGCTGCTAGGAGCCTCAGGGCACCTGTGCTTTCTGAGGCAGTGGCCTCAGCCCAAGTCCAGGGGAAGTCCTGGGGGAAAAGATGACATGCAAACGCACATGACCTTGCCATCATTGGAGCTGTGAGTCTCTTCATCGATCTGCTCTGTGGAGGGCTGGCAGATGATGACAAGTTTCAGATATGTTCTATGTCTCCCATGAAGGGTCTCAAAATACTGAAGTTTTAGGAAAAAGGAATCCTTTCATATCATTTCAGTTTGGAATTTTTAAACTCTTCAGTTTAATTCGGTGTGTCCGGAGATTCCAGTAAAGAAGAGGGAATTCCAGTCTAAGTAAACAAAATCCTTGTGGGCATAGTTGGAATTCATTGATGAATATGGATTATTGGTTTTTTCTGACTCTCATACTTGTTACCTGCTCAACTGTGGACTTGACTTCCCCCTTCAGCTAATTGGTTTTTTAAGATTATTAAAATAATTAATTCAATCTTTAAGTATTTTGATATTTTTTTGTTCTAAGGACTTAATGGATAAAATGGGCCAATCATGTATAATATACTGTTTTACCTCTCAGGAGTCAAAGAGGCTGTCTATCTATCTATCTATCTATTTTTTATTTTTGGCAAAAATAAGCATACTATACGAGTACCCAAACTTTTTTGTTTGTTTATGTATGTAGTCTTTGACAAATAATTTTCTCAAATCCAGATACTTCAAAATCTGAGGAAAGTTTACAAAATCCATTGATATTTACAAGTCCCAAATCTTTAATCTTAACATTTCGTATGTGATATTAAGAACTTGAACTTTTTCATAATAAAAGTCTAAAATGTTTCCTTAAAACCATGGTGGTTAATCTTTGATGTTCCTCAATTATTTCAAAAAAAAGGTAGAGATTTTTAAAGGGCCCTAATTGCGGGGTAATTGTTAACGTTGTTGAAAGGGTTCATCCTTGCCCATCATGTGGTGTAGGTGGGCCGCCCCAGAAGTGTGCTAGCCGGAGAGTTCCCTGTCCTCTGCTTCCACAGCTCCAGTGTCGATGTTGTAAGCTCTCCCTTGCTTCCGTTTTGCTGTGTCCACATAGGAAAAGAAGAATAAGACCAATAAATAATTACAGTTAAGACAAATACATATTCCCAAAGATTTGAAATGGTGTTTTGGTAATCAGCGCTTTTGGATCGTGGTCTTTGTCAGAAACATGGTGCGTCGCCACTGAGGAAATGATGCTCACTTCTCCAGTATTACCTGCTAATTGGATGGATGTTTACTTTTCTCACAGTATCCACTTTAAACAGAAAAGTGTGAAAACTAAGCAGTGCAAATTTGTGTTTCTTTAATGACTTGATTATATTAATAATACTAAAACAATAGAACTAAAGGCACTATGCAGCCCTCAACAGTTCCTTTTTTTTCCCATGTCAAGACTAGGGTAGGTGAGTTGTAGAAAAGGTAACTTGTGATCGACAGGGCTTGTAGGGGATAAGACACATTATCTACATCCAAATATATTAATTTATCTTTTAAAAAATGTTTATTCATTTTGAGAGAGAGAGAGAGAGAGAGAGAGAGAGAGCGCGCACAGGCGGAGGGGAAGGGGAGAGACGGAGAGAGAAAGAGAGAGAGAGAAAGAGAGAATCCCAAGCAGGCTTCGTGCTGACAGTGCAGAGCCTGACTCGGTGTTCGATCTCACGAACTGTGAGATCACGACCTGAGCCTAGATCAAGAGTTGGATGCTATATTAATTTATCTAAATAGCCTGACATTTGAAATAACACAGGACTGGATGAAGTAGCTTAGTTCGTGGTGCCAATAGATAAAGGAAAGCATGCAATGGTACCTGAGAGTTCCCATCTTTTACCTTCGACCAATTACGACAGTATACATTTGCCCATGTAGTGCTGTGTCCAGCCTGGGCAATTATGAACCTCTTCTTAGCCCACATTTTTAAAAACACCATGATAATATCTGATGCATTTAATGTAAGTTGTTAAGGAGAGTTTCCAGAGGGGCAGTCTAACCAAGTTCCTATGACTTCTCCCGATTGATGGCTCAGGGCTCTACAACTGTCCGTTCTTGTGGGATGAGCAGGTGGATCAGAGGGGCCAAAGAAGTGTCTGCACAGCAGAGGATGCAAGCATTTTCTCAGAATGATCACAGTGATTATTTGCAGAGGGTATGATAATTGTCACCCAGATGTGTTAAAGGATTAATAATTTAATTTGTAATCATTGCCTCTGGGAATGCATTTTCTCACAAACTCTTTGTGTACTAAATAGGAAAAATTTGTATAGGGACAAATGAATATTACTTTCTAAAAATGGGTCTTTAGTGCAAACTGTTGTTGGATGGTCTGAGCACTATTATTATATGGCAACAGTAATTTAGACACTGAGATGAAAGATATCCCACAGTGCACCTAGTTAAAAAAAGAATAAATAATCAGACATGTCATCCTGTGTGACTCATAAATGGACATGCAAAAAAAGGTAAATTTATATATAAACAGGATACTTATTAAAATAAGGAAAGGAAGAAATGTGAGAGAACACCCAGGAGAATACTGGCTTTTCTTTTTCGAGATGCACATAATTGAGAACAAGATTAAAGGCAAGTAAATATCTTAATCCGAAAGCTGTCGTGCTCATAATGTGTTACTGAGAAAAACAATCTTGGTAACAAATTTTCCTTTTCATATGGTCCCATTTTCAACCTGTAAGTGGAAATTAGATTTTACTCAGAGCCTTGACCTTAGGACCATGCTGCAGCCCCCTTATGAAAACTTCATACTTTTCTTTTTAAAATACAGTCGGCTATAAGTCAGATAATTACAAAATACCAATTTTATAAAATATGGTGTTTGATATCTTTGTTACCGAACAACAGAGCTTTTTATACGGGAACTATAAACAGAGTATTTTATTTGTACATGCTTCTTTATGGGTAATTATGGGTTTGAAAAATCATAAACAGCAGTGTAATTACTCTGTGGCTTGCAGTGGGAATGTGTGTTTCCTTAATCTGGCCACTTAAAGAGAGAAATAACTATTCATCTCTGAACCTTTCCAGAGAAGCAATTTTTTAAATCCAGCGTTGTTTCCCAAATTTAGAAGACTTAAGAAAACTATGTCACTGCTTGGTTCTGCTGATTAGTTTATGAATTTTAAGAAACTGGAAAGACACTGTATCTTGAACATACTGTGCACCCAAATCAGGAAGAGACTGAGAGAGAAAATAGTCCACTTAATAGAAAAAAAAGCAAGAGAGACTGTTTGACAGCAAGATAGAAACCTTTTCACTAACCCAACCGTAAAATAAAAGCTGTAGATATTTTCCTTTTTTGCTAGGTCCTATTCAGTTACCTAACCAGGATGTTCAGAGTAGCAAAATGATTATATTACCTGAGAAATCACCCAGACAGTTCAAATAGTTCCCGAAATTCAAATTACTCGTAGGCAAATGTTTTAACATAGCACTTTCCAAACATTGTTCTTAACTATTTCGCATTATGAAGTGAGCTTGCGTGTTGGAAATAAAACACGGAAGAAGTTCAATCCCTAATAGTCCTTCACGGGCTTTTGGTGGAAAGTCTGTTACTCATATAGAAACAAACACAAATCTGGGGCGCCTGCGTCGCTCAGTCGGTTGAGCGTCCGACTCGGCTCAGGGCATGATCTCGTGGTTCATGGGTTCGAGCCCCGCGTCAGGCTCTGTGCTGACAGCTCGGAGCCTGGAGCCTGCTTCCGATTCTGTGTCTCCCTCTCTGTCTCTCTCTGTCTGACTGACCCTCCCCTGTTCGCTCTCTCTCTCTCTCTCTGTCTCTCAAAAAAAAAAAAGAAGCACAAAGCAGCCCTGTGGCTGTTTTTGTTGTCTGATTTGAAGAAAGTTAGACATCAATCAGGGCATTTGAAGAAAGTTTGAAGTAAGTTAGACAAAAGTTCAGACATTTGAAGGAAGTTAGACATCAAGTATAGGGCAAATAATTGATGTAAGGCGATTTCTCTGTCTTTGTAAGTATAAATGATTTAACTAAATGTTACTTTTTGATTTTAATTTATTTCATGGATCGGCAGCAGAGTTATGCCCAAAGCTGGAGGGTAGTTTTTTTCTTTGTTAAGATCATCATAATTGACCATTAGCACCTGGAGTTGGTGCCAGACCAATTTATTTAATTCTTTGAAGTAGGTCTGATAATTTTTTCATTTTGTAGATGAGGAAGCAAAGGCTTAGGGCACGAGACCCTTAACTAAAGTTTATTTTAAAAGTGATTTTCTGCTGTGGTACAGAAGCAGTCCTGATTTTCAGATATTACAGATTATTGAAAAGGAACAAAAGAAGATACCACTTGTTGCTTGAGGACAGTTTCCAGCCACATGTGGACGATTTACACGATAAATCTATAAAGTGAATTCTGTATGTATATACCCGCCCATTTGTTTCTCCTGTTAGATTTTGAGAGTACTCTTAAAGCTAGGAGTTATGTCTTACTCATTTTTTTGTCTAATCACCTGTAAAGAAGGGAGAAAGGAAGAAAAACGAGCTTGTGATGGTTACAAAACATGGCTACCGATTCTTAAGTACCTCTCGAACTAAGGGTTCATGCAGGCCCACTCTTTGGATCTGGGCAGGCCTGTGACTGTTTCCTATAAAAGACGGGGACATATGTGATGTTCTGTGACTTCTACGGTAGCCAATAAATGGCCATGCGTTCTTAGCCCTGTTTGCTGAGACATGTGTTCTTGAAGGGGTGAGCTGTCATTGAAGATATTCATCTAACCCAAGGCCACCCTACTGTAAGGAAGCCCAAGGCGCATAGAGAGGCCGGGGTAGGCTTTCTTAGTCTCAGTTGAGCCCAGACTTTGACTTGTCCCAGGCCAGGTCCAGACACCTTGGTTAAGCCTCCAGATGAGTCAAATGCCAGCCCTGTAAGTCACCCTGAGCCCTTCAAATCTTCTCAAAGCACCAGACTCTTTATAGGAAAGAAAAGCTACCCTACCCCTTTAATGTAGTTTAACTTCAGATCCACAGAATCTTAGACTGTAATAAAATGGTTGTTGGTTTTTTTTTTAAAATTTTTTAATGTTTTATTTATTTTTGAGAGAGAGAGAGAGAGAGACAGTGTGAGTAGGGGAGGGTCAGAGATAGAGGAAGACACACAATCCGAAGATAGGCTCCAGGCCCTGAGCTGTCAGCACAGAGCCTGACGCGGGGCTCGAACCCACGAACTGCGAGATCATGACCTGAGCCGAAGCTGGATGCTCAACCGACTGAGCCACCCAGGCGCCCCTGGTTGTTGTTTTAAACTACAGTTTTGGGTGGTTCATTAGCAATAAACTAAGTGGTGTTCAGCAGTTGTTGGATGATACTTCATTGTGTGAGAGATTCCACTGAGTAAAACCAATGAACACTGAAGAAAGAAACCCCAAACCATGTATATGGCCTCATCTATTTTATTGAGTTCTTTCCCTCTCTGGTTGGTAATGCTGCTGAGTAGTTTCTTGAAGCTCTTATTGTGAAGTTTTCCCCTGCCAGTTCATTTACTTCATGTAGCAGCAGATATTCATACGTTGACTCTTGGGCCCAATTCATCATCTGAGGATGTAGGAGATGGATGACAGGAGACTGCCTATGAGCAGGTTGTGTGCAAGTGTAACTGAAAGATACCGTGTGAGGCTGCGTATAGGAACAGCGCCATGGGAGAGAGAGCAGGATTCTCTGGGAAGTCCATATAGACCATTTCCTTCCTTCTTCCACTGGATTTTACTAGTGTTCCCCTGTGTACCCATAATGTGGCAAATAAAATGGAAATGAATGTAACTGTTCAGTTTTGGAGACAGATGATCTTAAAGGCTGCATTATTTGGGGTATTTTGAAATCCTCATAATTTTAATTTTTAAAAAATTATGAAACCATAATGAACGCGCCCTCTTGAAAGGAAATCATTTATTGTTGTTTATAACAAGAGGGTGAGTTCATGAGATTCTGTTAACAACTGAGTTTCTACTATTCTTTAGGAGAAAGTGGCTGCATTTTTATACACCTGTTCCACTGTCCACAGCATCTTTGCTCCCGCACCTTAGGCATCACTTTGAATATGCTAAACAGCATTTGTACGTTCAAATACCTGAAATATTTTGGGAAGCATTAGAGGCTAATATTCATAGAAATCACAAAAGGAAACTGGGTATGGTATAATCAGTAGCAAGTGGCATCATCCAACATTAGGTAGAATACGAAGGGGTGAACAGTTGTGATTGAAAGCGCCAACTAGTTTCCTGAATGACTTACTAGACTTTTTATTCAAGAGTGGTTTCCATGTTTCATGGGTTATTCCAAAAATGAGATCATGTATTAGATTTCTTTTTAAAATTTTTTTAATGTTTGTTTATTTTTGAGAGAGAGAGACAGAGTACGAGCAGGAGAGGGATAGGGAGAGAGGGAGACACAGAGTCCAAAGCAGGCTCCAGGCTCCGAGCTGTCAGCACAGAGCTCGATATGGGGCTCGAACTCACAAACCATGAGATCGTGACCTGAGCCAAAGTCAGTCGCTTAGCCATCTGAACCACCCAGGCGCCCCTGGAATAGATTTCTTTTTAAAGTGTTAGATCGAAGTAAAGCAGATTGAGTTTATTTTTCTTTCTTTGCAAAAAGAAAAAAAGAAGTAGAGAGTTGTGTTGTATCAGTTATCTATTGCTATGTAACCAGTTACCACGAGCTTAGAGATTTAAAACTATGCATGTTTATCATCTCACAATATCTGTGGGTCAGAAGTCTGGACGTGACTTAGATATGTCCTCCGCAAGGACACAATCAAGGTGTGGGCCAGGCTGGGGTCTCATCTGAGACTCTTCTAGGAAAGGATCAGATAAAGGCCATGTGGTTGTCCGTAGACTATGTGCCTTGCAGACTGTGCACGGGAGGACCTCAGATACTTGCTGCCCATTGGCTGGATGCTGCCCGTGGGTCTCTGCCATGTGACCCTCTGCATAGTGGCTCACAACTTGGTGGTAGCTTGTTTCTTCAAAGCCACAAGGGGAAAGGAGTCTCAGCAAGACAGACGTTACTATTGGATGTCATATCATCCTGAAATGACGTCCTTCTTTGCTCTATTCTGTTTGTCGGAAGCAAGTCCAGTCGAGGCCCACAAGAACGTAAAGACCATAAGGGGAAATCAGGGGCCACCGTAGAGACCATTTGCATGTCCATTACTTTTAAAGGTCCCTCAAACACATTATTCTTCAGATAGTCAAAGACAGTTTCACATAGCATTGAATCATCTTAGGCAAGATAAATGTATGTTTTTATTTTACGTTGCTACTAAATCAAGAAATATTTGATAAATGTTTAACTGTAAATGTAGGAAGCCATCAGCATTATGAAATATAAGTATGTCTTACTGCAGGAACATAGGTAAGTAAAAGATTTATTAGGCATGATCCTGCATGGGGAAAAATGGCATTTTAAGTAAAGAAATTGAAAATAGGCATTTTCAAGCCTTCTCAGTTTTTCTAAAATTGTTTCTGTGTGAAATTAGATTCAAAATTTGCCTTGAAATATTTCCTTGAAATTTAAGATATTTGCTATAATTACGGAATAATAAATATCACAAAATTGCTTTAGGAGAAGACAGTCTCTTTCCTAAAATATATTTTAGTGTAAATTAGTGAATCTTTAGAACCTGTAGTTTCTAAGCGATGACTTATAATTCTCATAAAAAGATGAGAATTATTCAGACCAATCCAGACATCACATATGCCTATTTATTCATTTTTATAATTCCTATTTGTCTGGAATGCTGCCCATAATACTAAGTTCAGATTGAAGGTTTCAGCAGTGGGATTTGAAATAAACATGAAGCGGGGTGCCTAGATGGCTCAGTTGGTTAAGTGCCCGACTTCAGCTCAGGTCATGATCTCATGGTTCGTGGGTTCAAGCCCCGCGTCGGACTCTGTGTTGACAGCTCAGAGCCTGAAGCCTGCTTTGGATTCTGTGTCTCCCTCTCTCTCTGCCTCTCCCCACCTCAAGCTCTGTCTCTCTCTGTCTCCATAATAAATAAACATTAAAAAAAAAAAGGAAATAAACATGAAGGCATTTCAGGGCAACTGCTTTTATGAACAGAGACCTGGAAACTCTCTCTCTTCAACTCTTCTGACTGTATTAAAAGAATTATTTCTTTTTACCAATTCTAGAATGCCAGATGTTTTTCTGGGGGCTGCATTTTTGTCTTTAGTCCTTGATCTTTCATTAAAGTATTTACTTAGCTCACTAGAAATGGAGAACACAGTTTGGAGATAATGTTCTAATTCCTCGTTCTCATTTTATTGAGGACCTGGTATGTGTCTGCGTGGAAGAGTACACGAGATTGGTTTTCTGGGCAGACAGGATAAGAGTCAAGTTTACTACTGCCCTGCCCACCTCAACTGCCATCTGTTCTTTGACATCAGATAGCTCTATTCTACAGCTCAGACTGGATCTTCTGGTTGTTTAAGGAAGTTGGAATGCATTACTGCAGTACCTCATTACTATGTTAAAAATGATTCCAAGCATAGGCCACCCAATAGCATCATCTCAGTATTTATGGAGAAAATGGAGTTAGCAATCCTTTGTCTGAATTTGGATCAGGCCAACGTGATAAAAGGGTGCAAAGTTAAGGATTAAAAAATATGTATATATATTTCTGGGTTTTCCCTGGCCATAAATGGAACTGTCTTCTGAACATTCTAAACTGACTATTAAGCTACATGTATATTCTTTTTTTTCACCATGTGTAATTACTGCCTTGGAATTAATGTGCCCTGTAGAATTAGCTCTAGGACTCCATTATTTATCCTTACACTACCCTTGGCACTGTTCATTAAATATTCGTTGAATAGATATTATTCCTTTGAAGAAAATCTGGTTTTATTTTTATTATTATTTAAAAAAAATTTTTTAATGTTTTTTATTTATTTTTGAGAGACAGAGAGAGACAGCGCAAGCAGAGGAGGGTCAGAGAGAGAGGGAGACACAGAATCCGAAGCAGCTCCAGGCTCCGAGCTGTCAGCACAGAGCCTGACGCTGGGTTCAAACCCACAAACCGTGAGATCATGACCTGAGCTGAAGTCGGATGCTTAACCGACTGAGCCACCCAGGTGCCCTAAGAAAGTCTAGTTTTAATTCCATAAATGTAAAAAAAAAAAAAAAAAAAGGGTTGCGTAACCAAATCTGCTGTCACTCTCGGGTCACATGAGGAAATGAGGCACAATTCTCTTCTGGTCTTTTTCTGTGTGGTTTTCAAATGAACTCATGCTGGATCACCATGTCACAATCTTGTTCGAATTAGGGAAAAAGAAGTTAAACAAACCCATCTCTTCATTTCAAAGTGTATTCATTCCATTGTCAAACTATCAGTAGTGGTTGGATTTCTTCAAATCAAAGCATGATTCATATAATTACCGTATTGTGATTTGCTTTATTGAAGAGCTGAAGGTATTTTAATGTTTTGTGACGAATGAAGAAATGATGAAGGAGGAAGAACTTGTCTGAGGGAGAACTGCCGAATATTGAATTTAGTTGTAGTTATTGTTGAATATTCCTTTAATAAGATTGAATCCAGAGGCAAGACATTCTGTTCCTTAAAACCCCACTGAAGTATATTTTAAGAATGACCTACATAATAATGAATTTTCAAATTCTTATTAACATCCTGAAAAAAAAAAGAACTCCTCTGGCATAATGACTTGGCTTTTCAGCTTAAATTCATGCTTGTTATTATGTTTTCTTCCAGTCATTTCATAAGAATATGTTGCAAAGTTATTGATTTCCTACATTTAAAAAAATCTGTATTTTATTTATAGCTGCTTATAATTTGCTACTCAACAGACTGCACTTTTTTCCAGTGATAAATATTAGAGGAGGGAATATTAAATTATTCTTTTTTTAAGGTTTATTTACTTATTTTGAGAAAGAAAGAGACAGAGGGAGGGGGACAGGGGCAGAGAGGGGGAGAGAGAGCATCCCAAGCAGGCTTGGAGCTGTCAGCACAGAGCTCGATGTGGGGCTTGAACTCACAAACTGTGAGATCATGATCTGAGCCAAAGTCGGACACTGGACCGACTGAGCCACACAGATGCCCCATCGTTATTCTAATAATTTTTAGAACCCTACAGAAAGGATGTTCCTTTATTTATTTATTTAAAAATTTTTTTTAATTTTTAACGTTTATTTATTTTTGAGACAGAGTCAGAGATACAGCATGAGTGGGGGAGGGGCAAAGAGAGAGGGAGACACAGAATCCGAAGCAGGTTCCAGGCTCTGAGCTGTCAGCACAGAGCCCGACGCGGAGCTTGAACTCACAGACTGTGAGATCGTGACCTGAGCCGAAGTCGGACGCTCAACTGAGTGAGCCACACTGGCGCCCCGAGGATGTTCCTTTAGAAATTTCGTAAGAGGAGAGTGAGTATGAAGGTCCATTATTTACTAGTTCACATCAGGTTTAATTATGCAGAAAGTAATGACCATGCATGTTTTGGTGCTTCACTTGTGGAGCCTGGGTCCTGAGCTTCTGCCTGTTCAAGTTTCCAAGGTCATGGCCCTGATAAGAGTACATGACATGGGCCATATTTTGTGCTGCAGGCGTGTGAGATTTGAGATGATACTACCAATGAGAAAGCGTACCTCCCGCCCTCCTTTGTTTTAGCCGACCGTTGACGTTTATGATTGTCCATTACCTGTAGGTTTAAGTTAGACTACCCCTGGGGTTCAATTTTGAATTGCACACTAGGAGAGTAAGTCGTTCCTCAACTGAACAAACATGTACTGGTGGTCCCTTCCTACGTGCTAGACATTTTCTTAGGTGCTGGGTAACAAGGCAAACAACGCTCAGGTAAATAGATAATTGTAGTGCAGTGCGATTACTGCTCCTTCAGGAATGTCTGGGTTCTATGTAAGGCTTTGGAAAGCCTGCTCAGAGGACCTGATGTGTAGATGATACCTGACGCCAGCAAGGGGGTGTGTGGGACAGGGCAGAGAGAAGCATCCCAGAGATTCTCTGCTGCCCAGAGTGGGTGCCGAAGATCAACAACACAGACCTGACTAGGGAGCTTGTTAGAAACAGAGTCCTGGGCCCCACCCCAGACCTCATGCATTCCAGAATCCGAATCTGCATTTAAAAAAGATCCTCCCCTAACTCAGTCAAGGGAACACTGGCTGTGACATTCAGTAGACTCCAAGAGATTTATTTCACTGGAGGAGAATGCTGAGCAGTACCTCCAGGCTGGTACCTTGAAGGCCAGTCGGTGAAAGAGATTATTCTTGAGTTTCTTTGTCAGTTTATCACAAAGTGTACGTTCTTTGTATTATTTTTAATTAACTGATAAAAACGTCTGGAAATGCGAGGTACAAAGTCCATTGTTTGCTGGGACAATGAAGTAGGTCTTATAGTTATCGAGTTTGGTCTTCTCCGGTTTCAAGTGCTTTACTGAAGTCTCTGTACTCGGTCCTTCAGGGAACAATCTCTGCTTGAAAAACATTTAATTAGTATGCCAGCCACAGAGAATATTGCTTATGCCAATCTGCTCCAAGAAAGGCATTTTTCTTAAAGACCCTCACTCACATTTCATGTGGGCATTCATTCCCAGTGATGGAGGGATGCTTTGCCTCTCCCAAACAGATGCTTCTTCTTTAATTTCGGTGTTCAAACAAAATAGGCTGAGATCTCAGAAATGTAAGAGTCATCTTGGAAAAGCACAAAACAGACGTAGTCTTTCTAAATTCAGCCCTACTTCTCGGTTGCCTACTACAAAGTTACTTGCTTTAAGTTACATATACTGTATCTTTCACAAATCCACTATACATTCCATATATTCATCCGATATATTTGGATCATAATTGATATATTCAAGGATACTATTTTTCATTAGACACATTAGACAGTTTGTCTAATTAATGCATGGTCTACAAAAAGTGAATAAAATGGAGAGGATAGAAAACAAATTTTCTTTCAATAATGGAGAAAGTAAATTTCATATGCTGTAAGGTCCATAGTTAAGAATTTGTTTTAAAAGTACCTGAGTTTCGTGATGCCCGTGTGGCTTAGTCGATCAAGCGTCCAGCTTCGGCTCAGGTCATGATCTCATGGCTCGTGAGTTCGAGCCCCCCATCAGGCTCTGTGCTGACAGCTCGGAGCCTGGAGTCTGCTTCAGATTCTGTGTCTCTCTCTCTTTCTGCCTCTCTCCTGCTCACACTCTGTCTCTCTCTCAAAAATAAATGATTAGTAAAAAAAAAAAAAAAAAAAAAGGTTACTGAGTTTTGGGGAGCCTGGGTGGCTCAGTTGGTTAAGCATCCAATTCTTGATTTCAGCTCAGGTCATAATCTCACGGTTGTGAGACTGAGCCCCAAGACAGGCTCCACGCTGAGCCTTCTTGGGATTCTCTCTCTCCCTCTCTTTCTGCCCCTCCCCCCTCAAAAAATTAAATAAAAATAAACATTAAAAAAAGTTACTGCGCTTTTACTTGTCAAGTTTAACATCCTGAACATTTTGTTTTCAATGAATTTATCTTAAAAATGTTCTATGCATTTAGTCTATGTGATAGTAAACCAACCTTCCTTCCCTCCCTTCATCTCTCTCTTTCTCCTAACACTTCCTTCCTCCCTCCCTCCTTCCCTTCCTTCCTTCTTTCCTTCCTTCCTTCCTTCCTTCTTCCCTTTCTCTCTCTTTTCTTTTTTTCCTTTTCTTTCTTTCTTTCTTTCTTCTGATGCTGTTTAAGAAATGTATCTTATTCCACTTAGATGTAGGACTTTTCTTCTCTATGACCTGAAATGTTATTTATTACTCTAACTTTGTAATGTCTCAGTGTCAGAAGCCTAATTTTTTAAAGCATTGTCCATAATTTATAAAACTTGTCAAGCTCTGTTGAGTTATTTGCATAAATGTCCATTTTAAATGGGTGATCTGAAAACAGCCATATTTAGTCTGAGAGATTGCTTATTTGTTATGGCAATAATGTGAAAGGCCATAGCATGGATGATATTTTCCCATTTTAGCTTAGGGTTTTCTATGATGGTTTGGAGTATTTTAGGCTCATTGAATGTAATGTGCTTAATTTTCAGTGTCAAAATCTGAATCAGGTGCTGAATCATGGGTCTGATATGGTTTTGGGCCAGACCATGATGCTTTTGGGAACTTCTGACTTAGACTTGGATCATGTTAGCTTTTACTCATGGGGAAAGAGGCAATTTGAAGATACAAATAAGGTAGAGGCACGGGGGAGCTGGGGTGTTTCAAGACAGTTGATTTCTTGTGTGCCCCTGTGGATTTAGGAAAGATGTATGGAGACACATCCACTCACCTGTTGGCTTGCTGCCTTTTCTAAACCTCCAGCTCTATCAGCACAGAAATAATTTCTACTTGTCTAAAGTCCCATATAAGTAGGATATTCTGCACTTTTAAGTGTATCTCATCCAAGCACTAGAGCCCCCTCTCTTTGTCTACCTCGGGCTCATTAGTTCTAGATTTCTATTTCTATCCACTTGGGACTTTGCATGAACAGTCCTGGCCATAGCCTACTGCTGGTATAGTATTAGTTTCATGTATCCAGGAGATTACTAATATAATTCAGAGCTCCTAAGGGAGAAGAGGAGGGTGAATCTGTCAAAAGCGGCTCAGAAAAACAGTTACAAAGTTAGAAAATGACATGCATATGGGCAATTATTCAGGCATTTAAAAAAACACCAAGCAGAAGTTGAAAAAAATCAAAGCTTTCATTTTTAGATCAAATTTCAGAGTGCTATTTTATAATCTCACAGTGCTATTATATTTTTTATCTTAAATGTAAAATAGTCCTTCAAAAGTTATGTGAAAGAGACCAAGAATTCTTTAGTTACAGTGAGGTTGCCTCATCCTTTATTTTGCAGAGGAAATTACAGTCTTAACCATATTTTACCTGACAGTATTCAGGTGTGAGGCTGCTCCATAGAACTTTCACAATAATAGGAATGTGTGATATCTTCACCATCCAGGACATTAGCCACTTGTGGCAGCTGGGCACTTGAAATGTGACCGGTAAAACAGGGGTGAAATACATCTTTAGTTTTATCTAAATTTAATTGGTCTAAGATTAAATATCCACATGTGGCTAGTGGCTACCATAATGAGCAACACAATTTTAGAGAATAGCAGCGATTTCATGCCTATCTGTTTGCTAAATGGTTTTTTATAGCTCCAAGAGAGTATAAGGGCAACTTACGTACTCCCTGCACTCTTAGCGATGAATAAGGTGAAGTGTAATTAAAATTCACTGTGTACCAGCCCTTCCTAAAAAGCCATTTTTATCCACATGACAAAACATAAGACCTTCAATAAGAAACTCTCAGGTGATTGCCCGTTCTTTGATAAAGTCAAATGAGTTTGCTCCAGTCCTTATAAGATCAATATCATAAGATCTGTGATTATGTGATTGTGCCATGTGCCATGAATAGGCAGACTTGGCCATCAGTATGGTGAGCTTTGAGGAGCTCCTGTCCTTGACTGTATCTCCTTCAGTCGAGCAATGGGTCACAGGGATGATTCTGTAAGTGGTGCCTGAGCTTCATAACCAGGATATCTACATTCAAACTCTGTCTCTGCAGCTTAAAATCAGTGTGACCTCAAGATATTTACTTAACTTTTCTGACTCAGTTTCTTTATCTCTAATAAAAGGAGAAATATAGCACCTAACTCGTCAGGCTGTTAGATTAAATGAGGTTACCAAAGCACTTAGAACAGTGTCTGGCACAGTGTTAGTGCTATAGAAGTATTCGTTAAATAAATAAAATATACTTGGCATGTAAAACATAGCAGTCAGCCATCAGTCACTGTTGATGTTCTGCTAAATGTCATTAATTAAATGTCCTATGTATTTCTGCTGCCTAGGCAAGTTATCAGTGGCCTGGATAACATGTGCTTGGCCCATGCAAACTGAGTACTTCCTTGCTTTGTCCAAGAATATCTGGGTGATGTTTTTATTGAAGGGAACATGCAAAAGATAATTGAGGTACTGGGGAGGGGATACTTAAATAGGAAGCTGGACATAAATATCACACTGACAGATGTCTTCTTCCCAGACACTTGTCAAGGTTGGATTAAATCACTGTCAAGTCTTCCCAAAGACTGTGCTGGGGAATGACTAATTACACAGGAGGTTACCAGATGTTGAAAGACAGAAGATGTAAGATGGTGTGCTCCAGAATGCCTTGAGAATTAGTAGCTTAAAAAAATTATATTTCTTTCTGGCAGGTCTACTCAGAGCCTTTCATGTGATTTGTGAATCTCCAAACTTGTTTAAGCATGAAGCTTCTTTTAGGGGCTCTGGGAGGGACTAAAGCCCAGTAGAACTGGAGACACTGTAAAATAAATCAAACAACCCTAAAGAGAATTTGAACAAATGTTATTATTTGTTGGTAAATGTGCAGATTTCTACCTTTAATCTTTATATGTAATATACTTTTAATCTGTATAGTTGACTTTGAAAGCAAATCTAATTTTGCATCATGATTGCCACCACTCAATGGATTTTAATAAGTCAGTGTACCAAATATCTGTAGTGGACACATTATTTTTTTGTGACCTTGTGATTTTCTTATCCATAAACTAGGCATACTTTGTGTACAAGAAATAATCAAATAGATCTTTTTTTGGAATATATATTATTTTATGCTTTAATTCTGATTATCTTTGATGATAGGAATTTTGAATCACATTTACTTTAATGGTGTGTTTGGTATTTTAAAGAAAAACAACGATCAATTACTTGTCTTACCTTTCTATACTTAGAAGTCAAATTGGCTAAAATGTTCTAAAATAAGATAAATTAAAAAAATTACCATGTATATATGAAATGAATATGATATTTCATCAAGTTATAAATCGAAAAGATTTCACAAATATAAGCAGAAAGAAGTGCATTTTGGTTCTTCATATATAACTATTCATTAATATTTTGTGTAAAAAGACAGAAATTTAAATATAGATGCACATTTCTTCTTATGGTTTGTGAAAAGCATCCTTTTGGAAATGTATTTACGATTTCAGTGATACTTCAGGCCTTCAGGAACTATTACAAAAGGTAAAACAGGCATACAATCAGTGTCTTTTCCAGAACTTACTCAAACAATATGCTTCTCCCATGGCAGTGTGAAAACAGTCTTTATGAAATGTGGTGTGTAAAAACAAAACAAAGCAAAACAAAGTTAAACAAAAAATTGAAAACATTTCTATTTTTTCCAGTTTGGGCTTCTAAAAACCTTTAGCAGAGATTTCAGCTTTTCTTTTGCATTTCTGTTTTGTATGGATAGTAAAATCCCCAAGTCATTTTCACAGAGAAGAACCAAGAGCCAGCAAAAGAGACAACATTTATGACTGGTAATACTTAACATAGACCATTTCAGTATTGGGGATTTCTCATGTCTTCCTCTCAACCATTGTAATAGTATTATTTTTCCATTTAGATGAAAATACTCCTGAGTAGCACACCCTAATGTTGTCCCCTGTGCTAAATGGTGGTCTTTGTCTTTGACTAGCCCTTTCCCCTTTGGGATGGTTCCCTGGGAGGATCCGTAGCCAGGGCTGGCACTCCAGGGCAAGATCTGTTGGCAGTAGTGTTGGCAGTGGCAGATGGAGGCACAGACATTCTCAGATTGCTTTGACCCTCAGTGGATCGGCAGACCTAAAGAGCTGTTAAAATTTTATTATTTGAAATCTGCTTAGGTATAATTGCATAAATTAACAAATACGTTTTGAACATACTGAATATGCAGATCTTGGGGGATATGCTTGTAATAGTCACTCCATTCGTGTTTGTTGAATGCGTGCATGAATAAATGTGCTGATGAGCCCTGTCCTCCAATGGCATGTAATTTTTGCTTAAAACCATTTGCATTCCAAGACAGAATGCTGTGAATCACTATAAAAAGGTCAAGTTTAACAAGGAAGGATTAGGAAAGCTTTTATCGAAGAAGTGGTTTTGTTGTTGTTTGTTTTGTTTTGTGAGAGAGCGAGCCAGAGAGGGAGCACGCAAGCCTGGGATGCGCAGAGAGACAATCTTAAGCAGGCTCCACACTCAGTGTGGATCCCAGCGCGGAGCTCAATCCTACAACCCCGGGATCATGACCTGACAGGAAATTAAGAGTCAGACGTTCAACCGACTGAGCCACCCAGGCACCCCCAGGAAGTGATTTTTTTTCCCAGTTCAACCATAAGGATGAGTAGGATCATACACTACAGAGAAATAGTCACTCTCTCTTTTCCATTTTTCTCGTAGAACCCAGTATCCTGAGGTTAGTTGCAGTTATAAGGGGCCACATGATCAAGCCAAGTACGAGCCGAGAAAATGCATACAAAAGTTCAGGGCAGTCCTTCAGAGGGGTCATCTTAGAGGGGAAGGGCGTTCATTTCTCTTTTATGTCTCCGCTTTGCTACTTGAATGCTAGTGTGATGCCCTCCAACACCAGCGGGCTTCTTGAGTCCTGACCAGGAAAGTTGTTACGCTATGGCTGCAGCCAGGGGACCTGATAAGTACTTGGAGCCACTAAACCAATGTGGACTCCTTTGAGCCTAACTTTTTTCCTTTTTAACCAGAGAAATAAATCACCTTCTTGAAGCCACAGTTATTTTGGGATATTTCTGTTCTGTGTAGCATGCATGAATAAGTGACCCACAAATGTACATGTGACAGTGACATTGCCAAAGAGGTTTATCAGCTCTACTCACTTCTTTTAGTTTGTACTTAGATCATGGGATATTCGTAGGACCACTTTGTGGATCTCATTTTATCTACACAAGAACATAGGAAGTCAGAGTATAGATGTATTTGTACAGTATTTATGTTTGTGTCTTTGCATATTAAAGGGAGCAGGATATGAGTTTCAATGCAAACTGAATATGCTATACCATTTTACCGCTTCAAATTATACACAGAATTGTCTTGAAGTTATACATAAGATATTAAATATGATGGCCTTTCACCACTCTTTATTATTTTCTCCATTTATTCCTTGGCTCCCAAATTTGTTATGGGTCATGAAGATCCCTCATTTAATATATAATTAATATTTAAAAGATACTTTCCTCTTAAACTTGCATACATTTCTGTAGTAGGGACCCAGAGTTGGGAATCCAACTCTGCTGCTTTCTAACTGGGTAACCCTGGGCGCGTTTCTTAAACCTTCCCTCCTTTAATTTCATCATGAGTAAAATGGGGAAGAATCGAATTTATGCCAGAGATCAAATTGAGTTAACACGTGGAAGGTGCTTGTACAGTGCTTGGCCCCCACAATCACTGTCATATGACGCACCATTATGGTAGCGGAAGTCCTTCCGTGAGAAGCTTTGGAGTTTAGAGTTGATCCACCTGTAATGTAGCAGACAAGTGAAATTGGAAGCAGAAGCAAATTGGATGAAGGAAACTGGAACTTTAGGTCAGTTAAAGACACAGGACTCTGAAAGATGGACTGAAACAAGGGTAAAGTACAGATGTTAGAACACCATGTAAGTAAGAACTCAGTGCTTCCATTCTAAGGAGACCAGAATCAGAGCTGGAAGCCTGTTTTCGGCTCTCTCGGTTTACTGGGTTCCCAGCATCTAGGGTTTGGTTTAAGCCCTAACCTAGTTAGGCCAACCAAATACCAACCTTTTACCCACAGCCCTTTGACAAGTCAGGTGTGTTTCTCCCACAAGGTTGGCAATGTTTAACTCATTTCAGGGTGGCAGAGGTCATCATCATAAATCCTTGCTCTCTGTGAGGACGAGACCCAGAATCAGAGAATCTGAATCTGAATCTTGCAGCGCAAGTCAAGGCACCTGAGATGTGTGTGGGAGAAGCATCTGGTGTGCTGTGTCTTTCAGCGAGGGAGTACCGTTGATTCTTTGCTCGCTAGAACATAATAATTATTCACCAATGAAATGTGATAGAAGAGAATTTGTTTTCATGTAATGACTTTTGTACTGAAAACATCGCCAGACTCCATGCAGATGAGTGATTGAAGAGCCCCCTCACCCTCCCACCTGCTCAGGAATCACCAGAACCTCTAAGAGCATTTTATAAAACCAAGTGAGATCACAAGGTGGGGGGGCTGCCGTGGAGGTGGCGTGTTTGGCATTCATTTAAATGATAGCTTGAATAAAACAGATCTATCTCCAAAGCATTTATTACACACTTGCTGTCTTCATTGTTTCTGCTAAGGCCTCTTTAATCAATGGTATAGCCTGGATGCATATTCATGAAGCACGCTTCCCACCAAGTGCGTGGGAACGCAGTCTGAAATGCCTTGAAGAACTGTGTCCCTGAGCCCCCTTTGATTAGGAAGAACAAAACAATTTCCCAGTTTCCAAGTGGGATGCTCTGTGCAGTGTAAGCAATTACAGAAAAGAAAAATGGGAGCTGAAAAAAAAACATTCAATGTCATTTTATCTTATCACTTAAGGAAAAAGTAATCCATGGCAGTGTGCCTCTGGTATTGGGTTAATGAATCAGCTGGGGTGTAGATGCAGATTCTGATTCCATAAACGGGGCAGGGTCTGAGAGCGCAGTTCTCGTAGGCTCCCAGGTGATGCTGGTGTCTGGGCTGCATTTGTGGCATAAGGGAATGGCTTGGCAGCAGATGTGAGGGAGGAGCCCTGCTGTCGTGAGTGGTTCTCGAGCTTGGTTTCCTGGGGTTCTAGCGTCTAGAAGTTCAACCAAAACCAGAAGTCTCAGGTGCTGCTATTCACATTCTGAGCATCGGATGTAAATATCAAACCAGAGCACATGTGTGCAGCATGCTGGGTCAAACGTGAGTCTTTGGACCTATGTGTTTAAAACATCTGGAAACTCTAATGATGAAGGCTGTCTCTCATAAGTCAGTTATGACTGCTTTCTTGCAGAGAAGCCTCCGTGAAAAGATCTTGGAGGTTTTCAGGCTTTCATTTTGCTTTGGCAGGAAGAACTGGTAAAGGGTCATTTCATTCATCGTCCTCATCACATGTCTTTTCTGAAACTCGGGTGGTGCTGTGATGCGCTCTGTCGAGTAGGCGGACTCTCCCAGGAGGGAGAGGCTGTGCAGTTGGAAGGGCACCCAGGGGCCCGAGACCCTCCCCACACTGTGCCAGGTCTAGGCATGGCTCAAGCTGTGAGAGGTCTGTGTTCCCAGCACCCCCTTCACCCCCACTGTTTTCAGGACCTATTCTATGCAGCATCTTCCGTACTTACAGACTCACCCCAAATCCCCCTCTGAAAGGTGGATGCCCGAGGACACATGTAGAGGTGTTGACAGTGGGAGGGAAGGGCCCTTCATTGCGAGAAAGAGTCCTCGTGAGCCCACATAGTTCTTCATCTAGTAGACCTGAACTCGAAGCTGTAAAGTATTTGTTGCTCTGTCGCGCCCTCTCTGGGCACCAGCCCGTGTGTTTCTTCTGCACGGTGGATGCTGCTGGAGATTGGGGTTGTGAATGACATCTGGTGTTAGCAACCTTCGTAGGGTGCTTACCATTTGCAAAGCTTTTTACATAAATCGTCTCAACAGCGAATGCTGGGCAACTCACCTGAGGTCACTTGGCTGGTGAGGATTTTAAAGGTGTTCTGAGGCCGGGTTAGGGCTTTCACTGCTGGAAAATGCTATTACATATAGTCTTCCAGCATAGACTGGTATTTATTTCAGAGTATTATGGAATCCTGCTTTATCTTCTTTTTTTATGTTGTGGTGTATTTCGACTGCTTTCCTAATTAAAACCATAATTTTATAAAATCTTTAGAAATACCATGCAGGCTAATCCATTTTTCAGAGAGAAATTCCTCATTCTTGGTCATGTCCTTGCTGGCGTATTTAACAAGACAGTAGCACCATAGAAATGTTACTGTGCAACTACGTTTGCTTTAAGGTATATGATACCCTCCTGAGGGCTTATTACATCACATATGAATAACGTAAGACAATTGCAATGTTGCAAGCAAACAAAATGTTTCCTAAAATTTACATGATATTGTTTCTGTATTGTGCTCAGTGTCTGGATGGTACTCTGTGTCACTGCCTGGGCTCAAGCTGTTGTTGTGATGATTAAAATTATAACGTAAGGGCAACTGGATGACTCCGTCAGTTGAGCGTCTGACCCCAGGGTTGTGGGATTGAGCCCTGTGTCGTGTTCTGCGCTGAGCATGGAGCCTGCTTAAGATTCTCTCTCTCTCTCTCTCTCTCTCTCTCTCTCTCTCTCTCTCAAAAATAATACAAATCGTAAATAAAATAATAATGTAAAGCACATAGCCTTGTAGAGAGTAAGCATGACTGAATGCTAGCTCTGTTAATTAACATTGTCATTTCACATATTTTATGTCACATATAATTTGTACACTTCAAAAATATGAATAACAAGCTAAGTCCTGAGTCACTGGCTTGCCTGTTGGTCTTAGGCTTGCTCTTAAGTTTGCTTGAGTGGACTGAATGACTGGGTTTCACGTTTCGCGTTGCCTCAAAATCAGTGTCTCAAGGCATCCAGCGACAAATGTCCCTGGTTCCCTCATTCTCAGGGCACAGTCAGCTGAGGGAAGGGATAGTCATGGGCAAGTGAGTGGCTGGGTAAAATGGCTCTTTTCACCCATTAAGGTAAATCATACTCATTTGTAAGAGCTTTCACGGTGCACAAAATTAGGAGGGGGGAAAGGTGAAGGTAATCTGTCTTTTCACCCTTTGGGGGGAGGGAGGTGACATTATTGACATGTGGAACGAAATGTTTAAGGGTTTTAGTTTTCTGTGTATCTAGAAATAGAAAAATATTTCTATGAGCCATTTCCCACGTGCCCTGTGTGTGCTCTTACGTGCTTCGGTGTGTCCTGTGGCCCTCTGTCTTGACATCCATCTTATAAATAACCAGCATGCTACATCAAAGGAAAAAATCAGTAATTAACTAGTAATTATCCCTATATCAGATGCCATGGATGATATATGATCATGTATTTCCATGAAAGGAGGAAGCATAAGGAAAAGGAAGGTAGTAACGTATCTGTGTCTGCTGTATTGTTCCAAAGTCAGTCCTTAAAGGCTGTTCTCCACAGCGGCTCCCCTGTGTATCATCTTCCTTTCTTCCTCGATGCCATTTGCTGCCATATTAAGCCTGGCATTAGCCTGGTGCTCTTGTCTCGTTCCCTTAGGAACCTTCCTGAGTGATTCGTTATACAGGAAATTATCATCCCACAGCTACGAAAGTCACGTTACAGGTGAATGATGTGTTGACAGAATTTTCAAAATTAAATTGCATACCATACCTTACCAGAGTTGAAATATCTTAATGTATATGCTCCTGAGAGAGTTGTCGTTATCATCCGAATAGGGGATATGAGAATGAGAAATGATTCCGTGTTACTTCTCAAAACTTGGAGAGGAGAGCTCTTCCCCGGCAAATGATCCAGCTGTCTGGGGTAACATTTAGACGTGAAATTCAGAATCCTTTTAATTATGCTCATTAATTGTTTACCCAGTTATTGCATCATTAATTGCCACCCTTATTGGGCCAGGACCAGATGATTACCATTCTCACAGCTTGGCTGATAAGTAGGGGACGACTCATTGCATATTCCTCTGCTCACTTGACATCAGCGCTAGGAGATTTACTGTTATTAAAAGATATATAAAAATTCAGCCTCATGTTCTCTGACTCAAATAGAAAACAGAAATGGTCTCATTTAACATTACATTTGAAATTTCGTCTTCAAAGTTGCCAGAGTTTATATGTTAGCGAATGGCATTATTAAGAATAAGAGACACCTTATCCTAACTATGCAGAATACTCAGAACTTAAATATTGCTATGAGAAGAAAGTAAAATGGTGTCGTGGAACCGTCCCTTGTCATGGAAGACATTCATGATGGCAGAGATAGAGAGGTGGTCAGAAACCTTGGTTTTCTTTTTTTCATTTTTTTTATTATAGTAAGAACACTTAACCTGAGATCTACCCTCTTAATAAAATTTTAAGTGCACAGAAAAGTGTTGTTAAATGTAAGCCCTGTATTCAGCACTAATCTTGTATGACTGATTCTTTCAACCCCCTGAATAACAGCTCCCTGTTTTCTCCTCCCCTCTGCTCCTGCCCCAGCCTCTGGTAACTATGCTTCTACACTGTATGAGTTTGACTATTTTAGATGCCTCATTAAGTGCAGTCTTGCAGTATTTGTCCTCTCGTGTCTGGCTTATTTCACTTAGCATAGTGCTCTCCAGGTTCATCCATATTGTGGCATACGGTAACATTTCCTTCTTGTTTAAGGACTGGATATATTCCATTATGTATATCTACCACATTTCCTTTATCCCACGCATCCATCAATGGACATTTAAGTTATAGAAATCTTGGCTTTCGTTTTGACACTTTCGCTAATTGGTCGAGAAATTTTTGATTTATTAGTTAATCTTGTGATCCACCGTTGCTTTTCTACATAAAGCATCTTATTTTTTAAAATCTTTCTATCAGAGACTATTGTAACGGTGAGCAGTGACCATTGAACGTGAGGGAAAAATAAAGTTAAACATGGCACGCAAGAAAACTAAATAAATCTGACATAATTCAAATCATGATTGGGAGATTGGAATGTACGTGACTGTTTTTAACAGATGGAAGTATCAATGTAATCAGAGAACTAGCAAGAATAGTTCTCCCAAAAAATTTTTTTCTAAGTAGGGAAAAAAAAAGGAGGCGAGCATTAATCCAACCAGCACCCAGTACAGAGAGAGCTTGTTTTGAACCTGATATAAAATTATACCAATAACATTCATATTTGCACTGAAAAGAACATATCCGTCTTCCTAGGGTTAAACATTTCAAATTCGTAGAGGTAGAAAGTAGAGTGGTGGTTGCCAGGGGCTGGAGTGAGGGAGAAATGGGGACTTTTTTGCTTATTGGATATGGAGTTTCAGTTTGGGAAGACAGATATTTTCATCTGCACAGTGTAAACTGTCCATCTTATCAAGTTGCTGACCATACAGTGAGTCAGACTACTGTGAACACACTACCACAGGAGGGGGAAAGGGTAAAATGGGCCGTAGGCAGGTGGATCAAAGTGGTGTCAAAGTACCTTTCCTGTTTATTTGATGAGAGTTCCCAAGGGTAAGGACGGCATGTTTTGGGGGGATCGTGTAAACAGAGGCTGTGTGGATTAGGGTTGACATAGGTTGTGAAATTATCATGTTACTCCTTCCTGCTAAGCCTCACTATGATTTCAGTGTCCTTCTGAACACAATGGAACTGTGAATAAATTGCACGCTATACACCACCTCTGTTATAGAGGACAATTGCGTAAAGAGAAATGATTTACATGTTTAATCCAATAGAGCCTTCTGTTACAACACAAACCTTACAGAATATAGTGAATTAGTGATTTCAAAAAACATATATATGTAAACTTCATTGGAGAAAAACATTAGAAAAAATTCACTAATATGTATCTTATTAGAAAGTGTGCAGACATGAGTAAGCTCATGATCTTTCTTTTCATAATTTTTGATGCATTGCTAATACTTTGTTTCCTAATGAATACAGTTGTCTTAAATGTTGTATATTATAATATCAATATGCAAAAGGGAAGTTCCGTTGGTAATATGACCCCTTCAGTGTCAGTGCTTTTGTCTGAAAGGATTTGAAGACCTGGTGTTCTACAGCCACTGCTAAGAAAACAAATAGCTCAGGTTCTAAAAGTTCTTTCCTTTCTGTCGTGGACACATATTATGTCAACCTTGAGTTGTCAAGTTCACGATTGTGTTTTTGGTCTAGTAAATTTCTGAAGTATGCATGTGGTTTTCCCGGCAAATGTGAAATGTGACTCCGTTGGAGTCACGGGCTTTGACCAACCAACACCATTAGGAACACATCAGTCACTGCCTAAGACTGTGTTTCCTGGTGAGAGCATGGAGCAGGCAAGGAAGCAGGGTGAGGAGGTGGGGATTTTTATTTCACCTCCACGTCACTGACGCCTGTCAAAGATATTTTTTCTCTTTGCTTTGAATGAATAGTAATGGGAAGTCTCCATGATATGGATGTCTTTTGGTCTCAGATTTGCGTCTTCACTTTCGTTCATTTCGCCAGCCACAGTCCTGCCTGCGGAGAAAGGGTGAACATCTTCACACTCCAGCTCGCTTTGAAAACTCAGTTCTCCGTTGAGGCAGTGAATACAAGTTGTATTGAATCCTGGGCCAGGAAAGAAAAACAAAACAAGACAAAACCAAAACCAACCAACCAAACAAACAGAAAACCAGTGCACACAATCTAACTGCTTAGAGAAACTCTTTGTCCTTGTAATGATACACCTAGAACCTAAACTGTGAAACTGGCGCTGTCCCTCCATGCTGGTCTGAGACCACAGCCCTAATCATGGAGATAGAGTTGCTAGTTTTCAAGTGTAAATTTGAATCCCCCTCTGTTTTGCATCGTTTTGGAATAGGTGAGCAATTGATAAGCTACGATTCTTTTATCTGCTTCTCTAAGCAGAAATAAATCTTCTCAGAAAAGAGATACTAGATGCACATTTAGAAGTGGACACCACGTTTGTTGTGACGGGAGGTTTCCTGTGTGTGTGTGTGTGCACGTGTGTGTGTGCACGTGTGCGTGTGTGCGTTACGATTGAGTTCATTGTCCATCATTACAGACTCTGAATTTCCTCATAGTAGCTCTTTGGGGGAAACAAAAAAGATCACTGTGGTTCAACTCTCAAAACACACTGGACTTCCTGAGTGACTCGATTTAATCAAACGAGTAAGCCGGTTACAGAACAGTGTCGAGCCCACACTGACGTGTGCGGGGGCCGTTCTTCACGGAGCCTGACCGAGGCCTGTTGGCTTCCTGCGCTCGCCGCCCTGACCGTAGATTAGAGCCACACACTGTGCCATGAACTTGGCTGTGTGGTCATAATGAAGGTGGCAGTGCAGGCGGTCCTAGGGGAATCTTGTTGCTTAACCTTTTCAGAAAGAAGGATGACAGTGTGTCCTTGAATGTAAGTGCCCGTTCAAGACTAACCTGAAAATTGCCCAGATGAGAAGTAATCTGGTCTAGTTCACAGATCCCTTCCATTTGCTCGGACGCTGTAAGACCTCTGTCATCTGCCGTGTGCCCACCCCGGCACAGCCAGCTGAGTGACAGCCGGGAGAGCCCGGCCGAGGGGCAAACGCTTGCCCGTCCTTTGCGGCCCCTGCTGCGGTTTCCTTCAGAGAAATATGTGAGCGTGGCTCTTCCCAGAGGAACGGATCTGCCCTGTGCTGGCATAGTTGTAACTGCCCTTTCCAAACACAAGCTCATTTTTCTTACAACTCTAACTGGTAAAAACAAAAACGAAAACAAAAACAAAAAACCAAAACCAAAAAAAAAAAAAAACCCCTGTAACTTGTAATTATAATATTGTCATTTTTTCAAGTCACTACCATACTGACAAAGGAGGATGTGATTTATCCCATTTTTATATGTCTGTGGCAAATAAAGCAGAGTGGTTTGTTTTCGTTTTTGTTTTTGTTTTTGAGAGAGAGAGAGAGAGAGAGAGAGAGAGAGACAGAATCCAAAGCAGGCTCCAGGCTGTGAGCTGTCCGCACAGAGCCCGACACAGGGCTCAAATCCAGGGACATTTATGTCATGACCTGAGCTGAAGTCGTGTGCTTCACCAGCTGAGCCACCCAGGCGCCCCCCAGAGTGTTTTTTAAAAACATGTTTGTTGAATAATATTAAGCTATCGATTTGCACGGTGCCCATAGATCAAATATGTTTCCCCAAATTCGTATGTTGAAACGCAACACCCAAAATGGTGGTATTTGGAGGTGGGGCCTTTGGGGGTGACAAGGTTATAGGTGTGAAGCCCCATGCATGTGATTCGCGCCTTCGTGAAAGAGATCCCTGAGGCCCTCCCTCCTCCTGGAACGAACTGGAATGAATTGGCCTAGAGACGGAAGGTGGGTTTCGGCTGTTGAATCGTAAGGCTCCTCCAGGGCCCCTTATGGGAAGACACTGGGTTTAGCCCCTGGGAATAGGTCTGTTCTCAGTGATTCTGCAGTGACCTGACTCTCACAAATGTCATTCTTGGGTGCTGGGGGGAATGGTTCTGAAGGAAAGCCACAACTCACTAAAAAGGAATCATTACGTTCTGCCAGCTGAAGGCGAACTCTCAGTTCGCTGAAAAGCAGAGAGAACAGAAGGGAAAAAAATGCGGAGAGGGTCTACGCGTGCAGTGAAGTCTGCTTGGAGCGGCCTTTTGTGTGTTAGGGAAAATCTTTCTTCTTGAATACATACTCCCCAACTGTTTGCTTTCAGAGTTTATGAAATATAAAAAATTGTTTCTTTTAAAAGGTGACTCAATAGTATTCGATTTGATTGCTTCAAACAGGCATCCAGAGGGACCCATCGTCTTCTCTGAGTCGAGTGGGGTCTTCGCTGGTTTGCACGTGTTTTACGCAGGCAGGTGCCCCAACATTACCTGGTAGTGCTGCGGTGAGTCAAGTGACACTGGGTAGATTCTGACAGAGGCACACAGGCTGCCCTCACTGAGCAGAGCTTATTAGCCGCCTCCTCTTTCTGCGAAGGGGATTTTTTTCTGCTTCACACTTTGATCCTGGAGCCCCTTTGTATCTCTCTGTCCATGCTGGACCATTCCAGAGGATCCTTCCTTCCTCCCGTTTCTAGAAGGCTGTGCTCTTCTGTTTTCAGAATGCAGATAGTGTCCCTGAGCTCTCCACTGTGCTCCGTCCTCGTGCTGTGCTTAATAGTTCTACCTCTGCCGGCACTCTCGGAGGCGTGTTCTCTCCAGTTGTGTGGGTTGAGGGACTCTACACTATGGTAGGGGCCACACATGCACACACACACACACACACACACACACCCTGGAGAAATCTGGCATCTAGACAGAATTGGACTAGTTCAGAAAGACCACTTTTCAAGGACCTCAGATGAGTGTGCATCCTCTCTCCTCTCCACCCCTCCCTCCCTTCCTTCCTTCTTTCCTTCCCTCCATCCCCAACTCCTTTCCTTCCTTCCTTCCTTCTTTCCTTCCTTCCTTCCTTCCTTCTTTCCTTCTTTCCTTCCTTCCTTCCTTCCTTCCTTCCTCCCTCCCTCCCTCCCTCCATCCCTAACTTCCCTCCATCCCTCTCTTCCTTCCTCCCTCCATACATCCCTCTTTTCTCTTTCTTTCTTTCTCCCTTCCCTCCTCCCTCCCTCCTCCCCTTCTCCCTGTCTCCCCTGTCTCTCTTTTTCTTTCTTTCTTTCTTTCTTTCTTTCTTTCTTTCTTTCTTTCTTTTTCTTTCTTTCTTTCTTTCTCTCTCTCTCTTTCTCTTTCCTTCCTTCCTTCCGTCCTTCCTTCCTTCCTTCCTTCCTCTCCCATCTTTCTCATTTTCTCAGCTTGAAACAGTCTATTGCAGTCTCCAGCAAAGTGGCTACATTTAAAATAATACCGGCTGGGTGCTTTTAGTCTTTAATGAGTTATCCCAGTCATAGCCAAAACATAGATACATTACTGAACTTTGGAATGGTGACTGCTCATTTAAAAGGTTTATGAAGTCTCTTTTTTTCATGGTTTTGTGTGGGTGAAGCACTGCTTATATGAGTGATAAAGGAAATCAATTATTTTCTACAAGTATGTAGATATATTTATTTTTAATTATCTCCCAGCTTTGGATATTAAATAATATTTTCAGGAGTTACTCAATTAATCCTCTCTGTGAACTGTATTTTTAGCATGGTGTTTAAGGACTATGGTCTAAAAATGGATTGGGTTAAGAGTTCAGGGGGAGGAAAGAGGGTTCTCATGAAAGATTATAAATCTAATTTTATAAAAAAATAATTAAGGAGCATCAACATTTTCTTTATAGCATAAGACACTTGATATTGAAAAATGGCATTTCACCAATTAAATAGCATGCTTCTTTTAGATTTGGTCAGACGTGATAAATTAAATATAAAGAGAGAGACAAGAAATTACAGTTATAAAGCCTTCTATTCATTGGAGATCATCCAAAGTAGACCTGTATCCCCATTTTACTGGTGAGAGGGTGTCCAGAAGGTAGATTTCAGGTTGCTTATCACAAAACAACAAAGCTGGTTAGTAACGTAGGCCAGAAGTTCTAACTCTTTTCCAGCCTAGGAATATTCCAGTTATACCCTAGCAACTGAGTTGCATTTGACTTTTGTGAAGGATCAGTTTACTATTTGCAGTGTTGCTTTTTCTCTCTAACCATCCAAAATACTGTTGGAATCTAAATGAACAAGAAAATGAGTAAGGACATAAGTGTAACTACTAGATTCATGGATTGGGATTATGGCTTTGAATTCAGGAGAGGTAGAAAGCAATTTCTCACTTTATCTTCTACTCTCACATTCCTGGCGTTGGCCACTGAAGTGAGAAACCAAAATTCGTAAGGGCAGTGGCCCAAGGCAGGCATGGTCCGGGACTGTAGAGCGAGGGAAGGCCCAGAACACACACTCCAGAAAACGTGTGTGCTCTCACAAGTGATTATGGTGGGGGGGGGGGCTTCCTGTCCTAGAGCTCTGGGCGTTCCCATATTCATGTGGGAAGAATGGGGGAACCCCACACGCACGCTGGGGTTGTAAGACAAGCGATTTCTATTGGAATCCATTATTTTAATCCATTAACCTGGATTAGTTTTGGGCCAGAATTTCCTGCCTGGAATCTCAGATCTGCGGCTTCTACTCTGGCGTCTCGCTTGTGTTCTCAAGTCTGAGAAATGCTTCCCCAGAAACACCCATGGAGAATGAATTCCATTATAGACTTTTCATTTCGGTGAAGCGTCAGCCAAAAGGCAAGTAGTTAAGGAAATTATCAAAGAAAATGGCTTTACGACAATTAATCTATTCACACTTTATTTTCATTTCTTTTCCAATTTGGTTACTCATTCCATAAAGATTTGCTATATGTCTGGTGCTATTAGGTACTAGAATCAAAGCCGATGACTTTGTTGTGATTCCTGCTATTAACAGCAGACCATCTAGTGAGAAAACAGAATTGTGTACTTATAATCATTTTATTTTTTTTAAAGTTTATTTTTTCTGAGGGAGAGAGAGAGAGGGAGGCAGGCAGAGAGACAGAGGGAGGCAAAGAGAGAAGGAGAGAGAATCCCAAGCGGGCTCTGCACTGTCAGTGAAGAGCACGGTGTGGGGCTCAAATTCATGAACCTTGAGATCATGATCTGAGCCAAGAGTCAGACGCTTAACCGACTGAGCCACCCAGGCACCCCTATAATAATTATTTTAAAATATGCTAAAGATGTTAATAGAAAGAGCCATTTGTTAATTTAATAAACATTTATTGAAAGCCAGCCATGTACCGTTAACGTGTGACACAAAACTAAAAAATAGAAAGCGTCCTTGCCTTTAAAGAGTATGAAGTCTGATGGGGGATAATAATAAGAGAAATAATCACAGTAATAACACTGCACATTTTCTAGATGCCAGCAGTACAAGAAATACTTAGCGTGTACTAACTGACTGATTCCTCCCAACAGCTTTATGAGCTAAGCACTATTACCACTCTTGTTTTCCAGATGAGAGAACAGAGAACAGGTAGGTTAAATAACTTTCCCAGTATCACACAGCTAAGTAGCATAAATGATAATCACACTCAAGTTTTCTGGCTCCAACATCTTACGCTTGTAAAGTAGAATCAAAAGAAGAGCGCAAAAGGTCTCTGGAAGGTCATGGAAGGCATCTCTGAAGATTAACCTTTGAAAGATGGTGTAGAACATAACCTGTTGTACAGCATCACTTGGTGGAAAGGGAGATTATCGCAGGCAGGTGGACAGAGGCCCCTGGAGAGGGTGCACAGACAGTGGGAAATACCAGTGGTGGCCAGCGGGACTAGAACACAGTGAAGGTGGATAGAGGCCCCGGAGAGGGTGCACAGGCAGTGGGAAGTACCATTCGTGGGACTAGTACACAGTGAAGGTGAGGCAGGAGGGATGGGCTTCTTGGCTGTGGTGACGAGGTTTGTTTTCAATCTCAGAACAGTGGAAAGCCATTGGGTTGGCATGATTGTGTATGAAGACCATTTGGATGCGAGGTGGAGGGGCTCATGGAGGGGAGGCTCGGTGGCTGTTGGACCTGCCCAGTGAGAGATGATGGCCGTGTGTGCAAGAGTGATAACAGTGAAGTCAACAGTTCGCTAACCACCTAAGAAGGGTTTTAATTGTACTTGAGTCTCTGTTAAGGAAAGACCCAACAGAGAGATAATAGTACTGAGCACGAAAGGCAGGGGTTTTCCAGACAAGGAGAGAGACTGGCTGTTCTCCGAAGATGAAAGAGATGGATGTTGACAGAAAATATTTGGGTAATTGAACTGTCACAGTAAAACCAAACAAATGCTCTTAACAGCAGCATTTCCCTTGGTCATCTGTGTCCAGCATATTTCCACAGATTCTTGTTCTCCGCATACCGCAGTGGTGCTTGATTATTTGTTATGGCCACTGGCAAACACTTTATTAAAACCCAATTTGAAGAGAGAACAGACTCCTTCAAAAGAATGAACTAATATTCACACACCATAAATTTCTGGCTTAACTATAGCGGTTTAACTGACCATTGCCATCTTTGAGATAATCCTTTTATGCCTGAATTTTCCATTGTTCTTTTTTTACATTTAACAATTTCTTTAGGTCTTAATATCTTTCCAGAAAGCTCATGCTATCTATCGCTTTAACTGTAGTGCCAACACTTGGAACCTTTTCAATCACCTTAGTGCTAAAGTATAAAGAAGAAAGTGAAAAAGGTTGTCAATAGAAGGAGCCCGAGGCTCTAACAATATTCATGATTTGTCAGCTGCAACGGTGAGCCTGTACAGCTGTCCATGTTTATGGTGTAAAAGTGCTTCTGCATTAAATTGCGTTAATGGTGAAGTGGTGGCTGTCACATTTGGGTGTGTTGTGGGAACACCTGCAGGGCTGGTAAGAACACAGGTTGCCGTGCCCATCCTAGCATTTCTGGTTTCCTAGGTCTTCAGTTTGCATCTGGAAGGAGTTCTGGCTGATGCTGATGCTGCTAGTATGGAAGCTGCACTTGGAGAATGGCTAGTGGGAAGGGACGGTGGTCTTCAACCACTTTGACATGATGCTGGGCAACCGAGAGGGTTGGATGGGAGCTGAGCTCCACCACACAAATCCTTTCTATGGAAAGGAATGTCAGGCAAGATGGGCTTCATTATGGCTGCAGAAAAGGGAGGATGGTGGCCCCTCTCCCGGGCTCATGGGCCCTTTTACAGCAAGACGCTTTGCTAGTAGAAGTTGGCCCACGTTCTTGGTGTGAGCACTCTTCTCAAAATGATACACATGCGTATGTTCTAAAAGAGACATATTTGCAATTAATTTTTTTAGGTACACAGTCTACATTGTATGACAAAAGAAAGTGTGTTCATGCATCACCATTGTCCACATCTATTGCAATGTCAGAGTTATTTTGAAAATTGGTTTGTGCCATGGCCAGCTGGTTCATATAGCCCTTAGAAAATATACTTGAATATAAAGATGGATTATCATATAATTAAGAGAAGTTGTTTCTTTCTTTCCTTCTTTCTTTTTTAAAGTTTTATTTATTTATTTTTTTGAGAGAGAGTGTGGGCACATGAGCAGGGGAGGGGCAGAGAGAGAGAGAGAGAGAGAGAGAGAGAGAGAGAGAGAGAGAGAATCCTAAGCAGGCTCCACAGCACAGACCCTGACGCAGGGCTCGATCTCACGAACCATGAGATCATGACTTGAGCTGAAGTCAGGAGTCCGACGCTTAACCGACTGAGCCACCGAGGCACCCCGAGAGAAGTTGTTTAAATGTTTAAGGAAGGACAAGGAGAGCAACACAATGTTTTCACAAATGAATTCAAATAATTGGTTTCACAAATAAATTCAATAATTGGTTTAAACTCGTATTTCCTTTCTTGTTAACATGGTTAATGATTTGACTTTATTTGGATCTCACCAGTTACCCCATGTATATTCTCTTACTGTTCCAGGATCAAATCCAATCCAAGCGTCCACATTGCATTTAGTTGTCACATCTCTCCAAATCCTCTGGTCTGTGACAGTTCTCATTATTTCTTTACTTTTCATGACCATGACAGTTTGAAGAATACTGGCCGGGTATCCTGTAGAATGTCTCCAAGCTAGATTTGTCTCTGTTTTTCTCAAAATTTGACTGGGGTTATAAGTTTTTGAAAAGAATACCACAGAGAAGACATGACCTCATGACACCATATAAGAAGAGGCATGATATCAACAGGACGTCACAGCATCATCTACTGTTAGATTTATGCATGTGCTTATATAACTACAGATGTAAGTGGTAAAAAGTGCATTGTAGTAAACAATTGAGCAAACTCATATTTTAGTGGTTGAAGGATATCGGGGTGTAAGTCATCAGGAAATCAGGTAGAACATTTCCTTTCTTATAAATATTGCTATCATAGATCAAAATTTGATAAACATGTTCATCAAGCTAGGACTAAACAAGTAAAAAAGTCATATTTAAGCACAGAAATATTTTTACTTCTTAAAAAAACATTTGTTTTCAGGACTAGAGACACATTTCGTAGTAAGAACATAGGCAGTGATGCTCAGGTACATATAATGACTATAGTTGGTACATATGTGCCCATTTTTGATAAAATGCTAAGGGAGGGAGTCCGCAAAATAAGGAGCTTTGCATTTAATCTGCGTACCCAAGAGTGCAAATTACACAGGGTCGGCTTTGCCAATACCTGGAGTAAATGTATGGCCAGGGCTATTTGCTGCCTGGTTTCTAACATTGATTATGAACTACATCATGAAATAATATCCTATTTTGCCAAATCAGTGTCTCCTGTGGTTATTACGCTAGAGACTAGAATTGGAAAATCTCTGTAAGCAGAAGGCACTGTGACAGAAATATCAATGTAGTGAGTACTGGCAAACATGTATTTTCTGTTAAAAGGTGAAGCCCTTAAGCACGAAGAGAAAGATTTATATAGTAGATAAGGGGAAAGGGATTAACTCTCCCAATATTCATTTGGAAATTGTCATGTAGGCTTTTGGACTCCCTAAATACCATAAGCTTCTGCCTGGCAGGTTTTGAAAAAAATAAGTTTGTGTGTCAGCACCCTTGCAAGGTAGATAGGGAGCTTCAGGTAGCAAGACTGAGAGCACTTTTAGCCAGCTTGGGTGATGCATTGTGAAAAGTCTGGAATAACACATTCAGAGTAAATGTCAGATTGTACGCACGTTCAATTTTGAAAATATGAATGTGATTCAGGATGTTGGCGTCAGTTATACTCATGGAAATATGTGGTTATCAACGAGTCTAGTGACTCTAAAAATTTCTTTGGAGGAATAGGAAAATCTTCCATTCACAAAACATCACACAGTGCATCATCATGAAACATGTATTTATTGAGACCTCGCCTGTTCAAAACACCGCGTGTGGCACTGCAGACGATGCAAATGGTATATGAGAGAAAGAGTCTCCTGTGAAGGAGCGTATGAGTTAGAGCATAGGTGTCCGAACATCTTCCTGGACCAAGAAGTGGATATAGGGTTCTGCCAGGCCAGGTTGCAGGAAACAGGGTGAGGTTAACAGAAGAAAAAGCATGGACTTTGAGATCTGGGTGGGAAATCAGAAACGTGCATTTCAAGGATTTAGCCTCTAGATTCCCGGTGAATGACTCTGTGGTTGGAGAAGAAATTCGTAGTAAGATAGAACCAGTTTAGACAACTATACAGACAAATAACTGTGAATCAGAAACCGTGCAACATAGCAAGTGGCAAGGGCCACAGGAAGGTGGAGGTTATGAAATCTGTGTGGGAGAAGTAAGAGAAGGGAGGAAGACAGGAGGAAAAGGGAAGAGAAGAAGAGACAGAGAGAGAAGAGCCAGAGAGGGAGAGACAGAATCTCAGATAGAGGCTTTGGCTTAATTTCAGGGACCATAGTGTCAGAGAACTAGTCATACTCTTCTCAAGTAATTTAAGTCCCCATCGTACTAAGTGGTCCGTGGGAGTGATTAATACTTGTAAGTAGCAAAGGAACATAAACAGATTTGTACTTTAGGGAGATTGGTTTGGCCACGGTTTATAAAACAGATTTTAGGTGAGTAGAGCACTAACATGCTTATGTCAGCTCTACATTCATTTATATTTATAATATTCCATGGTATGGCTAAGCCACATGTCTTTTTTTTTCACCAACCAATGGACATATGGGTCATTTTCGCAACAGTAAAAAATGTAAAAAATATATGACGTGTTATATGTAATAATAACATATAATAAACAATGCCTGATCTATAGCCAACGTTAGAGGAAAATATAAAAGCACACAAAGAAGCAAGTATTAAAACACGTTTGAGTTTTCCAAAATTTATTTTATGATGTTTCCACAATGGGAATGTTATAGAAGGAAATGAATATTCTGGTCTTCTCCAGGTAGGTTTCTGTGTTTCACGTGTTGTTTATTGAGGTACTAATCCGTGCTTCCAAACCAGCCACCTTCAAGACCTATAATACTGCTGCGGGATGTAACAGTCATTTTTATCAACTGAATTATAGCTTTGGTTTCCCTTTGTTTGTTGTGATCATTTGCCGTGGGCAAATGACACCTACAAATAAGCATATTTATTCAAAGCTCACAATTCACAATTTATGAAAATTTGACTAAGCCTTTGCCACAATCATTATTTATTAAGAAAGTGGCTAATCTTATCCCTGCAAGGCCAAGGCAGAATAAGCTTTCTCAAATCTCACAATATCACGGATGGAAGTAATGTAGCATTATTTAGACATTTCCATAATATTATACTTCTCGGAAACAGCAGCTTTGGCTTGAGAAAAATAAAAATAAATATTAAATACTTAGAATCATGAGGAGTTTTGCATGCCAAATATTAAATAAGTTGTATAAAGTTCTAGAAGGATCCATGGGGAATATACATATATTAGGAAGGAGAAGTTTGAGTATTAATATTTTAACACTTTCTTCGTAGCCACGATCAGAAGTACTTTTTCATCAATGTGACGAATGCAGCCCATTGCTCGGTGGAGCTAGGCTGACGTATGTCAGAATTGCCTCTTCTCAGCACCTTCATTAAATGAACCCATTTCAAGTGGTCTTTTTCCCTAAACTAAGTGAAAACAATTTCTTCAAATATCTTAGAGGTGTTCGCTTGAATAGTCAAGGGCTGCTGTTACAATAGAAACATTTAATTCATTAAAGCAGAGCTGGAGTGTTCACGCTGGCAGAATGTGGTTGGTAGTTACGTTTACTTGGTGGCAATTAAGAATGACTGCCCTGTACTCAGTGTTACAGCATTTATTCTACATCCAGACTTTTCGTTAACGTAGCATATGTCTCGCTGAAATGAGTGAAGCTTTATCTTTTCATGGGACTTAAGAGTTCATTGGTTATTAATAATCATATATCAGTATTCAACTCTGTGTGGTATACAACATTAAAATAGTTTCTATTTCTTAGATTTCATTTCTCACAGTTATTTATAAAAATATGGAGGAGGGAGATTTTTCAACTGCAATGATTAATTTTTCTAGATGTCAGAGAAAACTATGAAATTATGCAAAAATGCAAAGAGATTTAAGTTTTGCCTACCAAAAAACAAGTTTTAGACTGGGGAGGGGCTGTAAACATTAGTAGGATGTGTTTTTAGTCTTCTGTGACCTCATAATTAGAGTGGGATGTTTATGGCTGGGGTATATGTCATTTAACATAAAATATAAAAAGTATCACATAAACGGGGCGCCTGGGTGGCTCAGTCAGTTAAGCGACCGACTTCGGCTCAGGTCATGATCTCATAGTTTGTGAGTTTGAGCCCCATGTCGGGCTCTGTGCTGACAGCTCAGAGCCTGGAGCCTGCTTCGAATTCTGTGTCTCCCTCTCTCTCTGCCCCTCCCCACCTTGTGCTCTGTCACTCTCTCTCTCTCTCTCACTCTCTCTCTCTCTCTCTCTCAAAAATAAGTAAACATTGAAAAAAAGTGTAACATAGAGACTAAAATAAAAAGCATATAATCAGAATGAAAGGAACAGTTATTTCTGATTTGGGCCTCAGGGACAGTCGCAGAGCTGTGGCATTTAAGTTGGGGTTTGATGGGTTGGTAGGATTTCTTAAGTGAACAAGAGGGAAGTAGCATTCATCCCGAGGAAATAGCATGGGTAAAGCGGCTCTGAAATTGTACCCCAATATTCAGTAGCAATTAATTTTCCGGTGGGACTCTTAACTCTTCTTCACCTGCTGCAGAAAACTGAGCATGCCCTCAGTGCGTATTCGCAGAGGTGGTGGAGAGGGGCTTTCGAGGGTTCGAAACTTTGCTGCGGAACTGTAAGAATGTTGCCGGTGAATTGGAGAATGCCTTGGAATGACACATAGTCATGAGGTGGCAGTCACTGCAGGAGGCGGGGAGGGGGGGGCAGGAAGGATGTCTTCGGAAAGGAAGGGGTGATTGTACAAGAGGAGAGGGCTGTGTGGCTTGGGAAGAAAACTTGTGCTCGTGGCCCGTGTCTAGTTGAAAACACACTCTTAGGTGTTGTTAAGAAATTCATGGTCTGATTCACAGTGGTGTGAAGGAGTGGATGTGGGATTGGGGCTTTACTTTCTTTGCAAACTGCACATTTAAGAGAAATGTGGAATACTGAATCCACAAACTTGCGGTCTGAAGCTCTGTGGTGACATCGAGGTGGCTTCCCATTGTCCGGGCTCAGATTCCCAGAGCAGATTATTTCTTTCTTTCTCACTGGTATGATTTTCACTGCAAACATTTGCATGGTTTTTGATGTCAGGAAACAAGAAATCATAGCCCTGGTCTCGATGTTAGTAAGTAAAAGAAGACCGATTAGTCACCTGTTTCCAGCCCTGGGAGTGGGTCCTAAATGGGACAGTCTGGTCACAAAGCACTTCAATTTGGACCTGCCTTTTCAGGTGGCTCGACCTTATTCCCAGCTAGGTCTCAAAATGTGAGCAGAATCAGAGAGATACATTTTAAGAGATTTTAGGACATCTTCCTAAAATCTTTAGTTATCTTCTAAATATCTTTTCTCTTACTGCATTGTTTTCCACATTGTTCTCCTAATCTGTCCAAGAAATATTTCTTAAATGTTTATTTATTTTTGAGACCAAAAGAGACAGAGCACGAGTGGGGGAGGGGCAGGCAGAGAGGAAGGCACAGGATCTGAAGCAGCTCCAGGCTCTGAGCTGTCAGCACAGAGCCCGATGTGGGGCTCGAACTCACGAACCACAAGATCATGACCTGAGCTTGATGGACTGAGCCACTTAGCCCACCCCCCCCCCCAGGAGTACTTTTTATCTGTATATCGGATATTCTTGTCACAACTAGAAGTGAAAATGAAAATTGGCAAGACCATTCCCCTCTGTCAGCTAAGCTTTCTTTTTTCATGAGTCAGATATTTCTCTAAAAATCTCTGCTCACCGTTGATGTTCGTAGCAAGGGGATCCGTTGAACCTAAAACAGTGCTCTTGCATAGGAAGTCAGGAGAAAGAGAAAGACTGAAACAAGCCAAAGGTAGCAATAATCTTCAAATAATGTAAGTGAAATTGGTATTTTCTGGGGGGGGAAAAAGGACAGGGAGAGATTCAGTATTGAAAAATCTAAACAAGTATCATAAGCATTTCGTCATAAATACTGTTTGCTACAATCATTTACATGGTAGTCTTATAAAATATTCCCTGTGGAGGATATGTCTGGGCCACCAAAGCACTTGGGTCCCACAGTACCTTTACAGATTAGGCTATCATTATGGTCCTCTCCGATAAATAAACTCCATGAGACCTGAAAAGGAAGAAAAAGAGGTAATTTTCCTAAATAGCCTTGCCGAGGAAGGCTTAGAACCCAGTAGATAACATACGCTTCCTGCATATATTACTGTTTGTAGAAGGAGCCACCTTGAAATCTCTGTGTGTATATATCATCGACACATTTCCTATTTTATCCCAATGTGTAGGTAGGTAATGCGGTGTGGAAATAATAATATAAAATCCACAAGGGTTGCTTTGGTGGGAATCACCTATTGGCTCTGATTTTTCTTTTGGCTGAAAATTAATGTTCATCTGTTTTGAAAACGTTCATATCTTTGTTGGCATTTTTAGATGCCTGTGGATCCTTTATTTGAAGTGTTAAACCTTTTGTTTCTACTAACTTGATATTTGATTTTTGCAAAGTCAGCCAGGTGCAGAAGCATTTGTCAATAACTCACCCCACTGTATATTTATGCAAGGTGTTAGTTTTGCATTCTGGATGCACATTCCATTTTGAGCATTACATTTTGCCATGATACAAAGTGTTTTATGAAACTGAATAAGGCAACTCTCAGATCAATGAAATCATACGTTTATATTGAATATTTTATAACAACTTGCAAAGAAGTCATGAAGAGATTAATACTAGAAGAAACTAAATCTGTTTATGTTTTATGTTTTTTTTTTGCAAGGATGTGTTACTGTTAGGTATTTTAATAAGTGTCTTCTGGCTTGATATTTAAAGTTTTAAATACATATTAGAAATCACCAAAATAGAAATAGGAGGAACCTGCCAAAAATGGTTTTAACTTTGAAAAAGAATTACAGGGTGTTTTTACAAGAATGATTTTGAAGGAAAAGAAATAAAGCATCGTACCTATGAGTCAGGAGTTTTTAAGCATGTGTTATTGATTTCTTGCATTTAAATTCTTGGGTTAAAAGACTATTAAAAAGCCTTTTTTATTTTCAGTTCTTGTATTTGGTTGGAGACTCGTTCAGAAAAGAAAATGCAGACATTTTAGTTTCTTTGGAAATGATCATAATGGTAGGTCAGAGATTAAGAAATGAGTTTTGTAAGAAATATTCTTACTGTGAATTTCAGGTTTTCTCATCTACTTGGTATACTGAATCAACCTCACATAAAGGCATTTTGCTTTTCCTACAAGATGTCACATTTTGATACCATACTTAATGATAAATGAGCAATCCATTGCTTTATAAAACTCATGAAGTTATATATTGTTATCATTTAAAAGTTTAATGAAATCACAATGCGAGATGGACACAGTCCATAATTGACTTTATAAAAAATGATGTGCCCCAAGATTTATTACTTTTCTTTGGTTCTGTTCTGAAATGATTTCTTTAATTGCATCTAGAATGGTTTAACATTTCAGTGTTTTAACATTTTTACAAGCAGTAAAACACGATATATTTATTTTATCTTCTCCCAAATTAAAAGGTCAGCATGAAGCCACAACATCAGTGACTGCATTAAGGAAGCACCTAAAGGCGTAGAGAATTTTAAAGCTGTCCGTTAACAGAACCTGGAGCACAGTAGAATATTTAGTATTAGAAACTAGGTCATTCCTGCACAAATGCATGTACTTCCTTTTCTCTCTAGGTCACTTTGAGGTTTATATGCTCAGTTCAGAATCCTTGCAGTCTGAAACTGTTATAAAAGGGTGAGCTTTCTGAATGTTTCTTTCTATATAATTCTAGACAATCTATTTAGAACATTGAATAACAGTAAAAATGTATTTTAAGGCAATCAATCTGTTTTCACTTTAAACCCCATTTTAAAACTACAGGTGTTGGGTCGAGCCCTTTTAATTTGGTGCATGAAACATCTCCCGTGATTTTATGAGCAGCAGGCCTTGTCTGTGTCAGGGATCTGGGCCAGAAGAAGCCACCGGCAGTTACACTGAAAATCCAACATTGACAGGAGTTAGAGCTGTTAGCAATTGATTGAGAAGATGCTTGCAAAATATTTACCCAGGACTTCTGACACTATAAAACAATGCTGTGGTTGCAGATAATTTGCACCTGTGATCCTAATCTCGGGGGTTAATTGCATATAGGATTAAATAAAATATACCATTTCTCAAGTCAACATGTATTTACTCATAGAATGTAATTTAGAAATGTTGAAACCAGGCATTTTTTTTTCCTGCATGGAAATAAAGGGTCAGAAGAAGGTGGATAGACGCTGCAGCCTATTGCAGGTTCGCCCATCTCCTTCTCAGTAAGAATAAAATTGCGTCTGGGAGGATGGAGAATGAACATGTTTATTTTGTAATTATCAAGGAATAAAAGTGTCTTGGACATCTGAAATACTACCTCTATCTGTGCCAAAGAGCCTGCAAGTGAGACTTAATGTGGAATTGTCAGTGCTAGTGACACTGATAGGTTTGGAGGAAGTTGATGGTGACATGTTACACATTTAAGAAGTCTGCATATAATATATAAGAGCAATATAGGGGACATAGGGGTGCAGAAATATTCTTCCACGGCGACCAAGAAATCGGTTCAGTTCAGCACGTACGTGTTGGCACCTCCTGCATCACGGATTTGTGTGGGGCCTAAATAGATCCTTGCTTTCTTTGGGGAGCTCACCTGCCAGCAGGAGTTATTCCACTGCAGATGCCCAAGGCTGCTCAGGGGCAATGTGAGATGAGTTTATACTGGGCAAAGATTAGGAAAGCTTCTCCGAGAAGGGAAATGGCCCTAAATAAGCCCCATTGAATAGGGAGGAAGTGCAAATAATGAGGATAGAACCTGAGCCTTTTTGCTCCTGCTTTTCCCCATTGGAGCAGTGCCTTGGGCTTAACTGATGCTGAAGACATTTTTCCAGTGAATGGCTGAGGAGCATGCCGGACAGGAGGTGGGCACACTCGAGGTCTTGAAGACACAGAGAAGAACCAGGCGAGGGGGAACAGGAAGGCGGGGCTGTATTTCAGTCTGTGCTGTGTTTGGCCGTCAGAGGGGGATTTGCATGATCGAATTTCTGCTTTGGGAAGATAATCCTGGGAAACTACTGGGGAGGACATAACTATGACAAGTTGAGTGGAGACTGGACAGGATTGACGATGCATCATGACGAGGGAATACTCAGTGAAACTACCGGTTTTATGATGTAGGCAATCCCCTGAGATTGGAAGTGGGGAAGATGAACCAGCTCACTTTGAAAATAATGGAAGAAGAAGGAAATAGTCGATGTTACTCTCTATCTGAAGAGGTGATCCTGGAGGAAAAAGTGAACATCACGGGGGGCATGTTACATTTGTTTTGCAGAAAAGCTGGTGTGGAAAACTAAAGGAGATTCTATTACTTAGGACAAGTATCTTGTTCTTCTGTCTTTGCTCAGGTTGGTGGCTCCTGAAGGCTTAGTTTAAGGTTTTCCTTGGGGTCTGTAGCCCTAGCCGTGCACATAGAGTAGCTTTTATTTTATAATGAAGGGTAAAGGGGATGAAAAGGCTATGGTTTGGGAAATAAAACCCAACCAGTTTGGAAGGCTTAGTGTCATTCTGGGTCTAGAAAAGCGAAACTTGTGCTGAAATGAGCTCTCAAAGCCAAGGTCCAATAATGAGATGAATGGGCAGGTGAGCCCCTCCTTAAAGGAGAGCAGGTAATTTCTTGCCTAAATTCTTCCATCTACTTACCATGCGTGGGTGTCCACTTCTACTCAGAAAACAGAAACAGAGCTCCTGGACGTGTCTAGCTGATCTTGTGGCAGTGCGGTGTGCTGTGACGGGTCACAGGGGAAACCAGCAAAGAAAAGATATTCTCCTACAGGACTCATGGAAGGTGTGACAGACGTGAAGAGACATTTAAGGCAAGTGGGGAAAAAAAAACTGAGCACACACTTGACGTACCTGCAAGCCCGCCTTCGTCTGAATCATTTGCACAGACCACCATGTTCCAGTCACCTGTCTGCCCCTGGCTCCCTCTCTGTCTCTGCTAGGTCCAAAGGCATAACGCCCAGAGGCACATTCTGGATGGAGCTATGGCCATGATGTATTTGAAATGCTTTTCTCTGGTGAATGTTTACACCCAGCTGGAGCAGAACTAACGCCATCGTTCCCCATTGTTCTCACATCAGCAAGGCTGGAAACTTCAAGCTTTCACCCCTCCCTGAGTATTCCTGTGAAACCCTCTTCCTCTGTATTCCAAAGTGCCTCAGCCTTAGTTCAGATCCTTATTACACGGCATAGCACCATGCATCTAAAATGGGCAATTCCATGCCTAGATTATTCCCAACACTATTCGTTGCTTTAGAGGATATACAAAAAATATGAAAACACCCCTCACTCAGCCAGCCATTGGAAAACCTCAGTTGTTAGGATCAAAATTACAAACTTCTAGAAAGTCCTCTGTGATGAAAGACTGCATGGACTGTGGGGTGAACACTTTGCACCTTATTTTTTTTTTAAGTTTTATTTTTTTTTAAAGTAATCTCTACACCCAGTGTGGGGCTTGAACTCACAACCCTGAGATCAAGAGTCGCATGCTTCTCCAACTGAGCCAGCCAGGAGCCCCATTTGTGCTTTAGATTTAGGAAGTTGTATCTCAGAAGCCATTACTTGAGGTGAATTAGGGAAGTAGCCCCACTGTGTATGGAAGGAGCCTTGACTGACCTCAGAGACCAGTAGTTAGATGAGATTCTGCCATTTTCTTCTGTCTTTGGGCAGGGTGCTGCCCCCTGGAGTCCATCACGTGTCATTGTAGGGAAGCTGATGCAGGTGAATCACCTAGTCTATCTATAATGGTGGTCATTTAAGTCTTGCTAAATTTGTTGTTTTGAGGTCATTTTATTTCTGGTTAATTTAGAAAATCAAAACCATAAACAAAGCCTCCATACTTTGATATAACTTTTCTAAGGGGACCTTCAGTTCCAAAGAATTTAGCACTTATTTGCATAGAATGTATCATTCCACGCTGATAGTCATTACACCAATATGTGCAGAAATAAAGTACAGCGAAGTGGAAATGTATTTTGAGAATAAATATTCATATGATGAGAAGTTTTCATCAGGTCTTTCTGAATGGTTTCTGCGCTTAATAATACAAATCCTGTTTTTTTTAAAGTTTTTATCCAGACTAGGCCATAAACTAATAATCTGACTTCATAAAGTTGTTACCCATATTTGAACAAGTTTGCCAGTTTTCATTATTATTTTCTGGAAACCAACTAGGATTCTGAGAGAAATATTAACCAGTTTATAATAATTTTAGAAGAATTTATTTTATTTATCTACAATGCTTAACAGAAAAGGTACAGTTAATAAATTTTAGGATGTGGATTGATGAATGAATTAGAGGAAGGTTGCTAACTGTGCTAAACTGAATTAAAGGGAGAAGGCAATTTTATACCATCCCCATTGCTAGATATTTTATCAGTTCAAATGCTTGCCTTTAAGAT